>CAJHQP010000431.1:0-193753 GCA_905132765.1 Moricandia arvensis | reverse complement strand
TTTGCTCTTTGGAACTAAACCACACTGGAGACATGAAGGAGAGCCACCAAAGCGAACATGAAACAAACTTGAGGTCACACCATGACCTGAGTGACTTGATCCAAAGCAAGAGGAGGGTGAACAAAAGGAGAGAAGCCGCTGAGTCGAGATTGCATCTGCCATAGACGACACACCAAACCCGTGACTCTTGAGCTCCACACAGTAGCGGCCCGGTAAATATTAGGATCAAAAGGCCATAAAAACTATGAGCCGTTCATGAAAATTTTTAAAAAAAATGTATGTGAAGGATGAGACTTGAACCCATGACTCCTAATAAAATTTCAGCTAACAGTACGACTACGCTCTGAAGGGTAATTGCTAAATGAAGACTGAAAAGTAGCTCATATTATTTTGGGCCAGAAGCTTGAGCTTCCTTGGCTTGGTATCAGGTCCGGCACTGGCTCCAGACGCGGTAACCTCAGCCAAACTGCCGCCACACGACCACTGGTTGAGTTGAGCACGCATCCACAAACACGATGGCTACACTCATTGTCACCACACATCTGTAACCTCCTTTGAGCACTAGCAAAACTATGAATCGAAGAGAGACTCCAAGCTTCAAGACACAGAGACCCGACGCTCCACTCCTTACCGGCTAATGCCAGGAAAAAATAATTGAAATACAGAGAAGAGAGTTCACCCTAGAAGTCACGCGTCGTCACCACCATGGCCCCGAGAAGATAGAAAGGGGGAAAAGGAACCCTCGAAGCCTCAGACTGTCGAATCTACCTCCAGAGTTTATCTAGAGAACCGACGTCGGGACCACCACCAGGAACCCAAACCATGTCGACGAAAATGAAGAGGAGGAAAATGTGAGCAAAGATAAATAGAGGAATAAGGAAGGAGACACGTATGACGATGGACGAACGGAGGGTCACGCGCCGGAGCTAGAGAAGTCCGGGAGGGCGATTGAAGAGAGAAAGACTTGAGGAGAGAGAAACTATTACTATTTTGTTGAATATTCTTGATTTATCTTTCTTCTCCAAACCTCCAAAATTGTTAGACTTGTGCCGGTCAAAGACAGTTTCCATCATTGGATTCAGTACCGGCCATAGTTAATTTAAGTAAAAAGATTAACGTAATTTTTAAATAATTTGAATTCTTATATATTAACTTTTAAAAAGTAGAATGTTTAGCACTAGTGGAATAAGAAAAGATTTTATTTTTAAGATCTGTGGATAAAATGGGGGAATTTTCATGTTTACTACATTATTAGTACCATTATTCATCTTTACTTTCACTAAAAAGACATTTTTATAAATACATTTTTTAAGAGGCAAATGACTTTTAGATTAATTAGAATTCTAAACTTCATATTTCAAAATCCTATCCCACCCCTAAAGTCTAAATCCTAAGTCTTAGGTTAATTAAGTATAGGGTTATAAGTATCTTTTCTTAAAAATGAGAGTAAAAGTGATTAAGGTAAACATGAAAAGTGGTAGTAGAAAAATAGTAATTTTTTGACAATTTCTCGAGAAAATGAGATCAAGTCATCATTAGAATTTTTTGGTTTATTTTGATTAAATTCAGTTTTGGTTAGTTAATTTATTTTTGTTCAGTTTTGTTTAGGTCGGTTCGGAATATGTTTAGGGCGATTGGATGTGGTTATAACCTGAAAAATATAAAAAACCTGAACTAATCAATTCTCAAACCAAATCAATAACCATTTATAAAAAATCTATCGAACTGAACCAAACTCCTAACTGAACATGAACCGTAAATCAAAATTTTCGGTTCGGTTGAAGTCCCTACCAAGGTATGACAAAAGTGTTGTAAAACGTGAAAAAAGAAAGTGTCAAAGAAAACTGCATCGACTTGAAATTTACGTGTGAAAGAAATTTGAGTGGAGTTCATCGTCACTATTCGCGCATTGTAACTCGCACTATCCCTTCTCTTCTCCCTCCTTATAAGATTCTCTATGTGTAGTAATTTATCTTATACAAATATTAACTTCTTTCTACGGGTATAAAATTCCGTCTTTATTTAAATTTCCCGATCTAATAAAATTATAAGTCTTTTTATAATACGTTATCAGCACAATCACTCTGCAATTTGGTAAAATTTATAAATATCATATTTACGCTGCTATAATGGCCGGTATACCGCTTTTATTACGATTTACTATTTTATAGTGGTTGTTTTAATTTATATTATTTACCTATATTAATGCGGGCGGTATGTCGCCTCATTAATAAACTTTGATTGCTAAATACACTATAATTATTGGATTGGTTGTGCCGCCGCATAATTTGTTTAATGTTGCAACAGAAATAATTTTATCACTAAAATAATATTGATAATTGTGTGTTAATATATTATGAATATTATATAAATGACTGATCACCTATATAAAATATTATAAAATTTACTGAATTTTGTTGACTGCTTATTATGATATTTCCATACTATTTTTGGTTCAAACGATTTAATCCTAACGGTCACAAAGATTTTTTTTTCAAATTTTACCATTTTTCAAATGGCTATGGACAGTGTTTTTCATCTATAAATATAATCATCATTCATTCATTCAATTCATCAAAACATTTCATCTCCTCTCAAATACTTTCTAACAATTTTCTCCCGATTTTCTTTTCGAAGAAAGATGATTCATTTGCTTTTAGTTTTATGTGTCATTGTAATTATTGTTGGTGTGTACGGTCTTTTTGTTGGAAAATTTATTCCAATAGAATTTAACATAAATGTTGCTATGCTTTTCTATGCGGTGTTTTTCCTTGTAATTGCTTGCATGATTAATGTTAATGGTTCATTTCAAATATTCTGAAATTCTAATAAAATTTATTATAATGTGTTTTTAGAAATACAAATGGCAAGAATTGAGCATATTCAGTTTCTGGCTCTCAAAATAATTATGTCGAATGGGTCACCAACGTGAAACCTTATCTGGTGATGAAAAAATTAACTGTGACGATTATAATCAATCACAAATCGCCGCTTGAGCATAAGGTTGAAGCGATAATTTTTCTGAAGAAACACCTCGATGAGAATGTTACGCATGACTATGCGAGCATAGAGGACCTAGCTGAACTGTGGCAAGGTTTAAAAGAAAGGTTCGATAACCAGAAGGAAATCAATCTCCCTCAAGCTCTATAAGAGTGGAAAAACCTAAGGTTCCAGGATTTCCAAAAGATTGAGAAATATAATTCCGCCATCCTGAGGATAGTTCACTACTGAAGTATTGTGGTAACCCTGTATCTGAGGCAGAAATGATGAATAAGACATACAACACTTTCCACAAACAACATCACTTCCTACCCGAGATTTACAGAAAATGTAGGTACATGAGATTTTCTGAATTGATGGTTGCGCTCATGTTGGCTGAAAAGAACAACGAGCTTCTGATTAAAAACCACAATTCCCGACTTACGGGAGCCAAGGCATTCCCCGAAGTGAATGCTACGATGATGGAAAACTCAGAGAGGATAATCCAAATCATCCGGGGTTGTGGTCGCCATTTCAACAATAAACGTGGGAAAACTTACAATCCCAAATGGAAGGGATCTAACAAATGGGTTAGATCTGAAAAAGTTTCTAAGCGTAAAAAATCTAAGTGGATACCACTCAGAAACATGAAATTATATGTTATAGATGTGGATGCAAAGGACATTGGTCCCGTACCTGTCTTACCCCCCCCCCCCACATCTGGTTAAATTATATCGAGAGTCCACGAAAGGCAAAGATAAAGAAATAAATCTCACATAAAATTTTGAATGAACATCGTACCTTGAAGCCTCAGATTTCGCAAATGAGCTGGACAAGATTACTCCTGAAGAGAACTGAAATGCTTGCAATAAGAGTATTGAATAGTCTATAATATTCTCATGTATAATTATTACATTTTTTGTTTTAAACAAATAATGATGTTTTTAACATCACCATAATGTATAATTATTGTGTGTTTCTTATATGATTATCATATGCATGCATTTCATGCTTTTCTTTTATTAATGTTTATGAAAATTACAGACATGGATTACAACGCTTATGGAACAAAATCTAAGAAACGGGATTGAGAATTTGTATATCAGATAGTGGAACAACTCACACTATTCTGAGACAAAAGAGATATTTCTCTGATATAAAACCAACAAAATTATTATTAATACAATATAAGGTCATGTAGACGTGATTGAAGGAACTGGCAAAGGAAGATTTATGTTACCAAATGGAACAAAATTTCCATAAACAATGCTCTATATTCTCCGAATTCTAAAAGGAATTTGTTGAGTTTAAAAGACATATATCTTTATGGATATGATGCTCTGTCTGCAGCTGAGGATGAAAAGAAGTACATATATGTAACTTCTGATAAATGTGGCAGAAAAACATATTGGAAAAGTTTACAAAAATTCCTTTGGGATTGCATCATACTTATATATATGAAATTGAATCTAATCTTATAGTGAAATAAAATCTTGAATAGTTCACATTATGGCATGATCGTCTCGGTCACCCAT
The DNA here is from genome assembly GCA_905132765.1 of Moricandia arvensis. Taxonomy (NCBI): domain Eukaryota; kingdom Viridiplantae; phylum Streptophyta; class Magnoliopsida; order Brassicales; family Brassicaceae; genus Moricandia; species Moricandia arvensis. Next base: position 189,239 of record CAJHQP010000431.1, on the reverse strand, counting down.
GCACCACAATGATGCGTAAAATCATAGAAAGTTCACATGGTCATCCATTGAAAATTGAAGAGATTTCTCAAGGGAATAAAACAACATGTGTTGCATGCTCTCTTAGAAAATTAATCATAAGACCATCGCCAACCAAAATTGATAAAGAATCACCAAAATTCTTTGAAATAATTCAAGGCGATATATGTTGACCAATACATCCACCTAGTGGATCATTCCACTATGTATGGTATTAATTGACCCATCCAGTAGATGGTCACACGTTTATTTATTGTCATCTCGAAATGTGGCATTTGCAAGATTTTTAACTCAAATAATCAAACTGCGAGCACAATTTCCTAATTATACTATTAAAAGAGTTAGACTAGATAACGATGGTGAATTTACATCTCAAGCATTCAATGATTATTGTATGGTAACATGAAGTGAAGTTGAACATTATGTGGCTCATGTTCATACGCAAAATGATTTGGCTGAATCTTTAATTAAGCGTCTGCAATTGATTGCAATACCATTGATCATGAGATCAAAACTTCATACCTTTGTATGGGAACATGCTATTTTCATGCAGAAACACTCATTCGGATCAGATCAAGTTCACACCATAAGTATTTTCCACTACAATTAGCGTTTGGTCGAGAACCAAACATTTCTAATTTAAAAATCTTTGGTTGTGCAGTATATGTGCATGTAGCACCACCACAACATACAAAAATGGGACCGCAAAGAAGATTAGGAATATATGTTGGTTGTGATTCTCCATCAATCATACGATACCTAGAACCACAGACTGGTGACGTCTTTACGACACGTTTTGCTGATTGTCACTTTGATGAGAAAGTATTCCTAATTTTAGGGGGAGAAAACAAAAATATAGGAAATGACATCAAATGGAGTGTACATGCTATATCCTGATCCTTCTACTAAGGAGTCAGAACTAGAAGTTCGACGAATTATGAATTTACAGAGTACAGCGAATCAGCTACCTGATGCATTTGCAGATACCAAGACAATAACTAAATCTCATATACGAGCTGCAAATGCTCCTGCTTGTATCAAAATAGCAAATTAGCAAGGAAAAATAGATGATACACGAGAGTCCAAAACACTTCTAAAGCGTGGAAGACCTGCTGGTTCTAAGAATAAAAATCATAGAAAACAAAAGGATGTAGAGATAAATGACACACCCAAAGTAGCAGAAAGTATTTTGAAAAAAACAAACGATGAGTATACTGACAAATTAGATCATCATGAGTCATAAATGAATCATGAGATTTCCATCAACTATATCCATAATAAGAAAATTTGGAAAGAAATGAAAAGGATGATGTTGATGATGCTTTCTCATATATTGTGTCAAGTGAAATAAATGAGGAAATCGAAGATCTAGAACCAAAATTTGTTTATGAATGTCAAAAGAGACATAATTAGAAACAATGGAAAGATGCAATACAAAACGAACTTGATTCGCTTAATAAACGAGAAGTATTTGGATCTATTTTACTCACACCTGCAGATGAGAGACCAGTTGGATACAAATGATTTTTCGTTCGAAAGCGAAATGAGGAAAATGAGGTTACGAGATACAAAGCTCGTCTTGTGGCCCAAGGTTTCTCTCAAAGATTTGGAATTGATTATGAGGAAACATATTCTCATGTTATGGATGCAATCACATTTAGATTCCTAATGAGTCTAGCAGCTGATAAAAATCTCAAAGTGCTTCTCATGGATGTTGTTACAACCTATCTCTATGGATCATTAGATACTAATATCTACATGAAAGCCTCTGATGGGTTTAAAATGCCAGAAGCATCAACTTCCAAACCTAAAGAGTTATGTGCAATAAAATTGCAAAGATCATTATATGGGTTAAAACAGTCTGGACGCATGTGGTATAACCGTCTCAGTGAGCATTTAACAAAAGAAAGATCTTTTGCCCATGTGTTTTCATCAATAAAACAACATCCGGATTTGTGATAATCGCGGTGTATGTTGATGATCTTAATATTGTTGGAACTCAGAAGAAAATACAAAAAGAATTAGAATATCTAAAAGGAGAATTTGATATGAAAGATCTCAGACAGAAAAAATATTGTCTTGGCATACAAATTGAGCATTCTCAAAATGGTATATTCGTGCATCAATCCACATATACTAAAAGAGTATTGAAACATTTTAACATTGATAAATCAACTCCTCTTAGCACCCCGATGGTCATAAGATCATTTAACATTGAAAATGATCCATTTTGACAATCTGCGAATAATGAAGAGATAATTGGTCCTGAAGTACTATATCTAAGTGCAATCGGAGCATTGATGTACCTTGCAAACTGCAAAGGACCTGATATATCATTTGTTGTTACTCTTTTGGCAAGATTCAGCTCATCTCCAACACGAAGACATTGGAATAGAATTCAACATGTCTTTCGTTACCTCCAAGGGACCATTGATTTAGGCTTGTTTTATCCTAAAGATTCAAAAGTTCAAATGGTTGGTTGCAGATGCTGGATATCTTTCAGATTCACACAAAGCTCGATCGCAAACATGATATGTTTTCAGGATCGGAGGCACTGCTATATCTTGGCGTTCTCATAACAAACGCTCGTGGCCACCTCTTCAAATCACGCTGAGATTATCGCACTCCATGAAGCTAGTAGAGAGTGTGTATGGTTAAGATCAATAAGTCAACACATCTATACAAGTAGTGGAATTGACAGAAAAACGGAGCCTATTATCCTATATAAAGATAATGCGGCATGTGTTGCTCAAACGAAGGAAGGATATATCAAAAGCGACATGACGAAACACATACATCGGAAGTACTTCTTTTACACTGAAGAGCTCGAGAAGAATAAAGAGATTGAAGTAAGATATATTCGATCATGCGACAATGCAGCTGACCTCTTCAAAATCACTCTCTACCTTGGTTTTTAGGAAACATGTCCATAACATTGGAATGTGTCATCAGAGGGATTTATGACTGCTTATTTGAGGGGGAGCTTATGTAGTTGTACTCTTTTTACCTTATTATGGGTTTTCCCATTGGATTTTTTCCGAAAAAAGTTTTTAACGAGGCAACAGAGACGTTAAGCAAAAAAAAACGTGAAAAGTGTCAAAGAAAGCTGCACCGACTTGAAATTTACTTGTGAAAGAAATTTGAGTGGAGCCCACCGTCACTATGGTTGCACAATAACTTATTTTTCACATTTATATATACGAACAATTTGTTCGATTGTAACTCGCACCATCCCTTTTTTCTCTCTACTTATAAAAAAATTCTTTATATAATATTTTATCTCATATCAATATTAACTTTTTCTTACAGGTATAAAAATTTTGTCCTTATTTAATTTTTCCGATCTATTAAAATTATAATTTTTTCATAACAAAAAGTACCAGCTTTGTAACGTGAGTGAGTATCAGGACCCCTGTTACGAAAGACGCTAGGTGCTAGTCGGGCGGCTGGGTCAGGTCTAGCGCCTAGCGTGAAAATCAAGGATTAAGCAGAAATTACGCGGAGCAGAATTTTATATCGTTTAATGTATTATAAAACATGTTAATTTTTATTTTTTATAAATTAATAAATTTTCATATTTAAAATTACATAAAACACACACATATAAAAATATAAACTTAATACAATATAATTTTTATCAAAATTATGCAAATAAGTTGTATTTATAATATCTTAGATCAAATAAATAAATTAAAAAAATATTTTTTAAAAAATAAATTAATTAAGCGGCTAATTAGGCGGCTAGGCGGTCATGTAGACGGTTAGGCGGTCATTTAGATGGTCTAGACAGACTAAAATCGAACATCTGATTTTTTAGACGGATTTTACATTAATCGGGGCGGACGAGTGGGGCCTAGCGCCTAAGCGGCCGCCTAAACGGCTAGACGGCCGTCTTTTTGAACAGGGATCAGGACAAAGAAAAAAAAGTTATTCTTCTCCGTCAAATTATAAAACCAATGGAAAAAAGCTTCTCTCTCCTCTTTGGAGAGAGAGATTTATCTTCTCATGTTACCACAATTCTATCTTTTAGAGGAGAGGAGATATGTTTTTTGTGTAAAATAGTTTCGATCTAAAGATCGATTTTTGTTGTTCGCTACCGAATATCCTTTTCGTGTGGCGATTTTTTGTTGTGTATCTATTTCAACTAAGTCAGAGCTTTTCTTCATGGTTATTCTCTCCTCTCTGTTCTTAGTTGAATAAATAATTTTTTCAATTGAATCGGATATAGTGAGTAGCTCTCTGTTATTTATTTGAATCCCTTCCGATCTTTTTTCATTAAGAATCAACGATCCTTGATAGGGTAATATCGTGCTTGTTTTGGCCGTAATCCTTAGTGGATGGTTGGAAGTTCTTCAACCCGAGTTTGGTTGCAGACGCAGGTGCTGATAAGATCATAACCAAAGTAAAACAAGATTAACTTGGTCAGAGATGTGGATGTGGTATCATGTGCTCCTACATTCTAGGATTGTGTCCCACTCCTTCATGTTTCCTATTTGTTTAGTAGACAGTTATTGTAGGTACTATCTAATGTATTTAAAAGACTATTGTCTCATGAAAAGATATGAAGAGAAAATTGTAGTAAACTTATTTCTTAAGTCTTTGGGACCTATCAGGTGCGCTCCTATCGGACGTTTTGATGAAGAATGAAGACAGAGATGAAGGAGACCAAGGGAAAGCTACAAATCGGGAAGATCGATCATCATTAATCTTGATGAGGCGCCAATATTGATGAGGATCGACTCTGGAGGTGAATCACGGAGGATGTGCATCGATGCGGTGGAGGAACAGCGAGGCTCACATGAAGGCCACGTGTTGTGTCATGTATCCTAGGCTCACATAAAGGCCACGTGTTGTGACACGTATCCTACAGATACTATCCAAACCATACACACGTGTTTGTTTGAAGAGTTTGAGTCGATGATCTCACGTTGGACTTCAAATTTGATTTTATGTAATCTGTTCAGTTGGGCCTTGATGATTTATAGCCCGTTTCGTTGTAACAATGCCCATTGGGCTTAAATCAGTGAATATGGTCGACCAAAAAAAAGTTATAAAACCAATGGGCTTTGTAAATAATAAATTGTTGGGCCTTTAAATAAAACTAATGGCACTAACCTTTCTTCATCGAGAGATCCGAACGATGACGATGATGTCCGATCTCCCGACCGATTTGGAAGCGGAAATACTCTCTAGGGTTCCGACCAAGTCTTTAACGAGATTAAAAACGATTTGCAAACGATGGTACGCTCTACTCAGAGATCCTAGATTCGTTGAGAAGAACAAGAAGATGTGTAAAGCTGTAAGAGAGTCGTTGTTACTGGACAATCAGGAGGTTTATTCAGTCGCCGGAGATCTCCACAACAGTGACTTCGATACACCTATCGAGTTAACCGGTAAACTTACAAGTTTAAAGGGTTCAAAAGATTTGAGCATCTCTCAGATATATCACTGCGACAGTTTAATGTTATGTTCAACGGAGGAGAACACTGGACTTGTAATTTGGAACCCATGTACTGGTCAAAAGACGAACATCAAACCCACAACTTGTTACGGTTCTGAAGATACATATGCTTTTGGATACAGCACATCTTCTTCTTCGGACCATAGCTACAAAATCTTGAGGTGTTTTTATAATCAAAACGAGCAGACAAGGTGGGTCGCTGAGGGTCAGATCTATGAGCTTAGCTCTGATTCTTGGAGGGTTCTTGATTCCATCCCAAGTGGCTACTCCGTAGTGTATTGCAATGGCGTGTCTTTGAAAGGAGACACTTACTTTGTTGATAATAAAACATGCGCTTTCTTGACCAAGTTTGATTTCACGACCGAGACATTTGTGCGTGTCATCCCTCTTCCGTTTCAGATTCTTGATCTTGAAGATACAGTGTTGCTTTCAGTTGTTAGAGATGAAAAGCTCTCCTTGTTATACATTGATGACGTGTCTGGTCTGATGAGGATATGGGTGACCAATAAGATTGATGAGGATGTTAATGAGGACTTGTCGTGGAGGAGCGACTTGGTTTTGGAGGTGGGCTTTGATTCATCTAACATGTATGTGGAAAGCTTCTTGCTGGACGAGGAGAATAAAGCGGCAGTAATGTCTTGTGTTGTAGATTTGGAAGATGATTATAATGAGACCAGAATCTACATTGTTGGAAAAGATATGTTTAAACAAGTTTATGAAGATACGACATCTCCTCACAATTTCTCACTCATCCTCACTTATGTTCCAAGCTTGGTTCACATTCAGAAAAGTAAGAGGCAAAAGAAACAGAGGTTAGCCCTTAAATGAATTTACTCTCTTTCTTGGTGATGTTCTTCTGGTTTGTTTCGGTTTAGGTGACGCCTGATTATGGTTTTCTTGTTCTGCTTTTGTGTATTGGATTGATCATGTGTTCAAATACATTGTTCTATGGATAGAGTAAATAACTCAATACCAACCCAGATTTGGTTCGTAATGTTGTCTTAAATGGTGTATAACTCATTCAAAACAGGATTGTCAGCTCGGTTACAAGTTAGTTATACTTCCTAAAATCCAAAAATCGAACCAGAATTCAAATAAACCAAAAAGAAGAGCCAATGTCAACCAGACATAGGAGGGTGAGTATTATTTTAACTAGACCAAGTAAGCATTCCATAATGTTGGATTGAGAGAACATGTTTTAGTTTAATGTATTAGAAGAAGAGTTTCTTTTCACCTTCCACTGCTCGAACTCCATTGCGCTTAACAGGAAGGAGCTTGCGTTTCTATGACCACCACCTCCAAATCTCTGTGAAACCTGTGTTGTGTCTTCATCTGCAACACTTCTCAAACTTATTTTCAGCTTGGTCTCATCCTCAAGCTCGGGGACTCTATACACAACAGCTCCAATACCATGTAATCTCAAACGCTTGCTCTTCTCCGCCAATTGATTCCTTAGTTCACTTCTAAGCTCTGCAATCTCATCTGCATTTACAGCCAAACACCGACCAAACTCTTCATCACCTCCAAGAGCAATCTCGTAGGACTGTTCTAGCGCCTCGTGAATGAGTTTATGTTTCCTAGACAAACTCTCTTTCCCTCTGTTGATCACACTTTTATGATCCAACGAGAGTAGCTGCTGAAATAGTGTCTGGTTCTGATTGAAATTATATTCAATCCCTAAGTCCAGGATCCCGCAGTTGAACGCTTTGCTCTCTGGTAGTTTCCACTTCCAGATATCTGCGTCTTCAATGTACTCGAAAACCGGCCTCATTCTCTTGAAATCATTCATCTCTTTGCTGTTTCCTCGAGATTCTTCCATGAGCTTCTGAGTAAAATAGTCAAACGCAATGGTGGCGCCACTTCTCCCTATGTCCAAAACTTTGGTAACGTTCTTGCAAGTGGAAGAGACATCTCCGAGGCTCTCAATAGCGGTCTTATGGTGGTCGAGGATGACTACATTGTCGACGTTGGGAGAGACTTGTTGGACAAAACCGGGAGGTCCTGTGAAATCAAGAAGATAGAAATGGCTAATTTCTTGGAGAGGAAGCTGGCTGATTGAGATTGGAGAGTAAACTGTGTTTGGGAAGAAAAGCGAAGGGATTGAGTTTGCTGAGAAGTAGAGATGAGCGGCCAAGGCGGCGAAAACACCGTCATGGCAAGGATAATGGTAAAGAACAGCCATCTTCTTCTGCACCATCTTCACTCCAAGATTCATTCCTGAAACCAAACTAAATTTAAAACAACAAAAAAATCAGAAAGTTTATAGACACAAGAGCTCTACACTTATGTCAAAGAGCTAAACTGAGATGAGTTTGGTCAGATCGACGGCTAACAACATAAACTCGGAGAAACAAACTGATAAAAGTTCTTATCCACGAGTAATCATCAACCAAAAAACACAGAGGAATAGACTAGAGAAAAGTACCGAGCAGAGAAAAGCAGTGGCCGGTGAAGGAAGACCTTTCTCAGACAAAAACCACCGAACAAATAAGAGAAACCACAACCTGAAACTAAAATAGGGTTCTAGTCAGGTGTAAATGACGAAAACACCCTTACATACCTCTGTTCTGATTCGACTCTGTTTAGGTCTTAGATAGCATCAACTTCATGTCTAGTTAACAACAACGGATCTCGATACTAACCTTGCACGAAAAGTGACCAAGCATTATGGCATTGTTGATAAAGGACCCCCTTCCTTCAAAGTGTTTAACAACAAATCAACAGGTTCTTTGCACACTGTAGGCATTATCACCGACCAAATATCAGCATCAACAGCATTCTCTTTATACAAGCTACTGATAACTTTACCGAGAATCTCCAACTTTCCACTCTCACATAGCCTTTGCAGAAATCTCTCTAGCCTATCCCTGCGAGGCTTGTAGCTTTTAAAAAGCATTTCGTCCAATACAACCGCTGTTTCTTCGAGCTGTGAACCTTCGCAAAGCCCATCGAAAACTATCCTATAAGACAAAATATCAGGGACGCAACCTCTTCGAGGCATATCTTCAAACAAGTAAGATCCTTCTCTCCACTTTTGAATTCTAAACAAAGCACCAAGTATCATGTTATAGCTTATAACATCTGGTTTCAAACCCTTTTCAACCATTTCATCCAGAACTCGATAAGCTGATTCCAAATCATTCTCAACACAGAACCCGTTAATCAGTACATTATAAGTCACTGTGTCCGGTTCACATCCCTTTCCTCTCATTTCCTCCAAGATCCCTGAGACCTCGCCTGACCTTCCAGCTTTTATAAGCGAGCTAATCAACGTCGAGTAGATAGCTGAGTCTACTTTAATCTTCCCTTCGTAAGCTTCATCTTTGAGCTTAAACGCCAAACTCAATTCACCAATCTGACATAACGCTTTGATCAAAGACGCATAAACATGAACCGTGGGACACACTCCATACACCTTCAACATATCGTGCTTCATCTTCAACGCTTCCTTCACCTTAAAGTTCTTACAAAACCCATTAACCAGCGTCCCGAAGGTTACACCGGTGGGTTTCACCTTCTTCTTGACCATTTCATCGAACAGCTCCAAGGCATCATCGAAACGCCCGCTCTGAGAATACCCATTGATGAGTATATTGTAAGTACAAGCATCTGGCTTACCATACTCATCAATCCTCGAAAGAACTTCCTTCATCTTATCGAAAGCTCCGCACTTTAAGAGCGCATTCAACAGAGAGTTCACGGATTTGACGGTGCGTTGGCATCGGTAGTGAGGCATTTCGTCGAACATGTGGAGTGCACGAGTGGGTAATCTTCCGCGGCCGAAGTAATTGATCACGTTGCAGAATAGAATCTCCGTTGGGACGATTCTAGTATCGGACTTGAGCTGGAGGAGGATCTGATCTAGCTCGTGGAACATCTTGGAGCTACCGAGTTTTGTGATGATGAGATCGTAGCAGAGGAGCGAGTATCTGAAGGGTCGTTTTGGGTTTGGTGATTCTGGATCGGGGTTTTGGAAAAGCTTGATGGCGGCGGAAGGGTTGTTCTCGTGGCGGAGGAGAGAGGCGAGTCTGAAGGAGGAGACATGTTTCACGGCGGACATGGATTTCGCTTGGAAATGAAAGTCTCTTTTCTTAGTTTCGATCGAAATTCAAACATCTATTATCAAAGTTTAATATGTTTATGTCATTTTGCTTAATTTTTTATTAAGCAAAATAACAAACCTATAAATATTTTTTTTTGGTCGACAACCTATAAATTTTTTTTTTTTTTTTTGACAATCTATTTCATTGATTTTTGCCCGAATGGGCTTTGATACATAGGTGCTACATGTTAGAAAAGCCCAAAAGATAAAAAGAAAGAGTCCAATGAGCAAACATTTCAGAGCTTTCAAGTCTTCTACGTGTCTTAAAGCCGTAAAACCAACAGGCCACGTTGTGGACACGTGTTCTGCTTGCTAGAGCCGGCAATCTCGGCCGGACTGCTGAGCCTCACCGTCATCGTTCTTCCTGAAATTGCTGCTAGAACTCGTCTGCTCGATCTCGAACCTCTCCTAAAAACAGAGCAAATATGCTATGATTTGTAAACGTCAGTACCAATTGAAGCAGCTCTACCCTATCGCCATCCTCCCTCATCTTCCATCTTCTTCATCACTCTAAAAGGAGCACGGTCGCGTCTCCAGCATAACCCAGAAATCTTCAAGCTGCCCCTCTAAGGACTGACAGCATAACAACCGCGAAATTACCCATTCAAAAAGTGATGCATCTGACTAAGAAGAGCTTGGTTGGAATTGATTTGAATCCTGGATCCACTCCAAGATTTAGATCAAAGAAAGACCGGATCTAATCGATCAAAAGATCAAAGCTTTTATGAAAATCAAATCAAAAACCAAAGATAAATGATAAAGATTGATGAGAAGCTTCGGTTTGATTTGAAAAGAAAAACACAACAAAATCGCTAAGCGAAACTATATAATTGATCATGATGATCGAAAATTATTTTACACCAAAAGATAAAACGTTTTCATCCTTCCGAAAGATATGTTTTGTGTTACGAAGGATGAAAAACATTGAGAGAACTCTCTCTCTCTCTCTCTAGAAGAGAAGAGAGAGAATCTCTTTGGTTAACCTATAAATTATTGAGTATTTGCATCCTACACATAAGGATTATACGATATTTAGGTTAATACACAAATTAGATTTATAGGACATGTGTGAAACAATAAAAAAACATATAAATTTTTCCCTTGTCTAAAATCATGCAACCGTTTATCTACTAATCCTTATCTACTTTTAGACACAATATTTTAGAGTACCCAATATTTTAATATATTTACACAACATAATTGTGCTAGACAAGTGGTATGGGTTAAACATATCGAGACTTCTCTATTAGCTAAATAACTTCGTATATCGCAATTCTCCTTAAATCTATCTTTTTAAATTCACTCCATATCGAAACATCTCTATTAGTTAAGAGCATGATTAACCTTATCTCTTAAGGGGTTCTTAAGAGGTGGGGCCCATAAAATAGCTAAGAATCACCCCTTCCTCTTCTGCAAGAGCCACCTCTTAAAGAGTTCTTGTACTGTTCGCGGGCCCCACAGATACGTGGCGGCCCGTGATTGGTTCTTCCTTTTTTTTCTTAAGAAAAGCAGAAAAAAGAAAAACAAAACTAAGAGCCTTTTAGAGGCTCTTAGAGTTAAACTTACTCTAAATAACTTCGTATATCCCAAGAAGAAGAGCAGCAAGAAAATCTCTAAAAAAACATATTGGGTTGATCTTTTCGGTGCTATGAAGGAAATCCCAGTTAGCTACGTCATCTTGATGCTTAAAAAGAAGACAGTGAATGATCCAAATCTGAGGATAAAGTACGCTTTTTCATCCTTCCCACGTCACATAATCCTTGCATTTCTCAAGTCTACGCAGAAAAGATAAAGGATGTTTATGAGTTCCTAGCATATCCATGGGGTCGTTTGTCCTTTGAAATGCTCATTAGCAGCATAAAAGAGGGGGAGAAAGTCTCACTCTCCCCAAAAACCATAGCTCTAAAAGGATTTGTTCTAGCGTTACAGCTTTTTTTATTGAGGTTGTTCCTTCACTAACCTCTGTGGTGCAAGATGGAGGGACATCTGGCTCTGATGGCGATTGTGCAGACGAGGACGACGTTGATGATGATGATAGCAAGGGAAAGGGAACTATCGATCCAGCGAACGTACGCGACATTGATACATCTGCCAAGGTATATGTCTATCTTATTAACGATTTTTGTGTTACTATTATGTATGTTTTCTTATAACTTTTGCTACTTTACAAGCTATATAGTGTTTTCTATCATTTCTCCCGGGGCTGACCAAGTTAATGGCAACTCTGAACTTGAGTGGGCTGGCGAAGTGGAAGATGTCAGTGTTTCAACCTTGTTAAGTGCATTCATGAGGGGTTTACTTTCTGCAATTCTCATTTCACTGGTGGTGCGTCTAAAGCCGATGTTATATGCATGTGTGAAGAAGCGAAAAATAAAAATATGACCCTTAAAACTACCAAGGGGAATCTCCGTAAAAATATTAAGATTTTGTCCAAGAATATCATGTATACACCATTGTATAGTTCCTAGAATAGAGAAGGTCGAGTGTTTGAGCCGGTGTGAGATCACCTTAAAACATAAACCACAAATACAGAGTTGTTCTCAATCAGTTCTCACCTTATTTGCTTAGTTTGAACTAAAAAATTTCAGGTTTAACTTTGGTTATCAGAAGTTGAAAGATATTACAGCCCAACATGAGGGAGGAGCTCCAGCAGCAACAACAATGACACAAGGATCAACTGAAGAAATTGTCTCCATAGTCGATGAAGCTATGGGTTTACCATCTTCAGTGGCTTTTGGTGTGACCGTGTATGTTACCCCACATTTGTTATAGTCTACATCCCAACAGAAAAAACACAATTTATTCCTTTTTTTGTAAAAGACTTATTCAATATTTTGAGCTCTTAGTTTTTGCACATTTTTCTTACTAATGAATAATAAGTTGTAGAGGGTATTCTCATTCACAAGCATGTGCCTTGGTTAGTTTTATGAAAATTTACATATATCATTTGAAAAAATTAAGTTTTACAAACTTGATAAACACCCATTGAAGAGGAAGGATTATGCTAACAAAAAGGAAAAAGACTATAAGTTTAAGCTACAAACTTATTACTCATTGCATGTATGTATTTTACTACTTTTAAAAAACATTTTCTAAGTAAATGAAAAATTCCAGAAAAGATATGATAGTTAGGTGTAATAACCACTAAAGAGTAAATACAAATTTCAATTTAATTAAATAACTTAAATTTCATATAATCTCCTCTTCTAAATCTATACATTACTAAAATGTTAAATATCTTTTGAAATCCTCACAACATATCAATGCCATAACTCTTTAATATAGAAACAACTACTGTAAACAAGCAAAATATATATAATCTCATATAATTCTTCCTCATAAACTTTTTAAAAGACAAATTTCTTTATCATACACATTTTTTCGCAAATGCAAACCTAATAAGACACAAACCACAAAACAATACAGAAAATAGTAACTTAGATATAAGTAAAGTATATCCCGCCCGTAGACACAAACCACAAAATCATACGGATAGTGTTTTTACTAATTTGTAGTTTACATTTATCTACCACAATTTGCAACTATACATTTCTTCATATCCAATCAGTGAATTAACTTTTCTCTAGTTAAATATTACACATAATTATAATATCTCGACTTTAGTATAAAATCATGTCTCTCTAATATTCTACAAAATCTTATTTTAGAGCCTATGATTGGAGCTTTTTCTAACTTCCGGATATATATCATTGTAGTTTATCTTTCACTTGGATGAATGTTTATCTTTTACTTTGCATCAAATTTATTTATTTTTTTAACGACAGGAAAATTCACTATCTGAGAAAAAAAAAGTCAGATTTATATCTCAGAAATCATCCCTTCTCTCTTTTTTCTCCTCTCTCTTGTCTATTTTCAGATCGAATCTTCGCTCCTCCTCACGAATGCCTCTGTTGTCACGGTCCCTCCTTTCACGGAGATTCTCAATATCATCCAGAGATCATACACCAACAGAACCCGATTCCGAATCACCGATGCTTCCTCCGTCGTCAAACATTACCGGATCATCATCATCGTCATGGTCGGCGATGCTCCCTGAGCTGTTAAGCAAAATCATACGCCGGGTGGAGGACACCGAGGACCATTGGCCTCAGTGTAGAGACGTCGTCACTTGCGCCTGCGTATCAAAGAAGTGGAGAGAGATCACGCAGGAGATCGTTAGATCTCGTGATAACTTCGGCAACATCACTTTCCCTTCTTGCCTCAAACTGGTAATGGCTCTACTCATTGTGAGAATCGATTTTGTGTGTTTTGATTGAGTTTTCAGTTAGGGTCTTGATTAATTGATCATATTGTTGATGATTATTATGTAAAGTTGGCTGCTTTTTGTGGATCATGTTTGAAAGAATAGTTGCTAAGCAACCTGTGATTCAAAGTTGTAGACTTTTATTAGTGAACTCAGTCAATTTTGTATTTTGATTGAGACTTCAATTAGGGCATTGATAAAAATATCTTAAAAGTTAAAGTTCTTTGATCGTATTGGTTGCTTTTGGATCTGTTTGGTAGAGTACATTGCTGCTGTAATTGAAAGTTGTAGACTTTTAGTTGTGAACTCATTCAAGTCTGTATTTTGATTGAGTTTCTAATTATGGCATCCATAAAAGGTTCTTTAAGGCAAGTTCTTTGATTATAGTTTTAGTGATTGTTCTGTAAATTTGGTTGCTTTGGATCATGTTGGAATGAATACTTGCTACAGTGATTAAAAATTGTAGACCTTGTAGTTGTGAACTTGTTTGTTACTTTGGCTTAGTGTGCCTTCCTTTCTAAGCTATCTGAGATTTTGGGTTACTGAGTTTCCTCTGAGATGTGATGCAGCCAGGTCCACAAGAGGTTTCTAATCAGTGCCTAATAAAGAGGAACAAGAAGACTTCAGCTTTTTACTTGTATCTCGCTCGAACACCATGTAAGTCATTCTCATCATTGAAACTAGAGATGGGTTTGATTCTGTCAAAGTTGGTGTATATGACTTTATGCAAAAGTCTAGGTTAAAAGAAAGGGTATAATGTTTTTATGTAATCATGTGTAAGTTTAAAGGTATGTGTTATAATTTCTATATGCAACATAAATTATAGTGGGGTTGATTCTGCCAAAATTGGAGAATATGACCTGATTAAGTGATTGAATTAGTGACATCATCCTGGTAGTGCTAGGCATGTTATTTTAAGTTGCCTTAATCTTTGGTTCATCAATTAATAATGTCTTGAGTTGACTCACCTACCATTCGTCATAAATAAGCGCTGACTATGTTATTGACTTGTGAGTAATAATGAAGAAGATTTTGCACTTCAGTCTTAATCGTAATAAATAAAACTGTGTATGAAGTCATCAACTTGTGTTCCTCAAAGTTGAATGCAAACTTTTCAGTGTAGAAGTTTTCAACGCATATAAATCATATAGCTAATTGGTAGAATCATTCAGTTTTTTTGGTTCGGGTTAGTTATGAACAAATTTGTTGTTTTGGAACAAATTGAAGTAGTTTTTTATTAAGTTGGTTAATATTCTGCTAGCATATCTATATATTAGAACTTGATCTGCACCTGGAGGCTAGCAAAAGCATCTTTCTCATGGTTTATTAACTTCTGTTTTTGTTCACTAGCATTTACTGATAAGGGAAAGTTTCTTCTGGCGGCACGGAGGTTCAGGACGGGTGCTTACTCTGAGTACATCATATCACTTGATGCTGATGATTTCTCTCAGGCAAGTAATGCCTACGTTGGTAAACTAAGGTATGGTTGTTCCTAGGCGGCCATTTAGTACATCATATCACTTTATGCTGATGAGTTTTGTATTTGGAACCTCTGCAGATCGGAATTTCTTGGCACCAACTTCACGGTATACGATAGCCAACCGCCACATAACGGTGCAAAGCCTTCACACGGCAAAGCCAGCCGCAGATTTGCATCTAAGCAGATAAGCCCACAAGTTCCAGCAGGCAACTTCGAAGTAGGTCATGTTTCTTATAAATTCAACCTCTTGAAATCAAGAGGTCCCAGAAGAATGATAACCACACTCCATTGCCCATCATCATCATCATCAGCTGGACTTTGTTCCAAACAAAAGCTATGTGATGTCACCAAGAAGATGAATAAACCTAATGAGGATGGTTTAGGCTTGACGATACTAAAGAACAAAGCTCCAAGATGGCACTAGCACTTGCAATGCTGGTGTCTGAACTTCCATGGAAGAGTGACCGTTGCTTCGGTCAAGAACTTCCAGCTGGTTGCGACTGTTGACCAGAGCCAACCAAGTGGTAAAGGGGATGAAGAGACGGTGCTTCTTCAGTTTGGTAAAGTTGGAGATGACACTTTCACAATGGATTATAGACAGCCTCTCTCTGCTTTTCAGGCTTTTGCTATCTGTCTCGCAAGTTTTGGTACTAAACTTGCATGCGAGTGAAAAGTAAAAGAAAAAGGTTTTATTTTCTGTTTTCTATAACTAAAATGTTTTGAGATAATCATGTGTAACTGTATAGGTATGTGTTGTAATTTCTATCTCTTTAACGTACCCAATAAAATAAGCACATAATTATTTCTTAGTAAGAAAACAAAATTGTAATTGAAATACCTTTAAATATTCGCTCAACTTTTTGTAGCCAATTTGATTATATTAAGATGAGATTTTACAAATGTATAGAAGTTCTGTTTGATCAATAGTTCATTAATGATTCTACATCAAAATGTATAAGTTACAAGAGATTAATGTATTATTGGCTATATAGTGTTTTTCATAGTTTGTAATTCATTATTATTAAAAAATAGTTCAATAGTTTACAAACGTTTTCCCAAAAAAATCACTTATCTGGAGTTATTTATCCTACTTCCTATTCCTAACTTATCACCTTCTCCATGTAAATTTACATGATTTAAGAATTTTTAGAAAGCTGAAATATTAGTTTTTCATCCTCTCTTCTATGTAGTTTAAGACATGAGGATCCCATTGGTTTGGCTCCTGTTGGAAGCTCTTGGTATTTCCAAAGTTGCTTATAAAGCAGTGTTGAATGGACTGAAGCCATATCTCTTTAGTTGGAGGATAGTCACACGAATTGCTTCAGCTTCAGCTTTTGGTTGGATGAATAACCGCTTGTCTTGAACTAATGTGTTTTTATTACTACCTCTGTTTCATATTAAGTGTTGTTGTAGAAAAAAAAATTTGTTATAAAATAACTTGTAGTTTTAAATTTCAGTGTATAATTTATTAAGTTTATTCTCCAATATATTTTTCTATTGATTGAATTATGATTAGTTGTATAGGCAATGACGATTTTACACAGAAAATATGCAAAACTAAATATTTTCTTAGTCTGTGCAAACAAATCTAAAACGACATTTAAAATGAAACGGAGGAGGTAGTACTTATTTTAATTTCTCTATAACAACTTACGATGAACTGATGATGATGTTTTATTGAATGGGCTTGAACCGTATCTAAACCGAATTTGGAACAAACCAAGTCTGCACCAGTTTTGCGGATGTACTTAGGTTTACTTAGCCTATTATAGGGTTTATTGGGTTTGTTCAGTAGATTGAAAGTCAGAAGTTTTTGTCAAAATCTCAAAAAAGCGTTCAAAATCAAGAAAAATATAATCAAAAAATTGATACGTAATAAAAAAAATAAAAAATTATTGATAAGAAATGCAAGTAAAACTAAACAGAACATTTTTTTTCTTAAAATAAAGAGAATTATATTTAATTAAATATTTATAATGACAAAAAAATCATAATGATAATAGCACTATTTGCACACAAAACGAAAAAAATGGCAACTCTTATGTTAAAAGTAAAACCACAAAAATGGGTTATGATTTTTGTTTATTTTAATTAATAACTGGTAAAAATATATAAGAAAACTAGTTAATTATTTATTTGTGGAAGTTTTTTCGAAAATGACCTAAAATTCTGCGGCTAGTCCTGCGGCTTTTCAACTTCGACATCTAGCGAATCCCGATCTCTTTCGCTCCAAGACTGTCCATGTGACAAGTCGGTTTGTCACGGCACATGCAGTTAAACACTACAAGAAGTTGGTCCCTCGTAAGTTTGTTAATCAACAAACAATATCGCTTACTGACAACAAGTTAGATGATGTCAGGGGGTGGTTATCAACCGACTGTTGTGAGGGAGTTTCTAGCGAATCTTCCGGATCACGAAGAAACGGAGTGGTGTTGCTGTGTTTCTCAGAGGGTCAATGGTGGAATTCTCACCGGGATTGATCAACTCCATGTTTCGTATTCATGTAAGAGAGAACCCGGACTATCTAACTGAGAACATTGATCGGGTGTGTGCCTTTCTTACTGATGATCGGGTACAACGTTGGGAGGATATGTGTTCTAAGTATCTCACGCATCAGAACCAAGTTCTCTACAAACTTGTGTGCTCCAACTGGCTGCCCACGACTAACTACACCAGGATGACTCAAGATCGCATCAAGCTTCTGTACATGATTCACACCACTCCGAACTTTGATTTTGGGATGATGGCATATAATCAGATTATGGTCTTCTCTTAAGCTGCTGAGGTGGATAAGAACAGAAGGATCATCTTTCCCTCTTTGATTCAACAAGTCCTTGAGTTCCAACGCGTCATTCCACCTCATGAGTGCGATATGGAATTTACTGGTCATCCCAAGTCTGTGGTTAAGGATGTCAAGGCTGGGCGAGGCACTGGTCTTTCCTCAAGTGCTCTGAATCTTGAAGAGGACATCAGTCGGATGATTGTCGACCTCAAAACAATTTGTATTCGTTTGAGGAGTAAGATGTGGTTCTTCCCTTCTTTTTGCTTAGCTTCAGTCTTTTCTCATGAAATTTTTTATCTTAATGTGCATCTAAGTAGGGGGAGAATATGAGCAGCAAGTGGAACTTTCAGAGTCTGATGAGAGTGATTAATGCTAGTGCTACTAGACTAGTGTGTGTAGTTGAGTTCTTGGTTCTGCTATGATTGTGTTTTTCTTCCGCTGTGTCACTAGCTTGTCTACAACTCTGTGATCTGAACTCATTTTCATCATTTGTGCTAATGAAGTGTTTTTTCTTTGGATCAATGTTGTCTCATGATTGATTTTGGAGTATGTCCACTGTGCGTACACGTTTTGTCTACTGGGAGACTTGGTTATTTTTGCAGGTAGCTTAGATTGTCACATTCAGATAAAAAGGGGAGAATGTTAGCTCGAGAAAAGGAGCAATGATGTTCGAGTTAACAAGAAGGTGTTACACCGGTCTAATGGGGGTGTTACACGGTTAATGGTGTTACACAGGCAATGTGAGATGTAACACCTAACAACGAGGTTGTTACAAATTGGTGACGTGTCAAGAGAATCATCAAGTGCAAGATATTACTTTGGTAGAAAGTAAAAGGAAGATTTGGTTTTGCAAAATATTAGGAAACTAGATATTGTGCAAAGAGGTATATATCTAATAAACCGTGGGTTGTTTTAGGTTAGACCTTGAGAGACAGAAAAAGCTTAAGCAAGAAGATTGTTCTTGAAAAGCTGTTTTCGTGTTGTTAGAAGTTAGAAATTGGTCCGTCTCTAGTCGCATGTGACTGAGAATAATTTGGATTAAACAGATCTATGGAGATTGTTTAAAAGATTTCTAATAATAAAGAAAGAATTCTTTGATTTGATTGTTGCTGAAATACACCGTGATGTCTCTGATCTTTCAGATGAACGTTATGCCGTCCCAAGAACAAAACGGGCTCTGATACCAAATTGCTAAGGTTTCTCTTTAAAGCCAAAAGAGATAGTAAAAACACAAGTGCACAAGTGCTCAAGAGATTTATCGGTAGTTAAGTCTACTTTTTTATGTTTTTTCATTAGCTTAAATAGCAAAACAAAGGAAGCATATGGAGTGATGACTCCTTACAATAAGGGAATGATGGAAATTGGAAGTTATCAACTTCCTACGAAAACGGGAACGCAACAAAGGGGAGAGTTATCTCACTTGAAATGAAAAGCAATACTTCTTCTTAGTCCACGTATCTCCTTGTGGGAAACTGGGAATCTTGACTCTAGTTGACTTACGTAGGACCATATCATCAACTCTACTTCCACTGTTATCACCTTCCTCATGTGGTATCCTATCACCATGTGACTCTACGACCTCACATCTCTAAGGAGATTGCGGAATCGAGCAAAGAACTCATTGAGCTTAACCCGACGAGTGAATACGCGCTGGACTCGAAGAAACGCTCATATTGACCATGAAGGGTGTTGCTACTGGTCTACAGAACATCGGTTGAGTAAAAACGATGAGTCTCTCTGTTTCTCTACTCTGTTTTTTTTTTTAATAATCTTCTCTTTACTGATTCGAAAATAATAAAATTGCGGTTAGATTTCTTGGTTTATTTATGTATTCCACCGTCAAAATATTGATCTTTGTGTTCGAATAACTATTTCGAGATCATGAACACGTGCTCTGTTTTTCTCGGATGCAACAAAACAGAGCAGGAGAGAATCTTTTCTTGTTTGTTTCTCTTACCGAACGGTTTTATCTCGGTTTGGTTCAAAATCAAATAATATTATAAATAATAATAAAAACGTCTTGGTTTAGTTGGTTCGGTTTGATTGTTTCGATTACAGTTCTTTGTCCTTTGTCGTCTACTCAACTTACACACATGTCGACTGAGTAACGTATGTGGTCCCTAAACGGCAAACATGTTTGCTAAATGAGGCCGTTAAAGAAGGAAAGTGGTGTAAAGAAAACGACACGGTGTTTAGGTCACGTCTATAGACACGCCTTGCATTTTTGCGATTCGGTAACCCCCCAACGGCTGTATTTATTGTCGGGAATTTATAGCGTACATGTACGGTGTACCTGTTTTTTTTCTTACTAAATTGTACTCTATGCGTAATAAGTACATTTTAAATTAACTCTCAAAGGTCAAAAAGTTCACACTCGAAAAGTCGGTGACTGTCAATCACGCGCCTCTCAACTGATTTTAAAGGAAGAAAAATAAAGAGTGATTCACAAATATTTTTTTATGATTATAAATAGGCTTTTGTGATATTTTACTCAAATTTATGATTTTTTCTTTTTTTAACATCACGCAAATCAAATTTTTGCTAAAAGTTGAAGACGACCAAAGAAAATATTATCTACAGAAACGAGAATAAATAAATAAAATCAAAGATAAATACATGTCAATAGACCATGAATGTAGGGCACCGACTACAACCAGCGCAAGGTAAAGTTCATAACCTTCCCCAACTTTTCTTTCATTTATTGGTTTTTTCAGTTAACTTTTTTGGGTGTTATGTTAATAAATTTTTTCCTTTTACAATAAGTTATTAAATTAAACTTTTATTTTAGATTATCTTTTCAATCCCTTGAAGAGATGGCAACTAACAATGAAGAAGGCATTAATAACAGTTGATTGCATTACAAACAAAAATCAGTCTCTAATTAATCCTAATCTCCTTTTTTCTGTATGGTAAGGACTTAACAGTATTATAAAAACTAACTTTAAAATCAATCATCTACTCCCTTCTCTCTAGTTGGAAGTTAATAATATTAATAACAGTAACATAGTATTTAATTTACAGTATTAAATTATATTCAAACTAGACTATTTTTAGATGGGTATATATATATTTCAGTAAGGTAGTAAACTCACCTATTCCCACTATCTTTAGGTTGAGTTACTAATGAAATTGAGTCAAATGTACGAAAATAAAATGCAGTATGGAAAATGAATAAAACTATGTATTTTTATTAATAAAAATGTTGTAAAGGAAAGGAGAATTAAAATGACAAGATGGTTCCACTTTCTTCCTGTTTCACTAAGCTCTAAAAGTAACAAAGAACTGAAAATGGAAGAATCCAAATCTTCCTCTTTTGCCCTTTCCAGTAAGCCCCTTCTTCACTCACATACAAACTTCTCTTATGTACACAAGAGTAAATTCTCCAACCAGTAAACATCTCTCAATATCTAAACAAGTGAAGCTAGAAGAAGGGCAGCCAATGCAATCTCAATCTGCAGAGAAAAAATGAATGGAAAGAAGAGAAGAACACAGATCACAGGGCAATGAAGAGGGGGAATGAATGAACAAATCATAAAGAGCTGACACTCTACACTAATAAGGTTCCCTGGCAATAAAGCATCTTAAGAAGTTAAGTGGGATTATTGAGGACTCCTAGAAGAGCGAAAAATGAGTGGCTCAGTGAGTATTTTTAACCGCTATAGTGCCTCACTGAGTACTCCAATACTTCTTTGCTTGGACAGACAATCTCCTTAACTCGAGAACCGTTCTTGTATATCTTCACTGTTGGCACAACCCTCACGTTCTCTGCATTACCTATTGAAGGACATTTGTCGATGTCCACCTAACCAAGAAACACAACAGATTTAGAGTCAATCACTTCCTATGGTATTATCAAATGCTTATGAGTCATGTGACTTCACCTTGAGGAAGTGTATAGAAGGATAACGAGTACAAAGAGAGTCCATAAATGGAGATATCTGCTTGCATTGATGATCAGAGGCAGTCGAGAAATGTATAACCGAAACTCCTGCGTTTGGACAAGAAAAGATACCAATGTAAGAAGCAGACAAGACTATACCATGTTTTACTTTACTTTACCTGGTAGATTCATGGCTGCTTTAAACTGTTCACGACTATACACTTGCTCAACTTCACCACCAAACTCCATATTCAAAACTTCTTCTCCTCGAGATTTCTTCAATGCCACTTGTGCATGAAATAAAGATTCAGCAACATCCTTATCATGAGGTAGTTCCTTCCTCAAGACTTCATAATCACTCACTGCAGCTGCCCATCTCTCCATCTACAGTTCAACATAGAAAAGCTCAAGCACCACCTTATACCAAATCACAAGCCAAACTAATTGTCTATGTACCTTGTTATTACAGGCAGCTCTCCGAAGAAGAGGCTTTGTGTAACGTGGTTGGAAACGCAGCGCTTGGTTACAATCTTCAACCGAACGTTCCCACATCCCAAGCTTAAACCAACAAGCTGCTCGGTTACAATACAAAATAGCGTTGCAAGGATCAAGCCTAAGGCCTTCTGCATAAGCTGAGCTAGCTTCCGTGTATCTTTCTGATTTATAAAGATCATTACCACGAACACGAGCCCTAGCAACCAATGTAACAGTATTGTGTAACATAGCAACCTCATTGCTTCGTGGATCGATTTTGCTAGCTTTCTCAGCAGCCATCACTGCGTTTTCAAACCTTCCTAAAGCCATCTCGATCTGAGCTTTGACAACGTACGTATAAGCTTCACAGGCCATACCAGAGAAGGAACAAGATGATGGAAACGGCTCTACTTTGGGAACTTCTAATAGCTTTGATTGTGCATCGTCAAGCCGGTGAAGTTTCAAGAGTGCTTCTACTTTGCACATAACTAGCTGTAGATTTTCAGACACAAGAGTTTTAAATAACAGTTCTGATTCTTTCTATCTAATCCGATATAAGTTGAGTTCTTACATGAGGAGAAGAGTCAGCTCCAGCAACAATAGCTGCATCTACTTCCATCAAAGAAGCTTTCCAATCACCGAGCTTCCTCGCATCTTCGCATTTGCTCATATGTTTCTCCACTGCTTCAAGCTTCCGCAACTCCATAGGATCTGATGCCTTCCCAAGAACACAAAGATGCTTCCTTGCAATATCAACCTGTCCTAATCTGCGACCAAGTAGAAAAAAAAGACACAACATTGAAGTCTCAGACAAGCAACAGCTCTGAGTTTCAGACAAGAAGCTACCTAATAAGCAATAAGGCCAAACGGTGATGAGCTCTTCCATAGTTTGGATCCAACTTCAAAGCTTCTTCACACTCCTTCGCAGCTTCACCGATCCTAGACAAACCCGTCAATGCGGCGGCTCTGTTGCTCCGGTAAGCAGCGTTTGTCGGTGATAAAGCTATTGCCCTGTCGTATAACTTCAAAGCCTCACCGAACAGACCTTTCCTGTACATCTCATTACCTACTCTCTTCACCTCCTCTGGATCCGAACCTGCTGCTGCAACCGAACTACTTCTGCTGGAGCCACCGACAGTAACCGGGGAACTCAGTACTTGTCTGGTGGAGATAGGTTTGGCCGGAGAGACACTGCTTCCTCCTCCGCCTCGCATTATGCTACCGTGACCGTACGTTCCCGTGCCGGATCCGAGAACGTCGCTTCTTGAACGGCTTTGTGTCATTCCGGTGAGTTGGATCTTACCGGAGGGGCAAATGTTTCCGGTGGGAAGTACATTCGGCGGCGTGGATGGAGAAGTAGCAGAGGAGGAGGAGGAGGAGAGTGGTTGTGAGTTTGAAGAAACCGAGTCGGATCTCGTTCTTGGATTCCCACTACTCGAACCGGATCTTCCGATAACCGGAGCATGTCGAATCCGACCGGTTACAGATCCGGAAGAGTTAGAACTGCTGCTGCTTGTGGTGGTTGTGGTTGGGGTGAGTCCACGTGGCTGAGTACGAAGCGGAGAAACCGGTGAACCGAGATCTAACTCGCGAAAGTCCGGTTTATTGATTTCGGAGGTGGTCAATGAATCACGGCGACGGTTATCAGATTCAAGAACCGGTTTACCTGAATGTGACATTTTCTAAAACAACAAACCAAATGAAATCAGTTAGAACCGGAATAGAGGTTTCTCGGTAATAGCGTCAATGGAGAGGGAAAAGAGTGGAGATGGAAGGAGGATTAGATACTCTGAACAAAGGCATGGGAGGGGAAAGTGGAAAGAGATGGAGTGGAGAGAGATAGGGATCTCGTGATTTTTAAAGGGTGAAGCAAAGAATGAATGTGAGTGTCTAGAGAGAGAGAAAGTGTTGTTGTGAAGAGAGAAGGTTCACAGAAGAAGAAGAAGAGTGAAGATGGTGAAGCAGACCGAATATTCATATTTAAATAATACATAAAAATCATATACTTTTTTATTTCGTTTGAAGAAAAAAGGTTAACTCCATTATTTTGGCAGCAAATAACAAAAAAAAAAAAAAATCGGAAAGTAATAAATTTGATATATGACAGAATTGAATTAACGAACTTTATATGGGTAAAAACTAAAAATTCTAAATATCTCATATACTGTAGTGCCAAATAACTAATTTTGCATGTTGTAAAAAATATTAAAAGTCGGAAGCAAAGTTAACAATACACTCTAAATTAACCGGATTAAATTTAATAAATTGTAAATATGTCTATTTTATATGATATTTAATTATTAGTAATACAAAACTAAAAATAGATTATTTATAGGATATATAGTTTAGAGCATCTCCAATAGTTAATATAAAAAAAATTAAATATATTCTATCATTATTTGATAATAATTTTATATTTTTTTAATTTTATTAGTTTTACCAGTATATTTTGTTTTAACAGTAACTCGACTCAATCACTATTTATTATAAATTAAAACTATTATATATAATTATTATTACACATTACATAAATATATAAACAAACAATTTTAGAGTTTATAAGAAAAACACTAAATACATATATCTCTTGTGTAATTAAAACAGAAAATAAGTGTGTCGTATTTTAAATTCTTTTAAATCAAACATAAAATTCTCAGAAATTAATAATTTCATATTCTTCGTTAGTAGCATTCAATTAGACAAAAAATAGATAAATAAATTCAGAGTTTATAAATAAACACTATATTTCTTGTGTAATTATGTATTTTAAAACAAAACAAAAATTGTTGTATTCTAAATTCCTTTTAAATCAAATATAAAACTTTCAGAAATCAATAATTTCATGTTCGAGCCTTCAGTCAAAAAAATAATTTCATGTTCTTAGTTAGTAGCATTCAATTAGACAAAAATAATGATATCAACTTTAAAATTAATTAGATGATATTAACATTTCTAATTTGTTTACGTACAAAATAACAATAAATAAAAGTTAAGTATCAGTTCGTAAATAAAAAAAATCATCTTAAAAATGAAGAACTGAACAGTATTCTTCAACTTTAAAGAAATATTGTTCTATTTTTCATTTTTTGGAGAAATGAAAAAAAACAATGAAGCACCATTAAAATAAAAAAAAATGAAGCAAAAGTAGAAAAAGAAGCACTAGAGATATTCTTAGTGAAAAAAAATATAGAAAAGGATTATGCATTAATTCTGTAATGTCACTCCCTCTATTTCATTATTTTTTTAATTATTATTGTAGGATTTTATTACAATTTATATTTATTTAAATTTATTTAAATTTAATATTAATTTGAACATAAGTTGATTTTATAAATTATTTTATTTACCTAAAGTATTATTGGTTAAATAAGTAAGCAAATAAAAGTATAAATCTATTTTAGTTATTTTTAATGTGTAAAATATTAAAGTGACACTATTCATAAAATAGAAAGAGTATTAAATAGGAAATAAATGGTGTACAGAAAATAACACTTCTTTTTCACTTGCTGCTTCACGAGACATGTTTATATTTTTGTCTTTTGCTTTTATCTTTCAATTTTTATCTTTATCGTTTAATCAATATTAAAATCGTTACTATATAGGAGTAGTTTTTTTTGTAGACGTTAGTATATAGTTTATATATTGTAAAATAAGTATACTTTAGAAAACAAAATTCTTCGCTTTTTGGTAATGTCCGGTTTTCTTTGTACTTAGGCTTCGATTGGTAGAATAGATGATAAAGCATTAGCAGAATGTTGTAAAAGCATTATGCTGTAGAAGCTGTATGTTTTTATTAATTTTTTTAATAAAGTGATTGGTAGAGCTTTAGTAGTATACAATTTAAAATTATCATAGAAGTTATTGTATAATATATTTATTTTAAAATAATATCTATATAAACTATATTAATAAATGATTCATATATAAAATTATTATATAAAATAATATATGATATATAATTTATTTATTAGTGTCTAAATAATATATATATGTTTCATATATAAATAAATATATATTATTTTATGCTTGTTTTTTAAAATAATGAATGATATGTGTAATTATATAAATTATATTATACTTTAAATGTGAAATATTGTTCTTTTAAAAATTTAAAAATATTTAACTGCAAGTTTTATTTTTAAAATTATAAATTTATATTGTTTTATTATAAAAATATTTTTTATATTAAAATATAAAAATAAATCAATTATATAAAATTATTTTTTAATTTTTATATATTTTAAATGCAAATGCTCCTCCAAAAGCTTCATATGAGAGCATTGAGCCTAGAGTATTTGTATAGCATCAGCATTTAGTAAATGCTCTTCTAAATGCTTCTAAGGTAAATGTTGATTGCATAGAGAGCATAATGCTTATGCTAATGCTCTACCAATCAAACCCTTAGGCCCACTCGCAGCTTATGGGAAGTGACGTCTACGCTTCTAGACAATCTTATTGTTTTGTGTCCTAGAAACACAATGTCCATAACAAACATGTAATAATGCACAATTTTATTTTTATATTAACTGATAGAATAAAGCCTTTGTTTATTTCTGGTTAGGTCAATTAAAATTTGATTACAGCGGATAGAGAAAATAAAATTAGTTTCAGAAAGCCGCCAAATGTGTCTGCATTATTTCTTATTGATTAGAATCATTAGATGGATAAGTTCATGTCATACAAGTCACAGGAACAAGACTCATCTCTATTTTAAAATTTTATATTCATTCCGTTTCAATTTACTTCTCGTTCTAAGCTTTTATACACAGATTAAAAAAACATTTAGTTTTACATATTTTTCAAATAAAAACATTATTACCTTAAACCTAACCACATTTCAACCAATCAAAAATAAAATAGCATATAAAATTAATAAATTTTGTATTGAAATCATAAAACGACACTTATTTTGAAACGAAAATTTTACTCTACAACGACATCTAATTTGAAACGGAAGGAATATTATAGACAAAAAAATAGAGGAGTTTTGTTTTCTCCAATGAGTTTCCTCTATAAGTTTAGAGATTTCTTTATAGAAAAAAATTTAAATAGGTTCTTTTGTACTAATTTGTTCCTCAGAGATACACATCATTAAAAAAACTCTTTTTCTTCTGTAATATAAAATTATAAAAAGAGATAAATCAGAGATGTCCTAAGATATATAAATATAAATAAATATTTAAATAAATGAATTATTCTCACAAAAACTCTATTTAATATTCAAAAAAAATCATTTCTCAGTTTTCTAATATTTGAATCTTTTTTTTTTAATTTTGTTTCATAGTCCTAAACTTTTTGTGATAAGTTGACAAAAAAATCTTTTTTAAAATATTTTAAAAGTTATTATTTTATTTTAATTCTTAAAATTGTAATCCTAAACTCCATTCCCAAAACTGTATCTCTATAATTTAATCTCTAAATTTAGATAAGTTATTTTTAGAGATATAACTTTTTACATTTTTAATAAAACTAATTTTGGCTATTCAAATTTTTGAAAGCTATTTTATGATTTCTGGATATTTCTTTTGTTTAAATTGTTAAAATATATGGTTTCTGAAAAATATATGGTTTCTAACTCATGAATTAGTTTTGTTTAAGTTTTAAAATCTTGTCACAGACAAAAATATAATATACCAATAATCACATAATAGTACAGAATAGATATAGTAGCTTACTTTTAACTTTTTATACACTCACAGGTATTTATCATAAAAAATTGAACGTGCTGTTTTAGTTAAATTATTTTATGTACCTACTATTAGAAAAGTATATTGCTCCCCAAAAAACATTTTAACAACAAAATTAAAGATAAAAATAATGTAAATTAGAAAACTTAATAAGCAAAAAAAAGTTAGATAAATTTGGATATGTGATGGAAGTATAGTAGTCTAATGATTAAAGCTTAAAGGTTTTAACACTTAGATCTGAGGTTCAAGTCTCAGACATCGCAATTTTTTGTAAATTATAGGATGTAAAAGTTTTTTGAAGACTTTAGAATAATACATGCAAATTTGTTCGTTGTGGTTATTACCTATAAAGAATATATACATCGAAAATATCGTACATAGTTAATTGTATATCGGTAGAGTTTCATCATGAAATTATTATTCATGAAATTATTTATCAATATTGAATATATTGTATATAATTGATCATTATATGTAATAAAATAAGAGATTATAGGATGTTGTAGTTTGGTAATTCATTGGATGTTCTAGAAAAAAGATTTGGGTATGTGATAGGGTAATAATTGACCTCCTAGGTTGCAAGCATCTCTGCTGGCTTCCTTCGCACGAGATTTTTTTCTTCTTCTAGTCTCCTCCTTTCTTATTTTCTTACAAACACTTTCGTATACCCAATTTTACGCTTACATATTTACATGTACACCTATATGTAGATATCATATCTAACTTAATGCGTTTACATATCGATCCTTATGTTATTATAATATCAAAAATCTGAACGAAACTAACTAGTTTGAGCTTATAATAAAGCCAGTTTTAAAGTTTACACTAACATTCAAAATCTCTACTAAATTATATTCAAAAAAAAAAAATCTCTACTAAACCAAAAGATAACATTAGTAGATGTGATTTTTCCAACATCAACATTTACAAAATGAATCAAGAAATCATAGTACTTTGTGACAAAGAAAAATGCATTTATGTAGTCATTGTGAACTTTTAACAGCTGGAACAGATTCTGCTTATTAACATATGAGCTTCCACTTTTTATATTCGACCAATTATGTCAAATTAATTAAAGATCTGGCAATTAAAGTGTATTATTTATATATATAAATAAATTAACAAAGCAAAGCATTTGAGTCAGTTATACGTATGGGAAAGTATAGCTTAGTTGATAATGGAGCGGTTATAACTATGGCAGTGGTATAGTGGGTTTGGTAGACCGACACTTGCATGATACTATATTACTATTGTGTGTATGTTTTTTATCCTGATAATATTGTTTATAAAATCGTTTATCAAACATATATATTAATATTATGTAACCCCTCACCAAAATGTATTTATACATTAATATTAACCCCTCACCAAAATGTATTTATACATAAGTTATAACAATGTTTTTGAACGTATTATTTAGCCAAATAATGCCCAAAATGATGTATATATTTTCTTTTTTGAAAATTAAAATAATGTATAGTTTTCTACGTAACATTTTCTTTTACGCATAGAATATACTGAAACCTTGCGTTATACTTCTTTCATATGCTTCGAACCCCAAGTATTTATGTGAGTTTATTTTGTATATATGCCAAAATAGATGGTGGTTTCTTTTGGAACAAGTTAGGTGTTTAAAGAAAATGAAAAGAAAAAGCTAACAATACTTAACTCAAAAGCCTCCCACCCTCTTTAGATTCTTTAATCTCGTTGACACTTGGGACAATCTCCAAGCCAAAACAAATTCTCAATAGTGATAAACATGAATATGTTGATGTCATCTTTTATTAAAAAGAGGTATTTTCGTAACACGTAAAGTAAAACCAAAATTTATTTTATATTGAGTGTAGTTATGAATAATTTATTTCGCCAATAATCTGTCGTGAAATATTAATGAACTGATGAGATGGATTTGTTAAGGACTTTATAGGGATGGCGAAAGATGCGTTTCTATGTATCTTATGGGTTGTATTCAGAGTAAATGTTCTATGAATCTTGAATCCAGCTTAGATTTTTCATTTAAATGCAAGTGTCCTATAAATATTGAATTGTTCCATTGTCTAGAACTGTTATGGCTATGAATGATAACAAACAAAATAGTAGTGCTGTGAGATTTTAACTTTTTGAAAAAAAGTTCTTCAAAAGAAATTTGAAAAACTAATTCATGTGGGTAAATTTGTTTCAATTAACACAACTAGAAAAAATCATCCTAGTTACTACCATCTTTTTTCGTTTTTACATGACTTAAATGTCAAAACCTAGCGGGGTTAGCCTAGTGGTCTTGAGGGAGCTTCGGCCCCAATACGGACTCGGGTTCGATTCCCACTGGCCACCAGGGAATTTACATGCGGACTTGCTCTGGCGCCCGAGACCAAGACCATTGCCAGGGTGATGAACCCGCTGAGTATTGCGCCAGGGTGCTTCGCCCGCTTGTGCGTAGCTCGAAATGGCCTTGGTCTCTAGTCTAGACCACCCCGGTGGTGCTAGGACACTCGGTTATCAAAAAAAAAAAATGTCAAAACCTAGGGTGTTTTTTTAACAAATCATAGGGTGTTTATGTTTTTCAAAGTTTATCATAAACAAATACTCATTTAAATATGTATTTAATTTTCTGTTGGTTTTATAGGTAATCATATATTTCAAAAATATTTTTTATGTTTATAAGTAGCATTTAAAATCAAAATCCATTCTTCATATCATAAATTAAATGATTAATCTTCTAAATAATAAAATCAAATTAAAATATAAAATGATTAGTAGCTTGGCATATAACTATATATTTATATCATAATTTTATAAACAATAAATTATCAGAGTATCTTTTAGTTTTCTTTCTGTTTTAACAAAAAGTTTTGTTCTTTTCGGGTCATATTTCGGTCTAAACTCAAAATCAAATATAAATTACGTGTAATTCAGTTCTGATTTGGATTTCGATAAAAAAAATAGAAAACCGATTTGAACCACCACTGAATAGAACCAATCCAATCCTAAATACAGTTCCTATATGGGTTCCAAACATTGCAACCCAAATAACCTAAATTGCTCTGAACCATAAATCTGAATGCCTAGCGATAGTTTGCAGAACCGTCTAAAACAATTTAATAGCCTTAGGCGAAGCATTGAATATAGACCTTTCATAAACATTTTTTTTAACCTTTCTTTGTTGCATTTTCTTAAATTGAACCAATGTATTTTTTTCATTGGGAAAAATAAAAAACTAGTGATACATATACACTTTTTGGATTTTATTTTGTTGTACGTGAGTTGCTTTAGTTAATTATGAATCTTTTATTATAAAATGCCAAATAAATTAATCACTTAGCGATTTGAAAGGGGTTTTATGATCAGTAAAATAAAACTAGAATTTTTTTAGACCCATGGACACAAGGCAACCGCTCTAGTCGCCATAGTCAAGAGCCAGCACTGGTAGTTTGTACATATGATTTCTCACATGCTTTAAAACAAATGTTTACAATATACTAAAAGTTTTAGCTCGTACTGATGGTAATAGGGACTTGTTTAGTCATAATTTTGTTACGTAAAGGACACGAGGCCATTTTTGTGTTCTTATTCTTAAACGGACTACTCTACGGCAAAAATTGATTTGGCGTCTCTGTTTCTTAAAGTCAAATTTTCTCAATGTGTTTCCTTCAAGCAGGTGAGAAGTGTGTAATCTTTTATCACTTTTTTATGTTACAAATTATGTTTGCTCTTGTTTCCGCTTAATTTTCTATATTTTCAATTTTGTTGATTTAAATGAAAAAGTTATATATGTTTTAAGTATCTTTTACTAATGAAAATTTACAATAATATATCTAACTTATTAATAAAAATTGAATATGATGCTAGAAAAATAGAGAAAGTAATTTGTGTAATTGATCTCTTACAACAATTTGTGTAGTTGCTTATTTCTAAAAAGAAGGAGAAAGTAATAGTGAAAAATTAGGGTAAATAATAATAAAAAGATACTATAGAGTTAGTCAAAGATGACGCTTGTCCTTCAAAAATGACGTCAGAGACTCAGACATCGTCACTAGTTTATCTCTAGATGTGATTACGCTGCTCCTCACTTTCGTAGACCATCCAGAATCCAATATTAACGCATGATACTGTGGAAATAAGCCTTCAGTCAAAAAAAAAAAAATGATACTGTGGAAATTTTATTTACATGTATATTTTCATATTAATTAATTGATTTCGTCGTCATCATTTTCTTTTAATTTCTTTTTATATAAACTTATAAATAATAATAAAAAGCCTTGAACATCAAATTAGACTCTTAAAAGTTGTATTGTGAATGATAATCATCGAGAATCGGTTCGTCTGACCAACTTTTAATCTAATTTAAATGAGTCATAATAAAAAAGGATTATATTGTGATATCCATAGTTTACATAAAATGCAAGTTCCAAAGGAGTAAAACTGAGACATCGTCTAAAAGAGGAAGCCATAGAGATGCTGAAACTAAGAGAATTCAGGAATACCAAATGGTTTCATTCACTCTTTTATTAGATTCTTCCCTCAACTCTTGATCCGTACACGGACACATTTTATTTATATATATATTCAGGAAAACTAGACAATAGTATAGTAATATAGAGAATTAAAATATGGAAAGAAAGTTGAATTCATTCAGAGTTGAGAGACTAATCATAATGAATGCTCTTTAGATTCAGCACATGATAGGACACAGAGGTCGAGCCACCCCCACGTGGAACATAATGACAAACTATCCATCCAACTTATTATTTTAATATTTATTCACTTTACAAGAAACATATCGATAGAACTATACATTGTTGGAGTAACACTAGCCTCCTCTTCCATCCTTCTATAGAACTCACACCATCATGAGACTATTGTCTTCTTTGTGAATGTATTGCGTTCGTTTTTCTTTGATTCGGGTAGCTTCTTTAGTACTCTCTATCCATCTTTTCTTATGACATGCCTACTGGTACGGTTTTATGTTTTTGAGTTTTTGTAATAGATTTCCGAATAAGCGTAGATGTAGAGAACCTGTTCAATTGGTGACAACTTATCTTTTAAGAAGGTTGTTAAAGGGTGAGGTCGGAGGTTCGAACCTCACCAATAACCTACATGTGCGATTAGGGTCAGGGTGCTGCAACGCTG
The DNA here is from genome assembly GCA_905132765.1 of Moricandia arvensis. Classification (NCBI taxonomy): domain Eukaryota; kingdom Viridiplantae; phylum Streptophyta; class Magnoliopsida; order Brassicales; family Brassicaceae; genus Moricandia; species Moricandia arvensis. Next base: position 155,964 of record CAJHQP010000431.1, on the reverse strand, counting down.
TGAACCAGCGTATGCAGGACATGTTGTCACAAGATGGATCTTCTTCAAGTTTATATTTTGAGTTTAGTTATGCTTGTTGTTGCAATGGCCTTGATCATCGTCGTAAACCACAAGTAAACATGGTAAAAGAGTTGATATAGGAATTTATATACTAAGAGTAGGCTGGCTCTCACAAAAGTCCTCCAACTTACTTCCTTAATGAACAAATTACAATCAAAACTTTTCACTCTTCTAAGATCAGTGACAAAAGCAAAGAACAGAGCAATCTCTGTGAAGCAATCTTGATGTGGGTTTTGGTCGAAGAAGCAAGCGGAAAAAGATTACTCATCATCTGATGGCAAGGTCGGGCTTTTCGAGCAGCTTTCTTGCTTGTGAAGTTCCAACATTCTCTTCTCTGGATTACAAAGACCTGCACCAGTTTTATATCATCATCAAATGCTTGTTTATGTTATTTTATCACTGAATCTGTATCCAAAGGCAAAACCGATAAAGCTAGTTCTATAACCTGAGCATTTGGGGATGTCCCAAACAGCAACAGAGGAAGGAGAGCATTCTGGTTCACAAAGGATGTGATGATTCTCGTGGTTAACGTTCATTGCTAGCATCCAAGCACCTATTGTTACGTCCTCGTTGTTAAACATCCTGAAACTGCAGTTTACAGACAACCTTTTTTACTACACAAAGAGAAGAGGACACTATGATATTTTTTTGTCAAGTTATGAAACAGAACTTGCCTGTTGTTCTTGAGGGCAACCAAACTTGCAACGACATCAGAAGAGAGAGCATAGATCGGGCCATAAGCATGAAGAAAATATTCTTTTCCCAGCAGATGAGACAATGGTTCATACCTGTGAAATTCCAATTTTTATTCCGAGCAGGGCTCAAAATATATATATATATATATATATATATATATATATATATATATATGGTTCTTACTCGCCTTCTTACCATTTGAGCTTAGGATCAGTGAAAACTGGACCCTTTTTCAAGCATCCTAGGTATGTTTGAGAGTGACTCCGCTCTTTTGCCAACAGCAGAGAGAGTCGATCTGTGGAGAAAACAAAACAACAGAAAGTTCATACAAAGGCCAAGACTTTATTTGTTTGTCCTGAAGACAGAGATCGATCATAAGAGATAACCACCTGGCCTTAAGTATATATCATCGTCAGCTTTGACATAGAATTCAGCATCGTAAAGCGCATATGCAGCTTTGAAGAACGCCAAACTATACAACAACAAAAGAAGATTTAAAGACTAGCACGGATTATAGAGCCTTTTGGATCTTATTATATTATTATGTCAGATGAGATCTGGAGAATACAAAAGAGAAAAGCAAATAACTATCACTAACGTTTTGTAAGGGAGCTTACTGTACTCCTCTTCTATATCTAGCTGTACAAAGTCATCATACTCTGTGATCTCCCTTTTGAGCTCAGCCATTTTTTGCTCATTCTTGGTCTTTCCTATCACAAACCTAATGGCCAATCCCGTAGATTCCTCCAAGCTGCAACGAACAACGTTACTCAATGCAAAAAAAATAAAACAACTAGATCCATCTAATAGTGAAAGCATCCAAGAACCAATGTATTACATCAAAACAAGAACCAAGGAACTGCATCAAAACAAGAACAAACGTACTACAGCAAAACAAGAATCATTTTATTCTGAAAGCATCCAAGAACCAATGTAGTACATCAAAAAAAGAACCATATAATAGTGAAAGCATGAAAGAACCAATGTACCACTGCGAAACAAGAACCATGTAATAGTGAAAGCATCCAAGAAAGGATGTGCAACAGGAAAACAAGAACCATGTAATAGGACATGATCCAAGAGCCAACTAACTACAACAGAACAAGAACCATGTATTAGTGAAAGCATGCAAGAACCAATGTAGTATAGCAAAACAAGAACAACAACATTGAAAGCAAGCAAGAACCAATGTGGTACAGCAAAACAAAGAAACATGTAATAGTAAAAACATGCAAAAAAACAATGTACTACAGTCAACAGCCAAACAACCATGTAATAGAGAAAGCATCCTGAATCTAGTGAGATTTTGAGATCAGAGCTCACAAGCCAGCACCTAATCAGATTCATCTCGATCCAAGATTCAAGATCATATAAACTAAAGATTCAACTATGAAGTAAGATCTCACATTTGGTAATTCAAATTCAGATCAAACCAAGTTTTATAGTTTAAGGATTCTGTAACTGAATCAGTACCGTCGAAGTCCTTCAGGATCTGACGGCATCCACGTCTTCCTAAGTGCTTCTCTCCGGCCAGTGGATCCGAATCCGGTTTGAATACCCACGAATCCCATAACCTTATGCCTCTTCCCATCGCCACCGCCACCGACGTTACTGTTCTCAACGACGTCCCAAACGACTCGCACCGTCTTCGGAGGAGCGTTCGTTAAGCAATTACGACCGGTTAATCGGAGAGCCGGGAAGAGGATTACGGCGAGTCCGAACGTGAATCCGGCGATTCCGATGGCTAGCGAAGTTAATACGATGAGAGCCGTCGATCGGCGCGTGGCGAGTGATTGACGCGCGTGGAATAACTTACGAGGAGATTGCATTGTGGCACGGGTCCTCCCTCCGATCCGGTGGATCTGATTATCAGGATCCGGTCACGTATTGATTTCACTTGCCAATATTTAGTGTTGGAGGATGGATAGAGAGGTTCTTAATTTTTTTTTTCGGTTTTTGGACAGAGGCTATTAATTAATTTTGAATTTTAGTCTTAAATATATGAAAAACGTCTTCCTTAACGTCATTTCAGTCAAAGACAATTGAACATTACATTCTTTACGTAACATACAAATAAAACAAGTACATTTTTTTGTACAGTTATATATTTGTTTAGCATATAAAAAAAATAAGTTATGTAAAAAGTTATTTAGCATTATCGGTTGAATTGTAGTCATGTAAATAGTTAATGATGTTTTTGCATAAAATCAAGTAGTTTTTTTTAAATTTGTTTACAAAGCTAAAACGTCAAATAATAAAAAATAAAAAGAATATATACTTTAGAGTTTTCACAAAAGTTAAATATATATTAAATTTGATATAAATATATTAGTATTGTAATTAACTATTTTCACAACTTTCGCCTAACACAATTAATTCATTTAAAATTTACAATTTACTGTTATTATTTAATATAAAATATATTGAAAATGTATAAAATATATCATTTTTAAAAAAATTGATCATTTTGAAATGGAAAAATAATTAATTGAAAACATATGTTAAATGCCGATATGAATCTAACTAAAACATATCGATTAGCAATAAGCGATATTGGTTACCATGTTTGTTTCATAACTATCGATAAATTTATCTACGATAAAAAGTATAACCGCATAGTCACTTATCTTATCGATAATCTTACAATACTAAAATTGAATATAATCAATAGCAAAAAAAATGGTGGCAACAACGAGAGAGGAACAAGTGATAATGAAAAGAAATAGAGGAGCAGCGTTAAGAGGCAACAAAGCAACGCTTATAAAATTGATTTGGTTATCTATAATACAAAGTGTACTTACCTTTTTAGTTAATCATCCAAAAAAAATTTCGGAATTAGATGTGCTTAAGTTGGAACAATCAAAAAATGGAAAACTTATTCGGCATGCTCAAATTGAACAATCAAAAGATGGATAACTTATTGGGAAGCTGGTGCAAGTGGAGTGATGCGGTGTCTGGATTATTAGACCTGAAAGAAACCATTATCAAGGCGAACTGTGAAACTAACCCAAACAATGATAAAGGAGACCAATGAAAATAACTTTTCATATACCTTAATCATAATTTTATTGGGCTGGGCCTTACAAAGCCAGCTCGAAAAAAACCCAATAAACAACATACCTTCCCTGTTTTATTTCTTTTGTAACCATTTGTCGTCTCGATTAGGGTTAAGGATATTAGGTCGAAAGGTATCTCATCTTCTACACACAAACCCTAGATTCATGGATATGTTGAAGAAGCGACGGCTCGACGAGAACGGTATCGGCCTTCTCAACGACGGCCACGTCACCGCCATCTCAACTCGATTAACCCCACACGACGCTCGTAAGATCATCGAACGCTTCTCCACCGATCAGCTTCTCGACATCTTACAAGAGGCCGTCGCTCGACACCCCGACGTTCTCGAACTCGTCAGATCAACCGCCGACTCCGATATCTCCCAGAGGAAGCTATTCATCCGCGGCCTCGCGGCGGAGACGACGACGGAAGGTCTCCGATCGCTTTTCTCCACTTACGGAGATCTCGAGGAAGCTATCGTGATTCTCGACAAGGTTACGGCGAAATCGAAAGGGTACGGGTTCGTGACGTTCAAGCACGTGGACGGAGCTCTTCTCGCTTTGAAGGATCCGTCTAAGAAGATTGATGGGCGCGTGACGGTGACGCAGCTCGCGGCGGCGGGGAATCAAGGTACGACGGCGGCTCATGGTTCGGATATATCGATGAGGAAGATTTATGTGGCGAATGTGCCGTTTGATATGCCTGCGGATAGGTTGTTGAATCAGTTTCTTGCTTATGGAGATATTGAAGAAGGTCCTTTGGGTTTTGATAAAGTTACTGGGAAGTCAAGGGGCTTTGCGTTGTTTGTTTATAAGACTTCTGAAGGTGCTCAGGCGGCGCTTGCTGATCCTACAAAGGTTGTTGATGGGAAGCATCTGCAGTGCAAGTTGGCTATAGATGGTAAGAAAGGTAAGCCACAGGGACAAGATGGTGGTGCTGGGCCTGGAGGGCATGGTGATGGAATGGGTATGGTGCCTCCTCCTGGGCCTGGACCTTATGCTGGTGGTCATGGTGGACCTGGTGGGATGGGTCCTTACGGTGGATACTCAGGAGGACCACCGCCGCATCACATGAATTCTGCACCCTCTTCTTTGGTTGGTGGCGGTGGAGGAGGAGGTGGTTATGGAGGTGCATATGCTGGTCATTACAGTGGATATGGTGGTGCAGGATCTGGGGGTTATGGATCAATGGGTGGTGCCGGTGGTGGTTATGGTGGTGGGCCTGGTGCTGGAAGTGCTCCGTATAGAATGCCGCCTAGTTCTATGTCTGGTGGTGGTTATCCAGAAAGTGGGCATTATGGGCATTCGTCAGCTTCTGCATATCCTGGACAGCATCCGCCTGTTGGTTCCTCCCCAGTGCCAAGAGTTCCTCTTGGAGGAATGTACCCCAACGGTCCACCAAATTACTGAGTGGTGAGATGGTTAATTCTTTTAACTTAATTATTCGTTTTGCTAGTGGTAGAGCTTTTTTTTGTATGAGCATGGTCCTTGCATTTTGATGTATTCTTCACTGGTGTTTGCATTGTTTTGCATGTTGATGTGCTTAGTTTTGTTTGTTAGCTAGAAATTCTATGCCTTTTTTCTTTCATGTGTCCATTTGGGGCTATTTGCTTTCCTTAAGTGATATTTGCTGTTTGATGCAATGTCTGAGTAAGTGAGTATCTCTATGTTATTAGCACAGATTCATGTATTTACTTTTTTGGTGAATAGTTGGTGGATACTTCAAACTATAATTATTTAGGCTTTTGCATTCTGTTCATATGCTTTTGTTTTCATTTCATAATTTCGAAATCTGTTAAGTCTGTCTGCAATCATCATCATTTGCAACATAGTGTCCATTTGCTCCGTATATTACATTATTACTTGTTGGAGTTGTTGGTTTCTGCTTGAAGTTTAATCCCTCTTTTCAAGAGGCTTGTTGTTAATGCTAATGACCAAAATGAGTTGTGAATGTATGTTTGATTCAGGTTTGTGACAGGGAGAAGATGCTTTTTGTGCTTAGTGGTGATTACGTGATTGCAGCTTCTTTATAAATCTCTGGATTTGATGAATGTATTGCTGCTTTGACATCTGTCTCTCTCTCTGCACTTGAACTGAATGTGCCTTGGCCTATGAATGATTAGACTAGCCTGTATTTTTCTTTTATAGACATAGTTGGCAGATGAATGGTTTTGTTTGTCAGATTAGTGAGTTTTCAATAACATTTGCTGTATTCTTCTCTACTTTGTTTCCTGGTTATTGTTCCTTTTCAATCTTCTGAAACGTAGACACAACGCTCTACTTGCCTGTGATATATTTGAGGACATCTGTTTGGGGGTTCACTTACCTACAGAATCCTTTACTTGACATAAATAAAGTGGCACTAGATGGTTTTCTTTGTGAATCATTTCTCACTGGTTGATTCATAGTTGAAAAAGTGCTGAACATGTCTTTGCTTTAGCAGTTTGATATTTATATGTAATTTTGTCTTTCCTCTTTCCCAAGTAGACTTGTGAAGCTCTTTTGTCTATTGGTATGCAAACCAGAGATGATACATTCTTCTTGAAGAATGTTTCTTGTTATTATATGTTGCCATTGGTTGACAAGGAACTCTGCTTCAGATGATAATAAATCTAATATGATTCTGTGTGATATCATATTTAAACCAAATGAGGAGGTTTACTTTCAATGGTCGTTTGAGGTTTTATATCAGAAACTTTTCTCCTTTAATTGCTTTGTTTGGGTAAAACATTCTCTCTGAAGACAAAGACTTTGATCTGATCTCTCATCTTGTCCACAAACAGACTAGTCTTTCTGTCATTGTTAGGAATCAATATGCTCACATTTGCTTGTGACCTCGTCGTCTTGTTTTACTCTTCTTTTTTTTCTCTTTTTTCTTTCTTTTTTTTTGGCATTTTCCGGTGCGACGTGGGAGGTGTGGCAAAGAGAAGTACAGTGGCGAAGTTATTTCGCTGTATCAGGACATGTAATTGAATGTGTGTTGTTACACTTTGTACGTACGTTGCTAGTGTTTAATCAGGCATTTTGGGGCTGATTTGATTTTTTTGATTATGCTTAATTGTTTTTATGAATTTAGGAATTTTTTTTTCTTGCCAAAAGCTCCACTTGTATCATTAAAAAAAAAAATTCCATCAATCTTCTTACTTTTAGATGTTCGAAAACCCTCCAAATCGTTAAATTGAAAGAGTTTAGTTTTTTTTTCTAATTTATGAAACCTGAGAATAATGTAACCACTTAATTTGTGTAGATATTTTCATCAGGATCAATCTAAAAAATTAATCGATCAAAAAAATATGACATGTTCTACTATAAGTTAGTAAAGATATAACTTAAAATATTCATTTATTTTATTATTATTTTATATCTTTTCAGTGTTTCTAATGAGAATTCATCCAAATATGATAATTTTTTTTTTAGAAATATTTCATTATTATACTTATATTTTCATTATTAAATTATTCTGTAGAATGATTATATTTCTGTTTTTTTTTTCAAAATATAATATATACATAATTATAATTTATATCGACGACATAAAATACCAAAATTATTATATGTAAATAAAATGTGTTTTATATTATAATATTTATTGTATTTTTAAATCTGCAAATAAAATTTTCTACAAAATAATTTGTGTATCATGTTTTCAAAAGTTAATCTATCTTACAAAAAAATTGAAGAATATAATATTTCTTTTAGAAAATTATATTAGAACAATATTCGTTATAAATAATATACTATTGCCTTTAAAGAGTTATTTGAGGAATACCATAAATAGACCTAAAAGTCTTTTTTTATCACTAAAATAGAATTTAATGAAAAAATAACTAAAATATATGGAAATATACATTTATACCTCTTGAGTTTAAAATTTAAAGTTATGAGGTGAAGTTTTGGAGATGAGATTTAAAAATTAGAAAAATAAAAAATATTAAAATTTTAAAATAAAAAATCTATTTTGATCATTTTTTATTTGAGATCTATTTTTGTGACACAATTTTTTAAAAAGATCTATCTCAAAGATTTTCCCAAATTATTTTGATATTAAAAAATTCTAACATTAACAGTTCATATATATATATAGTTAATGTTAGAATAATTTTAGCAAAAAATTTGAGACATTTAAAATCAATATATCATTATGTCAAAGATAAAAAATTGTATAAATATTTACATATTTTGTGAATATTTAGATATTTAAAGTTAAATAATGTAAGGATATGACTAATCAAATTTATAAATTCAATATAACGATGTCATTCGATTCATTAGGTTTAGTAAATATTTTTTCATGAGTTAAAAAAATTAGCAAAAGTTTTTTAAGCAAATAATATAATATAAAATTATTATTTTTAAATTTTAAAATTTAGTTTTATTAAAATAAAATATTTAAAAAAATAAATAATAACTGCCTCTGTTTTATGCATTATACATGATGTTTTGTAAAAAACACAAGAATTAAGAAAATCCACTTTTCACTTAAAAGCACTACTAAAAATATAAATTAAAAATACTGCAACCAATTATAAATGAAGATTTATAATCTAGTTGGTTAAACAATTTTCAATAACGTTAAAACTGACATAAAAATATTAAAAAATCATCAATTACGAAACAACAAATTAAAACTCTTACTAAACATCATCTATTTTAAAATAAAGAGAGTACTTTATATTTTTAATAAAACAATTTTACAAATTTATTATTACTGCACACAAAATTATCTAATTTTTTTAAAAATTAAAATGGATTCTACAATGAATAAAGACGAGTCTTTGAATTTCTATAAGGAAAATTTTCCTAAATATTTTTTATTTATTTTTGTCATAAAAAGAGTTTTCAAAGAGAAAAATGACTAAATATATTTCATTAGAGAAGCAAAATACTTAAATCCCTACTTTTTTATATACAAATATAATTTTAATAGTTTCAAATTATATGTTTTTAAAAAAAATCAATTTTCAATTTTCTTTTACAATTCTTATTAAATTTTCTGTTTGAAATTTGAACATGCTTTTTGAAACTATTTTTTAAAAATATATTTTGAAATTTTTAATATTTATTTATTTAAAAAAAATTCCGCCACTTAACTATAAATTCTAAGTTTATATTAGTTAACGCAAGTATATTTACGCTTTAATAAAATATATTTTGGTTATTTTTTGGGGAGGGGGGAAATTAAAAATGACTATCTAAGCAATTTTTCGTTTCTAAAAGACCACAGTGTAACCATTAGGAACCATCACCAACTAATCAGTGAAAAAAAAGAAACCAGTCAATCAATGCGATTTTTTTTTATAAAGCAATCTTTTTCTAAAATAGATAGAGAGACAAAAAGGAATGAAAGAGTGAAAAGACTCCTCTTTTCTCTAAAGCCACATATTAGAGCCTTAAGCTCAAGAAGCTAAGAGTTTGTTACTAAGTGAAAGAGACGAAATGAATCTATATATATTATCACACTTAATTTTTACAATATTGTACAAGTATATGTACTACTTGGTTCTACATGGTTTACACTGGTTTAATACAATATGTTTAATAACTTATCTTAACGGACTATCACTTTAATACCCTTCCCTTAATATGGAAGGCACAAGCTCTGAATTCCAATCTTGGATACTAAACTCTTGAACAAGCCTGGTTGTACAACCTTAGTCAATATATCAACAAGTTGCAAGTCAGTCTTGAAATGAAGCGTTTTTAGAAACCCACTCTACAACCTTTCACGTACCACATGACAGTCAATCTCCACATGTTTTTGTGCGTTTGTGGTGAACAAGATTAGAGGCAATGTAGGGGGCATACTGATTATCATAGAAGAGAGTAGATGAAGACGGTGGAGAACAATGCTTCTCTTGCAACAAAGCAGTCAACCAAAGGAGTTCACATGTAGTATCTGTCATGGCTCTATATTCAGCCTCAAAATTGCTTCTTGAAACAGTCCGTTGCTTCTTAGATCGCCAATACACAAGGGAATCACCAAAGAAAACACAATACCCTGTGATAGACTGACGTGAGTCTGGGCATGCTGCCCAAACAGCATCTGACTATGTTGTCAATTTTGACGAAGAAGCTGAATAAAACAGTCCTTGACCCGGATCATTCTTGAGGTACCTAAGGAATTTGTAAGCAGCCTGAAGATGAGAGTCTATTGGAGCAGACATAAAGTGGCTAAGCTTATTAGAGCTTTGATCTCAAGAAGCTAAGAGTTTGTTACTAAGTGAAAGAGACTGAAATGAATCTATATATTATCACACTTAATGTTTACAATGTATTGTACAAGTATATGTACTACTTGGTTCTACATGGTTTACACTAGGTTGATACAATTTGTTTAATAAGTGGTTTTAACCGACTATCACTCTAATACCACACAAAAGGCGATAAAGAAAAAACCGTTCCTCTGCAACAATCTCTGGCCGGCTCTGGCTCCGGTGTGGGTTCGTACTCTTGTAATATAATTGTTTTTGTGTTTCTAATGTAAAAATATTTTATATTCTATATGACATATGTGTATATTGGTTTAATATAAAGTTCAAGTTCATATTAATGTTTTTAGATTATAATATAAAAGACGATACCGTGATGGATCAGTTTCGATTAATGAGTTAGAATCCGGGTGTATTTACCTTATAATTATAAATGTCCTTAATCTCATGATCACACACACACACACATATATATATATATATATATATATATATATATATATATATATATATATATATATATATATATATATATATGTGTGTGTGTGTGTGTAAAAGGTAATAATAAAGGAATATATTGCCATAAGATTATGATTATATATATTATGGTGCATTAATACAATTAAAATACCAAAGAGATGTATTGGAGAGTTGTGTTGGTTACAACACAACCCTTTAGTTATTATAAAAGGATCTCATCCATGTCTTTTGCAAATGACGTGAAAGTCATCTTTCTAAACACACATTACAACAAAAATGATCATTAAAGAAGAGATTAAGGAAGTTTGAGATTTCTTGTCCATCAAAGAAATCACCAAAGAGAAGGTTAAAGGGGAGAAAATCAATTGGTGGAATTGCATCCAAGCATGGATCAAGGTTAGTAATTCTATCTCCTTTAGAAATATGTTAAGATTGAATTAAGACAAATCTAAATTAGGTCTTGGTGTTGATTTCATAATTGAATCATAAAATTAATTAACATGTGGTATCAGAGCCAATTTAGATTTGTTTAATTCATCCATTAATTTCTTGACAATGTTAAGAATATTGTAAAATAAGTTCTCATGTGTTCGGTGAACATATACGAGTTTATCCATTTTAATGTGTGTTCATCGTCATGTTTACGGCACCGTAATTATATAGAATCATATGGTCCTGTAAAATTTTGATTGGATTTACTAACATGAATGAATATTAGTTACTAATTAAATAAACGAATCAAACGTGAGATTGTCTTTGATTCATTTTATTGAATTAGTGATCAAATAACATACATAACTGTTTTAGTGTGATGAAAAGTCATGATGGTTCATATAAATGCATAACAACTTTTTTGTTTGTTTTCCTTTAAGTATGCGTTAATGATTATACGACATCTTACTGGTAACGTAGCCATTGTGGCATTGAGATTCTGGAAATTGATGATGTTGTTTTACAACACATAAAGAACCTAATTCATTCATGCGCATGTTGATAAATTCCAGAATATTTAAAATAGAGTATTTGTGCATACATGAGTATGAGTGATGCATTTCTATTGATAGTTACTAGATTATCATCAAGAAAAGTCACCACCAAACAGTTGTTGTCTCTGCATTAACAATGAATATGTGCATGCATGAAGTTTGTTTAAGATTATTTTTGCTTTCATGTGATTATGAACACGTAGGGATGAAATCTATGTTCCACCATTCTTAATTGGTTGAGAGGAAAACCAGCAACGGATGTGTCTGATTACATCAATAACCAATTTGCGTTACATAAAGTCATAACGGTTCAGTGCATGTGGTTTTACGTAAATTATATTATATTTGGAAATATAGTAAACCGCTGATATGGTTTATATGGCTATGTTCCGTAAAGTTTGGGACATATTATAAATTATAAAATATTATGTATATTTTAGTATTAAAAAAAAACTTCCGCTACATTTTAGTAATAAGTAATTGTGTTATGAAATATTAACACAATTTAATTAGTTTTTTCTTAGTTTTTGTAATGTTATATGTATATAATATGATAGTCACAAAAGTGACCTTGTTATATTACATATAGATATTAAAAATAAAAAAATAAAAAAATAGTAGAAATATAATTGATCTAGATTAAGTATGCTAAATGATATAAAATTTTGATCGATCAATTAATTTATTATTAATATTCTAAAAGATCGTCCAAATGTAGATCATTGAATATAATTAATGATAAGAAAAGAATTAGTCATTTTTACTATAGTCAATAATATGTATAACCAAAGATATCATACTTAGTTGACTAATGTTTGATTTTGAATAATATTAAAGTATATATATTTAGCATTACTAAAAGTACTTGTATATAAATATTGCACAAAGGTTATTAAAAATTCAAGTTTAAAATTTTCAATTAATCTGAATATATTAAAGTCTCGAAGCACTAACGGGTAAACATGTATGAATGCTTGCAGCTTCATCAAATGTGTTTGCATCAGCTAACTCTATGGTAAAGTTTAATGGTCTCAACTATGGTGAATGGTTCGATCAAAGTCGGTTTACACTGGGTGTAATGGCTTTGGACTCCGCCATACTAACTGATGAGGAACCCTCAACTATTATAGTGGATAGCTCCGAATATGAAAAGACTCGTTATGAGAGATGAGAGCGATCTAACATGCTGAGTTTGAACCTTATGAGGTTTACGATGGCAGAAAGTATCAAGGCTTCAATGCCTAAGACAGAGAAAGCAAGGGAATTCATTGAGAAAATTAAGGAGTGTTCACAATCGGAATCGGCTGACAAGACGATTGTAGGAAGCCTCATGAATGAGCTAACTACGAAAAATTTTGACTGGTTTCAGCCAATCCATGATCATGTGATGCACATGTCTAATCTGGCAGCAAAGTTAACGACCTTGGGAATGAAAGTTCATGAGTAGTTCTTGGTCTAATTCATCATGAACTCTCTACCTCTTGAATTTAACCAATTCCAGGTGAATTACAAAACTATCAAGGATAAATGGAACTTTAAGAAATTAAAGGCTATGCTAATTCAAGAGGAAAAGGGAGATTAAGGAAGATGAAAGACCAAGTTGCCAACCTCGTAGGTCTTGGAAGTGCCAGTAGCAGTAAAAGAATGTCAAGTAGAAAGGAGAAAAGGAACGTTAAGACCTTCGTGAAAGGACCTCCAAGTCAAATCCATAAGGAAAAGAAGTGTTTCTTTTGTAAGCAAGTAGGACACTTCAAGAAAGATTGTCCTAAGAGGAAGAGTTGGTTCGACCAGAAAGGTAAACATTACAACTTTGTTTGCTATGGAATGAATCTTGTTGAAGTTCCTAATAATACTTGGTGGTTAGATTCTGGTGCTACTACTCATGTGTCTCATATTAAACATGGATTCAGTTCGATCCAGCCCATAAGAGGACATGAACAATACTTGTTCATGGGAAACATTATGAAAGCGCGAATAGAAGGCATTGGGACGTATAGATTGATCTTGGACACTAGAAGTCATGTAGATCTTGAAGGGTGTCTCTATGTACCTGAGTGTGCTAGAAATCTTGTTTCTGTTAGTAGGATGGACAATTTAGGCTTTTGTATTAAGGTTTCACATGGTGTTTTCTCATTGTACCGAAATGATTACTTTTATGGTAGTGGTGCTTTATTTGATTCACTTAATAAGTTTAAACTTGATGCAAAATTTTCTGAATCCTTTTTTAATGTTGAAAGCCGAGGCATTAAGCGTAGCGCAATTAATGAAAGTTCTGCTTTCTTGTGGCATCAACGACTAAGTCATATTTTCAAAGAAAGAATTATGAGGTTGATAAAGAATGAAATTCTTCCTCAGTTAGATTTCAGTGACCTAGATGTATGCATATACTGCATTAAAGGAAAACAGACTAAACATACATTAAAGAAACCATCCACAAGAAGCACTCAACTTCTTGAGTTAATACACACCGACATATGTGGCCCATTCGATGCTCCTTCATGGAGTGGTGAAAAATATTTCATCACATTTATTGATGATTACTCACGGTATGGATACACATATCTACTGCATGAAAAGTCTAAATCTATGAATGTCCTAGAGGTATTCATTGATGAAGTGGAAAAGCAGTTAGATAGAAAGGTTAAAGTAGTGAGATATGATAGAGGTGGTAAATTTTATGGAAAATTCGATGAAAGTGGACAATGTCCTGGTCCATTTGCAAAGTTACTTGAAAGTAGAGGCATTTGTGCATAATACACTATTCCTGGTACTCCTCAGCATGATGGTGTAACTGAGAGGCGAAACCGTACTTTAATAGAGATGGTTATGAGCATGTTGAGTAATTGCTCTTTACCCCTTTTATTGTGGATTTATGCATTAAAGACTGCAACATATGTGCCGAACCGGGTTCTTAGTAAGGTAGTTCTAAAGACTCCTTATGAAATGTGTACGGAAAGAAAACCTAGTTTAAGACATCTACATGTATGGGGGTGCCCAGCAGAAGTAAGGCTATATAATCCACAAGAAAAAAACCTGATTCTAGGACTGTTAGTGGATTTTTCATTGGTTATCCTGAAAAGTCAAAGGGGTACACATTTTATTGCCCTAATCATAGTACGAGAATAGTTGATTCGGGTAATGCTAGGTTCATTGAAAACGGTGAAACTAGTGGGAGTGGTGAAACACGAAAGGTGAACATTAATGAAGTTCATGTTAAATTTCTTCACCTGTAGTTCCACCTGAGGTAGTTGTTCCTATTGTTGCATCAGAGTTCAATGACACAATAGGACAACATAATAATGTGCTAGTCCTACTAGCTGAAAATACTGTTGATGAAACTGTCATAATTCAAGAAGAGAATAATGAACCACAAATATCTTTAAGGCGATCTGGAAGAGAAAGAAGATCTGTCATTTCAAATGATTATGTGGTTTACACTATTGAAAATGATTGTGAATTAAGCATGGATGAAGATCCTATCTCATTCAAAATGGTCATGGAAAGTGAAAATTCTGAAGAGTGGTTTGATGCCTCAAAAGAAGAAATGAAATCCACGAGTGACAATCATGTATGAGACTTAGTAGAGTCGCCCGATTTTTTTAAAACCGTTGGTTGTAAATTGGTCTATAAGACTAAACGCGACTCGAAAGGTAATGCTGAGAGACGCAAGTCTCGCCTTGTTGCTAAAGGTTGCTCCCAAAAAGATGGCATCGTCTATTGGTTGCATTGAGATTCTGGAAATTATGATGTTGTTATACAACACATAAAGAACCTAATTCATTCATGCGCATGTTGATAAATTCCAGAATATTTAAATAGAGTATTTGTGCATACATGAGTCTGAATGATGAATTTCTATTGATAATTACTAGATTATTATCAAGAAAATTCACCACCTAGCAATTGTCTTCTTTACATTAACAATGAATATGTTCATGCATGAAATTTGTTTAATATTATTTTTGCTTTCATGTGATTATGAACACGTAGAGATAGAATCTATGTTTCACCATTCTTAATTGGTTGAGAGAAAAACCAGTAACGAATGTGTCTGATTAGATCAATAACCAATTTGTGTTACATAAAGTTATAACGGTTCAATGCATGTGGTTTTACGTAAATTTTATTATATTTGGAAATATAATAAACCGTTGATACGGTTTATATGGTTATGTTCCGTAAAGTTAGGACATATTATAAATTATTAAAATATTATATATATTTAATGTTAAAAAAAAAAGAAAATTTCCGCAGCATTTTAGTAATAAGTAATTGTGTTATGAAATATTAACACAATTTAAATAGTTTTCTTTTAGTTGTTTTTAATATTATATGTATATAATATGATAGTCACCACAGTAAATTTATATTACATATAGATATTAAAATCATAAATAAAGAAATAAATAGTAGAACTATAATTGATCTAGAACAAGGATATTAAATGACATAAAAGTTTGATCGATCAACTAATTTATTATTTATATTCTAGAAGATCGCCCAAAGGAAGATCATTGAATATAATTAATGATGAGAAAAGAATTAGTCATTTCTTACTACGGTCAATAATATGTATATCCAAAGATATCATACTTATTTGACTAATGTTTGATTTGATTAATATTAAAGTATATATATTTAGCATCACTAAAAGTATATATATTTAGCATTACTAAAAGTACTTATATATAAATATTGCCCAAAGGTTATTAAAAATACAAGTTTAAAAATTTATTAGTCTGAATATATTAAAGTCTCAAAGCACTAACGAGTAAAAATGTATGAATGCTTGCATCTTCATCAAATGTGTTTGCATCAGCTAACTCTGTGGTAAAGTTTAATAGCCTCAACTATAGTGAATGGTTAAATCAAATCTGGTTTACACTAGATGTAATGGCTTTGGAGTCCGCCATACTATCTGATGAGGAACCCTCAATTATTACAGTGGATAGCTCAGAATCTGAAAAGACTCGTTATGAGGGATGATAGCGATTTAACAGGCTGAGTTTGAACCTTATGAGGTTGACGATGGCAGAAAGTATCAAGCCACTAATGCCTAAGACAGAGAAAGCAAAGGAATTCATTGAGAAAATTAAGGAGTGTTCACAATTGGAATTGATTGACAAGTCGATTGTAGCAAGCCTCATGAATGAGCTAACTAAGAAAAAGTTTGACTGATCTCAGCCAATCCATGATCATGTGATGCACATGTCTAATCTGGCAGCAAAGTTAACGACCTTGGGATTGAAAGTTCATGAGCAGTTCTTGGTCCAATTCATCATGAACTCTCTACCTCTTGAATTTAGCCAATTCCAGGTGAATTACAAAACTATCAAGGATAAATGGAACTTTAAGAAATTAAAGGCTATGCTAATTCAAGAGGAAAAGGGAGATTAAGGAAGATGAAAGACCAAGTTGCCAACCTCGTAGGTCTTGGAAGTGCCAGTAGCAGTAAAAGAATGTCAAGTAGAAAGGAGAAAAGGAACGTTAAGACCTTCGTGAAAGGACCTCAAAGTCAAATCTAGAAAGAAAAGAAGTGTTTCTTTTGTAAGCAAGTATGACACTTCAAGAAGCATTGTCCTAAGAGGAAGGGTTGGTTCGACAAGAAAGGTAAACATTACAGCTTTGTTTGCTATGAAATGAATCTTGTTGAAGTTCCTAATAATACTTGGTGGTTAGATTCTGGTGCTACTACTCATGTGTATCATATTAAATAGGGATTCAGTTCGATCTAGCCCATAAGAGGACATGAACAATACTTGTTCATGGGAAACATGATGAAAGCACAAATAGAAGGCATTGGGACGTACATATTGATCTTGGACATTGGAAGTCATGTGGATCTTGAAGGGTGTCTCTATGTACCTGAGTGTGCTAGAAATCTTGTTTATGTTAGTAGGTTGGACAATTTAAGTTTTTGTATTAAGGGTTCACATGGTGTTTTCTCATTGTACCGAAATGATTACTTTTATGGTAGTGGTACTTTATTTAATTCACTTTATCAGTTTAATCTTGATGCAAAATTTTCTGAATCCTTATTTAATGTTGAAAGTCGAGGCATTAAGCGTAGCGCAATTAATGAAAGTTCGGCTTTCTTGTGGCATCAACGACTAGGTCATATTTTCTAAGAAAGAATTATGAGGTTGATAAAGAATGAAATTCTTCCTCAGTTAGATTTCAATGACCTAGATGTATGCATATACTGCATTAAAGGAAAGCAGACTAACATACATTAAAGAAACCAACCAAGAAGCACTCAACTTCTTGAGTTAATACACACCGACATATGTGGCCCATTCGATGCTCCTTCATGGAGTGCCAAAAATATTTCATCACATTTATTGATGATTACTCACGGTATGAATACACATATATACTACATGAAAAGTCTAAATCTGTGAATGTACTATAGGTATTCATTGATGAAGTGGAAAGACAGTTAGATAGAAAGGTTAAAGTAGTGATATCTGATAGAGGTGGTGAATTTTATGGAAAATTCGATGAAAGTGGACAATGTCCTGGTCCATTTGCAAAGTTACTTGAAAGTAGAGGCATTTGTGCACAATACACTATGCCTGGTACTCCTCAGCAACATGGTGTAACTGAGAGGCGAAACCGTACTTTAATAGAGATGGTTAGGAGCATGTTGAGTAATTGCTCTTTACCCTTTTCATTGTGGATTTATGCATTAAAGACTGCAACGTATGCATCAGAGTTCAATGACACAATATGACAACATAATACTGTGTCAGTCCCACTAGCCGAAAATATTGTTGACGAAACCACAATAATCTCTCATCTCTATTTGAAAACAAAAGTACTTACGACATGTTTATGTGAAGATATGGAGTGGGAGACGATGGAATTAAGTGTTTATTACTGTCAATATGAGAGATTATTTATGATAGGATAGAGATTACTACAAATCATGTTATCTCGTGGAGCTAGAATATATGGAATAAGCAGCTATGTAACATTTGGATCGCACCCACTGATTTATCAAGTAATAAAAGACGTTGTTGGATCACAATAAATAACAGCCGGACACAAGATCGTATAAGACAAAAACAAAAATTGATAAAATTAGTGAATCAATCTAGAGAAATTAGGGGCCATGTACATAGGCGAAGAAGAAAATAAGGCTATAACCATATCAACCTTATGGTTACGATATATTACATATTATCTTCATTATTTCCCAAAACGCCCTTCTCCTGCGCGTGGAAAGGTAAACAAATATCTTTATCCTCTGTCTTTCAATTTTAAAAAACAATTTCATTCCCCTAAGCGGTTTCAAAACAGGGAAAACGAAGGTACGCGGAGGGAGAAGGCGATAAGTGCTGGTGGTGGGGTTCTATTAACAGGTCGGTTTCTGTAGACGAAGGTGGAAATACATTGCGGTGGTCGAGAGGTACGTCATGAAGTTCGATAAAAATGTTAAGGGTTTCGGCGGCAGAATGGAGAGCGGCAAACGTACTGTACACATTTTCCGGTACGATCCACTTCCTCGAGGTAATATGGGGTTTGATGGTACCTTATTGCTGGAGGCCCTCACTTTCAGAGCCATCCGAGTGGGCACTGTAAGAGAGAACTGATTTTTTTTTGTAGATTCACTTCAGTGGTTTCAAGTCGGCGGAGATAAGGTATGTAAAATAAATGTTGACCCGTATGTTTTGTTGAATGATTATTGTCACATGCATGTCCGTGATTGTGTTGGGTTCTTGGCGATGCCGAACCAACCAAGTTTGTTGAGTCATGGTTATGGTATAGTTATGTGTGATGAGTACAATTAAGAGATTATATATCTATGTTTATAGTATATAACTTGTTGAACGGTTTGTAAGTTAAATATGTTATTTGGTTTTACTAAACTTCAATTGAGTGAAAGTTACTATTCTAATTGTGCTGGAAATAAGCATAGACACGCTTGTTGACAGTAGCAACATAAATTATGTTGGGACTGCCTATACTATTTGAAGTCGTATTAGTATAGATATTACGCTATTACTTTACAACATATGTGTGTCTTTTCTCTGTGTTACTGTATATAGGATACGATCAACTGTTTTATTCTTGTTGACAATCGGAACATAAATTATGTTGGTACTGCCTATACTATTTACAGTCGTATATAATATAGATATTAAGATATCCCTTTACAACATATGTGTGTCTTGTCTATGTGTAACTGTATATAAGATTTGATCAAATGTTTTAGGCTTGTTGACAGTAGCAACATAAATTATGTCGGTAATGACTATACTATTTGCAGTCGTATATAGTATAAATATTAAGATATTCCTTTACAACATATGTGTGTTTTTTCTATGTGTTACTGTATATAGTATACCTTGTGATATATTGTCTCTAACCTATTCGTTTTTCGTATGACAACTGTTTAGAATGTATTTTAGACATAGATACATGTGGCTATAAATGACAATTCTAGTGGTATTTGCATAAAGTCTAGACAAACTCGTTGTCCTTGTGGAGCAAATTATGTGGAGAGGTGTCTGCGTATAGTATGTGTAAGTGTTTATAGGTAATATAGTAAGATTTTCTTGTGGTGGTGGTTTGTAGGTTGACAACGGTTAATTGTATTTTCGCCACATTCATTTAGTTTTCAATGACTATTCTATTGGGAAATGTATATAGTATAGATACAATGTATTCATGGTTAGCCATTCTCTTGCTGTAGAAGGATGAATGCGTTATCTATGTGTTAGCCAATATAGTCGAGATAAAAAGATTTATTTTGTTGAATGATTATTGTCACATGCATGTCCGTTATTGTGTTGGGTTCTTGGCGATTACGAACCAATCAAGTTTGTTGAGTCATGGTTATGGTATAGTTATGTGTTCTGAGTAAAATTAATAGATTATATATCTATGTTCATAGTATAGAACTTGTTGAACGGTTTGTAAGTTAACTATGCTATTTGTTTTTACTAAACTTCAATTGAGTGAAAGTGACTATTCTATTTGTATGGGAAAATAGTATAGACACGCTTGTTAACAGTATCAACATAAATTATGTTGGGACTGCCTATACTATTTGAATGCGTATTAGTATAGAAATTCAGATATTACTTTACAACATATGTGTGTCTTTTCTATGTGTTACTGTATAGAGGATATGATCAAATGTGTTTGTCTTGTTGAAAGTAGGAAGATAAATTATGTTAGTAATGCCTATATCTTTTGCAGTAGTATATAATATAGATAGTAAGATTTTTCTTTACAACATATGTGTGTCTTTTCTATGTGTTACTGTATATAGGATATGATCAAATGTTTTAGGCTTGTTGACATTAGCAACATAAATTATGTTGGTAATGCCTATACTATTTGCAGTCGTATATAGTATAGATATTAAGTTATTCCTTTACAACATATGTTTGCCTTTTCTATGTGTAATTGTATATAGTATACCTTGTGCTATATTGTCTCTATACTATTTGTTTTTAGTATCACAACTGTTTAGTACGTATTTTAGACCGATACATGTGGCTATAAATGACAGTTCTATTGGTATTTGCATAAAGTATAGACACACTCGTTGTCCTTGTGGAGCAAATAATGTGGAGTGGTTTCTGCGTATAGTATGTGTACGTGTTTATAGTTAACATTGTAAGATTTTCTTGTGGTGGTGGTTTGTAGGTTGTCAACGGTTAATTGTTTTTTCGACTCACACATGTAGTTTTCAATGACTATTCTATTGGGAAATGTATATAGTATAGATACAATGTATTTATTGTTAGCCATTTTACTGCTGTTGAAGGATGAATGAGTTATCTATGTGTTAGCCAATATAGTACAGATAACATTGATGTTGCTAATATATGGATTTTTCTCGTGTAGTATGGAGGAGTTAGGCTTGCCGGAGCGTTTGTTTCAGATTGGGTTTGAACCTACCGGGCGGAAGAGGCTAAACAATTACTTTAATTTGAGATGAATCGAGGTTATAAAAGATGCACTTTCTGATGCCTCGCAAGAGAAGCTTGCGGAGTCGCAGTTCCGACAAATTATGCAAATGGACAACCATACATTTTCAGTCATGTTTGGCCACCAGATTCTCTCACGTCAGCTGGTGACGTCTAAGATATATGAGCTATGGTGGACCTTTGCTGGAAAGCCCATACGTTATGCTATTCAAGATTTTGCACTAGTTACAAGTCTCAATTATGGAACACCCCCGGATAATGGTTTGGGATTGCCTACAGTAGCAAAAGGGAAAAAGAAAGGTAAAGCAAAGGGTAAGCAACTTGGTGGCAGTGGAGAAGTATGGAAATCTTTGTTTGGAAAAGAAGAGAAGATCACCCCAGAATGGATTATAGGTCGGTTGTCTCAGAAAGACAAATGCAAAGAAGAGGACACAAAAATGCGGTTGGCTTTGCTACTTCTCGTTGAAGGCATTTTGTGCCCTACAAGTGGTACAACACACATAAGACCGGAAGTGGTTGAGATGGTTGGGGATATAGAGGCTTTCGTGTAAACTATGTTTACTGTTAGTTACTAAGCAATATCACACATCGGTTACTCGTGTACAGAAAAATGACCATATATTTTTGTTTGTGTTGTACTACACTATTTTATAATGTTTTCCCCCATTCTGTCACACATTTCTATCCTATTAACAATTTCTAACTACTAAGTACGCATCCCTTATGTGCGTCTTCATTATAGTCATTTAGGCGACTATACCACGCATAATATAGTATAGTTCCTTACGTGAGTATGGAACTTCGACGTCCATATGCCACTCCTTCTTAGAAATGCCCTTCAATTTATGTACTCTGTTGGCCATCAACTATTGATATTTACTATGTGCTTTACAACATTTGGTGTGTTTTCAGCATATCACACTCTTGTTTCTTTTTTTGACTGTTAGTTACTAAAAAATAGAACATAAGGGTTAATCTTGTACACGTAAATTACAAAATATTAGTTGATGTTGTACTTTACTACTTGTTATTAGTCTTACCCATTTTATCGCCCCCTTGTCTCCTATTAACAATTTCCTTCACCTACGTACGTCTGACGTAAGTGATTCTCATTCATATTCAATTAGGTTCCTATATCACACATCATATAGTATAGTACGTTACATTGAGTATGAACCTTATACATTGATAGGCAACGTCTCTTGATATTTGTTTGTTAACACCATATCGGCCCTCCACTCTCTTTACCAGTTTATAGTGTAGTTCTTTGATGTGAATAGAATGACTTTTGTTTTGTATTTTTCTCCCCTTCCTACTTCCACCGGCTCACATGTATGTTTTATTCAAATTTTTACCACTTTCATGTCCGCGCAACAAACCTCGTTCTGCCAAACAGTTTCTCAGTTCTATACTATTCCATATATAATATAGTTTCCGTTTCTCTATGGATGCATCTCGTTCATAATCCGTTGCCTTTCTTGACGCTATTGTTTGTTTTTGTGTTATTATTCCGCTCTCTCACTCGCCCCATCTTCACGCGCCAGCAACTGAAAGGACTAAACCGTCCACATTTGGCCATAATTATCACATCACTAGTGCTATGGCTATATCCTTTATTTTCCCTTCCACTATGTATATTGAGCAAATTCACCCATCAATCTATCCTGCAAAAGAGTTACAAAGCATCGTGTTATTATTTTCTATTATCATGCTTTGCTTAAAAATGTATTTGTGGTATATTTAAATTCATGTACTCTGATAAACCTCTTTTGAGTGTAATAAAGATAATATGTTATAAAAAAAAAGACCACAATATATAGTATGTGTATTTCTGATTAATTCCATAGGGTCCAAGTTAGAAAATCCAGATATTTTCCTTTAAATCAAACTAAACTGTTGCACCAAAAAAAATCAAACTAAACTGTTGCACCAAAAAAAATCAAACTAAACTAAAAACATATTTTTAATAATTATAAACCAGTAGCCCAATTTTTAAGTTTACAAAAGTTAACCCAAAATTATCCAAAGCATTTAAGACCCCCAAAAAGATCTGGAAGCAAAGCATCGAGTCATTACATATCTGATCAACATCATCGAGTGTCTCGCCAGCCAGAGCTTCACCACATAAACTAAAAAAAAAACATCTCCTTTAGATCTTCTTCTTGTCTTCCCAAAATGTTCAGATCCATGCTTGTCCGATCCTCCTCCTCAGCGAAGCAGTCGCTTTTCCGCCGCAGCTTCTCCTCCAGTTCCGTCCCGGAGCGTAAAGTCGCCATCCTCGGCGCCGCCGGTGGAATCGGTCAGCCTCTTGCTCTCCTCATGAAGCTCAACCCTCTCGTCTCTAGTCTCTCCCTCTACGATATCGCTAACACCCCTGGAGTTGCCGCTGATGTCGGTCACATCAACACCAGATCTGAGGTATATCATCTCAATTACTAGATTTGGAGTCTCTGATTCAATAAAGTCGTTTACTTTAAGGCCTTGAATGGTTTCAAAATGAGTTATCGATCGATCACTATAGGTTGTTGGGTACATGGGAGATGAGAACTTGGCCAAAGCTCTTGAAGGTGCTGACCTCGTTATCATTCCTGCTGGTGTTCCCAGGAAGCCTGGTATGACCCGTGACGATCTTTTCAACATCAATGCTGGTATTGTCAAGAACCTTGCCTCTGCCATCGCCAAGTACTGCCCTCATGTAAGCCACAAGAGCATGATTTGTTTGGTGTAAAAGTTTATCCTTTTGTTGGTTTTTTCTGTTAAATGACAGTTACCTCTTTTGTGTTGAATCAATCAGGCGCTTGTTAATATGATCAGCAACCCTGTGAACTCTACTGTTCCTATTGCAGCTGAGATATTCAAGAAGGCGGGTATGTATGATGAAAAGAAGTTGTTTGGTGTAACCACTCTTGACGTTGTTAGGGCCAAGACTTTCTATGCTGGAAAGGCTAATGTCCCTGTTGCAGGTTTGTGTTTGTGTTGCTCTCTTTTTTTTACCTCTTTTGTAATCATAAGGGTTCAAGGATGTTGTCTTTACAAAGCCTGAGTCTTTGAATGCTTGTCGTCTCTGCAGAAGTTAACGTTCCTGTGATTGGTGGTCATGCTGGTGTTACTATTCTCCCGCTATTCTCTCAGGTTATCTCTCACTTCCTCTCACTGTGGTTAAATGTCTTGTAACTTGTTCGACTAAGTCAACTCTGTTTTGTAAACAATGTAGGCCACTCCTCAAGCTAACTTGTCAAGTGACGTACTCACAGCCCTCACCAAGCGTACTCAAGATGGAGGTACAGAAGTTGTGGAGGCAAAAGCAGGGAAAGGGTCAGCTACATTGTCAATGGCGTAAGTACTCTATTGTGATCTGTCCTCACTTTTTCTTGAGTCTACTTTTGATTCTTAACTTGTTTGATCTGATCGTTGTCACAGCTATGCTGGAGCACTATTTGCTGATGCATGCTTGAAGGGACTTAACGGAGTTCCAGATGTTGTAGAATGCTCATACGTGCAATCCACGATCACTGAGCTTCCTTTCTTTGCCTCAAAGGTAATTCTCTAAACTTAGAGCAACAATCAAACACACAAAGTGCTCATTACTCAGTTGATGAATGTGATGGCTTGGTTATGTGATTCAGGTGAGGTTGGGAAAGAACGGCGTGGAAGAGGTTCTTGATTTGGGGCCACTCTCAGACTTTGAGAAGGAAGGCTTGGAAGCATTGAAGCCAGAACTCAAGTCTTCCATCGAGAAGGGAATTAAGTTTGCCAACCAATGATTAAACCGGTTTTGACTCGGTTATTTCTTCAATTTTCCGGTTGCATCAAATAAAATCCATATGTTTGAGGCTGTTTGGTTCATTGCCATATATAGCACAAAGATACTGTAACATGTCAAATTATGTTAGGATTCTTTCTTCCTTTTGGAACAGTTATACTTTTGTCATAAGCAGTCACAAGTGTGGTTGGTTG
Organism: Moricandia arvensis; assembly: GCA_905132765.1. Lineage (NCBI taxonomy): Eukaryota > Viridiplantae > Streptophyta > Magnoliopsida > Brassicales > Brassicaceae > Moricandia > Moricandia arvensis. The sequence goes on along the minus strand of CAJHQP010000431.1, from coordinate 130,576 downwards.
GTTCTTCTAAATGATGCATCTGTGTTACCTTCTTTCTGATTTTGCAGTTATTTTCTTGTTTGTTTTATGGTTTCCTACAAAAGGAAAAAAGGTCTTTTACTGAACTGGTTTTCCTCGTCATTTACAAAAGTTTTGGTAAAATTCTACTTGTTCGATGTCTCCTCAATGCTCATGTCTCACTCATCCGTGGAAACAAAACACCAGTCTATAGCAACGCCACGTCTGAACTCAAATGTTCGGATAGTCGGTCTGGATGACAATCTGAGATCTAGCTATTAAACTGTAGCACTATTCATGACATTTTTAACTTAAGCATTAAACATGCCCTCGTGATATCCTTGCATTAAACATACCAACTAACATTTGACATCTTTACATGTATGTACTATAGTAGAAATGATGAGATATAATTATTATTATCTAACAGAGAATCAATCAAAAAAAAATACAAGAGATCGCAGGAGAGAGGAAGGAAGAACATATCAGCTAAAGGATAACACAAGGATCCTTATTAGATCCAGCTGAAAGTCAAATACCAAACGTTAAGAACCCTTCAGAATAATTAAACGGTTTGGGACGGTCCCACTATTGATGGTGATTAGTTATCTAAGTTTTGTAGTTGTAAAAATAAAAGTAGTAGTCGTAAATTATCCTCTATGTATCTGAAAAATCATTACAAGTGTGATGCATTAATCTCATAACGATGCCTCTCTCTAGAAATGAACTTAAGGTTACAGGCCTACAGCTAGATGTAGGAGGTTATTGAGAGATTAATTTGTGAAGAGTTTTGAATTTTAAAATTTGATATTTTTAAAAAAGTTGGTAAATTTTAATAATTAAGTGAATTATGAAAATATACAGAGAGAATTGGTAAAACAGTACATTTTGAACTTGTGTTTGTCGCAATAGTATTTTATCTAAGATTTTTGTAGGATTAGAACTTTAGTTGTTGTTAATACGATTATATCTTTAGATTAATCTAAATATAACCTAATTAAAAAATATAATATTTGTTTATAATTTTGTTAATACATTTTAAAATTAAAATTAGAAAGGTAAATACAGAAAGGGAAAACCGATTAACCTAACTTTTATCCTCTTCTCCGCTAAGAGCTTTCTCTTCAATGGTGATTTCTATCTTGTGTTTCTAATTATAGAATTGATAGGTAATCTATTTGCATTTTCACCAAGATTAATCTTATTGCTTGTTTCTAGAGTATTTAACTAGATATCTAATTTTAGGATAGTTGAGAAACACGAGAGCGAAATCAACATTGAATTGAATCCTGTTGAGTTAAGTAGATAGTCACAACGAGACTTGACCTAGGAACTTAGTGAACATATCAAATTAGCACTTAATGCTTATCTAGAATAATTAGATCCACAACGAGAGTTGGCGTCTGATGATTCAGACATATGATAGAAATCTTAACGAGGCTTGAATAGCCTATTTTTGAATTTGAGTTCTAGGATTAATCTTAATTAAACTCTTAGCATCTTTATATTTGAGTTTTGACCTATTCAAATTCCCAAGGTCTAGCTTCTTTCATATCTTTTTACAAACCAAGTTAATTGCTTATTTACTGCTTTATTATATTTCTCTAGCTTAATCTATAAATTTAAAGTCTATTGTGAGCACGCCTCATGTGAATTTGATTCTTAAGTACTGCAATCGATCTCCTATTTGAGAAAATTGCTCTAAAGATAATTTGAGCAATACCAATGGAATACAAAGGAGGAGGGCTGGGTGCTTCAAAGAACCTCTTCAAACATCAATGAAAGAACAAGCATTTAAGCGCAATGGGTTAGACTTTATGAGTTAGTGATAGACAGATAATATTTGGAAAATATTCTAAATATTATGATTATTTAATCTATTATTTATTAATAGGATAATTAATACTATTGTTTAAGGGTTTTATGGTTTTCTTATATATAGCCATTTAAGTTTAAGTTTGTATTAAGATTATGATTTGATTAATAAAAAGAATTTTCAAAATCTTCAAGAAAATTTATGTAGAATCCACGACATGTGAAATTGTGCAAATTTATGCTATTCTTATGCTAAGAATACTATTGAAGATTCAAGGAAGAGTTTTTGTTGGAAGATGTTTTGGAATCGAAAACCATGATCAAGATTGGATGAAGAATGTTCTCCAACCTAGAGAGAATGATGCAAATAAATATTTAGAAATATTCTAAATATTTTTATTAATTGTTTTATTAAGTAGAGATAAGCATTAGGAATATTTTTGGTTTTATTTTCCTTTTCTACTATTCTTTATTTTTGATAAACATGTTTTTTATTATTACTTAAGAGATTATGATTAAGACTTACGGATAAATGGTTAGATTCAAATCTCTAAGGACTTAATACTTCTTATCAGTATAAATAGTGAACTCTTGGATTTGTGAGTGTCACTTTTCATTGATTTATAATACAAGAGCTTTTGCTTTTTTAATATCGTGCTTTCGGCTAAAATATTGATGTTTTCAACAAATTTAAGAAAACATTGATCTTAGTCATTCGAAAACTAAATAAGATCCTTGTGTTAACCTACATCATTCAGACTCCATGGCTTCTCAAGAGAAGCCTCCTTGCTCAGCCTGAGCCTGCCCCTATAAATGAGCCTACCGAGCCTGAGACTAAGCCCCTACCGAGCATGAGCCCTTAACTAAGTTAGTTTCCTGCTCTATTACCTATGTTGGCATATAGTCCTTAGCCTATCTTGCTTAACAATCAGAGGGCTGACATGACTCAAATAAGGTTGTGCAGTAAGATGGTTTGAAAACGCCTATTTCTACAAGTTTTGCTCTGTACAATGCAATAATTCATCAAACTGGTGCAACTTGCATTGTTGTTAACGTTTCAGGGCGTTTCCTAGTATAAAGATTGTGGTTCTCGCTGTTGTGTTACAAGTTTTTCTTCTTATTTAAAGGAAGAGCTGCTCTCTTTCTTTTCAGATCGTAGAAGATGTGTCCATTCTGCATTGTTAACACATGGTTAATGCTATTTTGTTAAAAACGTGTTTAATTTTTCACACTTTGTTGTAGGAATGTAAATGTCATGGAGAAGTCTATAGGAGAATTTCTGAGAAAAAAAGAATCAAATTTGCTCCCGGCGGGGCTCGAACCCGCGACCTTCGGCTCATAAGACCAACGCTCTAACCAACTGAGCTACGGGAGCTTTACATTCTATTACGTTTTAACAAACAAATAAGCAGAATCATATACATCCCAATCATCAATTATTTCATCTCATATTTTTTGTTTGTCTCTGAAAGTTAAATAATGGAATTAGAAGTGAAGAGGTTTTTTTTTTTGTCGGCAATTCATTTGATTGATAAAGTCCAAAGGACTGTACAAGATATCCATCAGCCCAATTCACATCTTTACATCTCGAAAATAATTAAAAGAAAGCCCAAGATAAGTCGACCGAATATATTGGTCGGAGTTATCATCAACGAGTGCCACACATACTGTCCACGCGTCAGTAAAATAAGGCCCGTCAATTCCACGCGTCATCGAACTGTTTTGCAGCAAGCTTCGAGACACATCCTACGCGCCGCCGTGTGCGATGAGAATCTGTTGACGTGAGATAGCTGGCAAAGCCACGCTTTGCATCAAGCTTCATCACCGTAACCGATGGACATTCAAGAGCTTCCAGCCGCCATCGCCTTCCTTTATCTTCCTTTACCAGCTTCTAATTGTAGAAGATGCGCAGTCCCCTCCTCGGTTTAAGAACACGAAGATGTTTGAGCGCCCCAATAAGGATTGACGCAGAAAGACCACGATATTACTCTTCAAAACAAGAGAGAATATGGTAATATCAAACAAGTAAAGGTATAAGAAATTAAAACGCAGCAAGGAAAGCTTTCCGATCATAGATCGGTTCAAGAAATCACCAACGCGAAAAAGATATCTGACAAAATCAGATCTTTATTAATTCAAACCGAAACAAAGATAAATGAAAAGAATTTTAAGAACAGCTTTGAGATCGGTTTGAAAGCACAGCAAAATAAAATCCGCAAACGGAAAAAACAAAATCGATCCGTGGATCGAAAGACCAACTCGATCAGAGACCGAAGAGATATATTACAAACAAAAGGCCGACTGATATCTCTCTCACCCTCTGAATGATAAGAATCTGGTAAGAGGGTTGAGAGAGTTTCCTCTCTCTAAAGTAGAGAGAAAATCGGCTTATTAATAGAGTTAGTGAAGAGGTTTATAACTTTTGTTTTCGCAGTTGTGTTGAAACAATAGTAGAATATTAACATCCATGTAATAATAAAAGAACAATAATAAAGGGAACTGTGAAGAATATATACTGAAGAAACAAATGATCTTTCAAGTCATCGTGAGTTCTCTCTCCCAATCACTCTAGCCTCCCTCTAAATCAGCAAGACACCCTAGCTCCAGCCCGGTGATTCCGGCGCCGGAGGTGCATCTCCCCCCCTCTCCTCTCTTTTCCATTTGCTTTCTCCTTATCTACCTCAACCTCTTGTCGATATGTTTGATGTTCTGTGCATCGGGATCTAGTCGGAAATTCATTTTGATTTTAACGGTGTCAGATCCGGCGCATTTTGGAGTAGCAGCGAGACCTGCATGAAGGTGGAAAAGGCGAGAGTCAGCTTTTAAGGTTTCAGAAGAGCTGGATCTGGTTTTCCCTCTTTAGATCTCTGGCAACTCCGATTTGATGGCGGCGCGTGGCTTGGCGAGGCACCTCCCTCAGCTTGGATCTCCATTCCTTTGCGATGGTGAGTCTAACGGAGGAGAATATAAACAGAAAGGGGACAGAGTTTTGACTCCCTCTTGGGGTTGACATGAACCAAGATTCGCGCCGTTGGAGTGTTATCTGAAGGAATCAGTTTGCGGCGGTTCGTGGTAGAGTCTCTACACACAGCTTGGAGAAGAGCAGAATGTTTGTATCAGGCGGTATGGAATCTAAATCTCTGAAACTTGATCATGTTCCATACGACCCGCGTCTTTCGTCAAGCACCCGTCTTTCAGTCTGGATCAGTGTGTCCAGATTTTAGGCTGAGGATCGTAATATTGAACGCCAAGACATGAGTCAGCCCCGATAGTGCGCCGTTGGTGAAGATGCTCTTGGGACACGAAGATCAATGCCAATCCTTAGGGACCATTAGCTCGGTTAGGTTTGTAATTGTGGTTTGGCTTGTGTCTTTGAGTTAGTAGATGTTTTCGTATCACTAAGGTCGAATTTAAGAGGTTTCAAGAGTCGGATACTTCGAGTCTTGGAGTATTTTCGATTCTATGTTGGCTATGAACCGTGTGCCCAATTACCGATAGTCTTGAGTCGAATCTGAAACCGCTTTGGTGTTGATATTGTTAATCCTTGATCTTCACGCTAATCTTGTGGTGAATAACAATTTGTACTTGAATGAGTCATGGATTCGACTTAAAGTCTATTTGTGTACATTATGATCTCGTTTTGTGGTCCAATTTAGGTTCCAAGAAACGGTTCAGCTCGGGTCGTAAGTTAAACTCGTTTTATTGTAGTGAAAAATACAGCGATGCAATTGATCGAATTGCATAGGATCTAACTTAGTGCTCTTAGGTGTTATTAGATCGTGTCGTTTGTAGGGATGGGCATTTTACCCGATACCTGAATCTATATCCGAACCCGATCCAAAAAAACTCAAACCAAAATAGCAAAATACCCTAACGAGTATTGAATTAGGAGAAAATGAGATAATATCCAAACTCGAATGGATACCCGAAAAATTACTGAACATATGTATAATTAACTTTTGAGACAAAAAAATGAAAAAAAAATGATAATAGCATTGGCTTTAATGACAGTCACTGATAAATGTAACTCGAGTTTTTTACACTCTGATCCATAACATAAACAAGAAGAGAAAAGAAACACTCAAGAACAAATCTTTGAAGGATAGGAATCTCTCTATGACCAGCCAAACCAGTAGTCAAGAATGTAGACCAGACCCAAAGAGAATGGGTAAAGCAAGTATGCTATGAAACATGTCCAAAGAGGATAAGTTGTGCGGAAGCTAGCAAAACATCCCATCACCAGACAGACTATGAGAATCACCAACACTTCTGATGAGAAGTTCCATGTCAGTCCTCGAACGTAGACGATTGCTAAGAACACCGAGAGACAAAGAATGTTGTTCATTGTCACTCCACCACATAGCTACACACCAAGGAAGATGATTTTAGTAAATAAGTATAATGAGACAAGAAGATGGTTCATAACAGAATAAACGGACCTCTGAGAAAGTTAAGGAGGCGGTTCTGATCTTTTTGCGGGAGGCAAAGATGATGGCAGAGACGGCTTCACTTGAGTTGGTGGCTAGAGGCAAAGCAATGAAGGAAATGAAGAAAGATGGGATCCCTGTAGCTGCAGAGAAGTTGTTAACTGTGTCCACTAAAGGATCAGCAAATGCAGCTGCAATGGCTGCTCCTAGCAGTAGCAGTAAAGCTGCTTTAATGGTGATCCATTTTGGGTCTGCTACCTCACCAGATTCCTCATCATTCTCACCATTTTCATTGTCTCCCAACAAAGCATGCTCTCTCTTTGTTTGCTGCACAAGAAGAGAAAGATAATTGTGTTAACTCAAGAGAGGTTTAGTGACTCAAGTGTGCTCAAAAAGGTGTTTACTTACCACATGGAAATGGTCAAGGAACTTCATTGTTCTAGGACCAGCATCAGGACCAGAATGACCAGAAGCTCCCATTGCCTGAATAAGCCAATGCTTAATCCCACGGACAAACTCTTCTTGATCTACTTGCTCATCAAGAGTCTTATCAAAATCTTGGAGAACTCTTCCCACAGCATCATCCTTGTCAAAATCTATATCCTCAAAGCTGATACCAATGATAAGCGCCTTAAGCTCAGTAGCTGACAAGTGTCCGTCCTTGTTTGCATCAATTGTATCAAACAACCTAATAAACAGTTTTTAACTTTAAGCACATGATGAAACCGAGTAAAGTGCTGAAATAAAGTTTGCTCTCTCTCTCAGTGACTTACTTTCGGATGACATGTTCATCAGGCTGACCTTCATCATCAAGAAGCCTTCCCAAAGCATGTTGTTTCAAGTGCTTTAGGATTCCTGATATAACATGCTTGTGCTTTGCAAAAGCAAGGCGTCTCCTTTGGATCCATGGTTGGAACACCTATATATAGAAGAACAATCTCATAAGCAAGATGGAGAAAAGCCAAAAACAAAGAGACACCAGTCTAGTGGCTATGTACCTGATATACACAGTAAGAGATCAACATTAGAACCGAGAGGATTAGAGAAACCAACACGGCCAAATGTCTTCCAGATGTGGAGTTCAACACTTGTGGAAGCTGGACAATGACAAACGGAATAACCGATATAGCCATTATTCTTGCAGCATAGCTGGTCCAAACATCAACAGTCACACCAGAATCTATAGACACAAAACAAAAAACAACAGTTATAACCATTTCACCTTTTGTCTGACACGAGTTACACTCTTGTTACCTTTAAGGTGGAAGCCTTTGGTGTCTTGGTTGTTAACAGCAATGTTATCACGAAGGTCACACTTGCCAACAACAGTGCAAGTTCCCCAGATAACAGTGAGAAGCATAACGGTGGAGCCAGCAAGCAAACCCATTCCCACAGAGACTTGGCTTTGTGCAGTTTCTGCATCTCCAGAAAGTCCAGACACTGCAAATAAAACCCAAGGCAAAGAGAGACCCCATCAAGACAAAAAAAAAACAAAACTTCACCAAAAAAAAACAAAGATTCTACTGTGACAAAAAGAAACAGAAGGTGACAAAGACATGAACTCATCAGTTAACATCAAAGTATCATCATCACTCACAGAACCTAACAAAGATTCACTTTTTATCTCTCAATATTCAAACAATAACAGGAAAGAACCAACCTTTCAGTTACCATCAAAGTATCATCATCACTCACAGAACCTAACAAAGATTCACTTTTTATCTCTCAATAATCAAACAGTAACAAGAAAGAACCAAACTTTCAGTTACCATCAAAGTATCATCATCATCATCATCATCATCATCATCACGAACAAAGATTCAATCTTTATAAGAAAGAATCAAACTTTCGACCTACCCATAATAAGCATAGCATCAGGAAGAGCTCCGAGCATGGGAAGAAACAAACCACCGACGATCCCAGGCCCCAAGATCTCGAGCAAAAGCTCACTTCCGGCGGAGAGATACGTCGCCGCCGTGAACATGAGAAACCCATAAACCAGAATCAAGAACACGTTCCCAAGCGCCGTCTTGGTACACGGCATGAACCCATACGTCTGTTCACAAGCCTCCTCTTTCTCCTCAGCCGAGACCACCGTCTTGATGATCGATCCGGAGCCGAGCCCTCCACCGTCGATTCCATCGGAGATAAGATTGGTCAAGGAAGGATGAAGAGAGACGAACCGAGCGTAAGCCGAAGAGGTGAAGAGCACGAGGACGAGGAGAGAGAAGAGAGATCTGAGTCTCATGATGATGATGTGTTCGAAAAGAAAAAGCAAAGGACGATGTTGTGTGGAGGAGTGAGTGAGTATGTATGAATATATAATCGGAGCTTTTATTACAGAAGATATGTTTCCATTGTGTGTGTAAATCGTGTGGGGCAGTAAGGAAGATGAACAGAGTAGAGCCTTTTTACCATTTTAACCCTATCATTTTCGTTTTACTTTTTACCGTATTGGTTTCTCTATATATACAGAATTTAATTAAAAGTAAACTTATTCGCTGATGTAATAACGTTTTTTGTATTTAAAAAATACTTATCCAACTCAAAAAAGAAGAAGATAACAAGGTATTTATTAACAAAATAAAAGTCTTCGGGTAAATACTACCTACATTAATGGCCTTCCTCAAAATTCAACATTGAATTGTTCAGCCATTTGTCTCTTTTTGCATAATTTTGAATATTATTACTTTATTATAGTTTAATCCAATTGAATAATATATGATCCCAAAAATATAATAATATATATTCCTTCCATTTCATAAAAAGTATCACTTCCATTTCATAAAAAGTATCACTTATAGCCATATTATAAAAAGTATCACTTATAGCCAAATTGATGACAACATACATTTTTAATATTTTAAAATATTAAAATAACACTTATTAAAAGACAGAATTGATATTATAGTTGTCATCAATTTGGCTATATTTTTCATGAATTTAAAAAAATCTATATGAATTTAAAAATACTGAATCACAGAATATGCCTGTACTATGTTATTAAAATATTTATAAGAAAATTAAAGAACTAAAACTGGTTTGGACGTTAATGCAACAACTTTTGGGGTCTATTTAAAAACTAATTACGGGGCTGCTAAAAGAAAGAAGTAAGGGCAATTCAGGAACTGCATATGTAGCTTAGAATCGTTCGTTAGTCGTTATTACCGGATTTGGCTAAGAGGTGACACGTGTCAGATTAAACCGATCACAAGGGCTAATTATTATTTAGTCAACACTTGCCGACATGATACATACTAAAAAAAAAATTAATTCTAAATCTATACTAATTAAAGGATAAATATGTTTACGAGAGTCCTGTTAAAAAGAATGTTTTTGTTCGGTTCAGGATCTTAAAAGTATATACCGAATCGAAACCAAAATATTCGGTTTCTGGGTTCGGTTTTTTTCAGTTATTAATGATTTGGTTGGTCTTAAATTAATTGGGCCGCACTAATATTAAAAAGCCCATCAAAGTGGTCCAATTTTGAAGGGCTTTTTGCAAATTTGACTCAAAACTCAAAGTCAAACACAAAACTAACCTCTTTTTTTTTGTCATTTCTTGTGTCCAATTCACCCCATATGTTCACATTATTTACGAAAATGCCACTGTTTTTTTTCTTGTTTTTTTTTCTGAAAATGACATTTTTACTCTCTCAACCTCATCATCTTCAAATATTTACAATGCAAACCGTCGCGTGATTGACTCCGCGACGCCGTAGATATGAAAGTTCAAGAGAAAGTGTTCCTCTGGCGTGGCGAAACCGTCTTACCTTCTGAGTCTTCTTGAGCGAAGTAGTGCCCGAAGCAATTACCGTCAACGGTTGCCGAAATGATGCCTTAGTGAGCTGCTTCGCCAGAGGAAAACTGGAGACAAAGCAAGCGGTGTACTTAGGCGTCCTCATGCAAGGGACAATGAGAGATGGGTCTCCACCATGAACCGACTCAAATGCAGGTTCTGTTCTCTTTTTTTTATTAACTGTCCAAAGATGATGAACAGTTTCGTCTGTTGCTCTGTTTTCGCTAGCATGTTACTTTCTCCTGTTTTGTCTCCAGAAATTGTGGAACTAGTGATTGCTTGTTTTGCTGTTGCTTTGCTCGTCTGTTCTTTACATGTTTATTGTTCCTGATTTTTTGTTTATTTTTTTGTCTTATCTCCAAAGATGGTGGAACTAGTACTCTGTGTTGTTTGTTGCTCTGTCTGTTTTTACATGTTCCTTTCTCTGTTTCTTTTTTTGGTTTAGTCTCCAATGGAAACTTGTGCTTTGCTTGTTTATTGTTGTTGCTGTCTGTTTCTCTTACATGTTTGTGTCTTATCTCCAAAGATGATGGAACTTGTGCTTTGCTTTGTTTGTTGTTACTCTGTCTGTTTCTTTCTTACATGTTTTGGTTTGTGTTTTTTTTTTGTTTCTGCAGGCTCAAATACAGATTCTGAGTCACTTGCAACCTGACAGGAACAATGTTGAGGAGATTGCAAGAATATATGATACTTGGATTGGGAAGATTGGTAAACAGCATAAAGAGGTCCCTCTTTTTTTGATTTTCATTGTTTAGCTTGGTTGTGTTTGCAGATACTTACACTGTGCAGAGGAAGAACTTGTAGTTATATTTTGATTGAGTATTGTTCCAAGGCTTGAGGCTAACATTTAGTTTTAACTGTTTGGACAGGAGAGGCTATTGGTTTGGTTCGAACAAATTTGTCATTTACTCAAGCATGGTCTGGAGAAGGAGGCCGAGTATGCTGCAATTGGGTATAGTTTGATGATATCTTGAACTAGTCTTTTTAAAGTTGTGTTAGGATTCATGTAGCTTGCTTATGAATGCATATGCTATCTTGTAACTGCGTATATTATCATAAGGTTCTTGCTTGAATTAGTTTCGATGGCTGATCTTCTTCTTTTTGGCAGCATGATGCGGAGTCGTGATTTGGGGAATCTGCCACGGACCAGTCTATATATAGGAATCACATGCTACAGATTGTGGTGTCGGAAATATTCAAAAGAGTTGGAGCCTAAAGATCTAGACTGCAGTGACAGCATATCTAACATGTCGGAGTCAAGATCTGGTGTTATGGCTGAGTGTTCACCCAGGAACGAGTCTGTTTACTCTGTGGAGTCTGCGAGTTCTGTTAGAAACGTGTCAGAGGCCTCTGTCAATTATGAAGTAAATTCTCATGTGTCCACGCGTGACTCAGGGTCAGTGGTGGAGGTGAAAGTAAAACTGGAGAATGTAAAAGTAGAGAGTCCTCAGCATTTTACTGAACCGCCACAAATCTATGCCTCATCTGAAGAAAATGATGAGGCTTTGAAAGATGGAGTTGCATTTGATCCCACTGTTATTCAAATTCTTGGTTAGTTTTTACTTTAGCTCGCATTATGCTGTATAAACCCACAACCAGTTCTGTTGATTTCATGGCTTCTGTCATTTTTTTGGTTTTATTAGGGGACATGGATCCATGGTTGCTTCCTTTGAAACCGCCAGAAGATCCTGATTGCCATGGAAAGATAGTCAATGATTCTTATTATAAGGACGCAGTGGCATATCTGCGCCTTACTATGCAGTCTCCGCGTTATGTATCTTTAGCTGCATTACATCCACTTGTACAGGTAAAAAAAGATGACTAATAATCTCATAATGTTCTTCCCTTAGAAGCTTGTATGTGTTAGACTGATTATATGTTTCTTGTAGCTTATCTTAATTGGAGGCCGTGTAGATGAAGCAATGAAAGTGGTTGAGGAGATGTGTAACAAAGTACATGACATCAAACCTGTCAGGTAAAAAATGACCTCTCTCTCATTCCCTATTAGTTTAGTATCTTTGCGTGAGACATTCAGACTTTGTTTTGCTCAATTGTAGGATTAGAGCCGCTATGAAGGAGAAGTTTCATAATAACAGTGAGGAGCTTGCGAAATGCTATGAAGATATATTAAAGATTTGTGTAATCACCCTGAAGAAGCTTATCGATATGTCAAAAGAAGGTAACTAGGATCTCATCATTCTTTAAACATTAATATCCTTATATGCCTGTCTATGATACCATTTTTTGAACTTGCAGATGGGTATAGTAGAGAGTCGCTACTCGAAATGATAGCATTGCATGTAGAAGCTTCTTTTCCGGAGCCAGAAATCTGGAGGGAGTTTGCAGAGATGTTGATTCTCTTCTTTGAGAATGTTGATGAAGACCGAATGTCAGTATGCGTTAACGGAGATGGAGAAGAAGGGTGCCAACAAACATACTCTGTTCGATACAACCCGACACCTAGAATGTTCACCCATACATCATGGACACTTCGAGCTAAGTGGTGGCTAAACCACCATTTTTCCCCGGAGATACTCGAGACAGAAATGAAAAAGCTCGAGTCAGAACAGCAAGACGGTACATCTTTATATGCAACCATGTTTTAAAATTCAGTCTTGGTGTTTTTTATGATCTAATTGTTGGTAAGTTCTGATATTGACAGGAGATTTGGAGATGTTGAGATTGCTTAGTTTCAAAGCGGCATGTGCTAGTCGTCTCTACGGACCACAGTTTGGTTATGTTACAACAGTTTATGGTCTACTGGAGAATAATAGGAACAACACTTGTATGTTGGAGAATGATAGCAACAACATAGGTATGTTGGAGAATGGTAGGAACAGTTTAGAATTATTCAACTTCGTGCGAAGACACAGACAGAATTGGAATAGGATATACAATTTAGAATAGCTTACACATGGTACATTTTTGGTTTACTAAATATTGACTGTATTTCTTGTATGATTTATTTTCATGTAACACTATCCGGACCTATTCAATTTTGAGGTTATAATAAAATTCTTTCAAACAAAACTTGTAGTTAAGAAATATTGGGTTCTGAATACATAACTTCTGCTTCATGATTAAAAACATTTTTTACTATCCAATCCAGACTTAATTGTATATTGTACATTCATTGCATAGCTTCAACAATAAGAATCTTAATGTCTCGATTGACTTATGGCCAAACTATCAATCAAAAGTATATCCTCCAATACCACCAGTCTCCAACATCTATTATCACCATGAATAAAATCAGTCACTGTCATCATTGGGTGAACTACATTGTATAGTCGGGATCCAGAATATTTTCCAAACTCTAATTTGGAAACTCTGATGTACTTTCTGCATGATTCTCAATACCACCAATGGTTTTGATGCTGAGATACTTGTCCATACATAGGTTAGATTCTCTGAATGATTTACTCCAAAGGTAAACTAAATCTGAAATACATCACACAACACTCTAGGAAGAAGAGACTCTGAGAATTGAACTAACCTCCACAATTATTTTTCTAACTACGCAAAATTAAAATTATGTATCATCCAAAAATCGAAACCACCCTTTTCTTTAAGAAAAGTTTTTCCAATTCAAATAACTTTAATTTTTAGGTTGCGCTGGTTTGGTTATTTTCGGATTAAATGTGACATGTTTTTTTATTTAATGTTTAAAATCATCTTATTATATAAAAAAGTATATTTAAAAGTATTCAAATATATGAAGTACTTGAAAAACCAATAAAACAATTAAATTACTTACAGTATTTGAATTAACAAAAGATTAATTAAAAACCCACCTTATTCTTTAAAAAAATATTTGGTGTATCTAATTGCAGGAGAGTAGAAGAATTAACTTTGAATTTTTGAGATAATAATTTAAATTTAGATTTGAATTTAATCCAATATCCGAAATGCTTAACTTTGCTCATTTTAGTATCTTTCTGAAATCAACTAAATTTTAGTATTTTTAGTCGGATTTGAAATTTAGGTTTAGTTATAAATGATCATGCATAATGTTTAAATCGAGAACTGTTATAAGATATTTTTATCTTGAGAATAATTGAAAATGGGTTTTATGGCAACATGGATCACATGGATGATGGAATTTATTTACATCGATTCAATATAAAATTTTAATAAATACTTCTTCTAGGGTACTTGTGAAACCAAAACGAAGACTAAGCAAAGGGATCTGTTATCCTATTTTTATTTTTATTCTACACAAAAACGTTAGTTTCGAGTATTATAAAAGCGAAGAAATAAAAAAACTCACTTATTCTAAGGTAACAATTACATCTTCTCTTTGTAGATGATAGTATTTTTTTTAAAAAATGACAAAAAAAATGCAAAATTATTATACACATTATAAGAAATACGAAAAGATTTCTGGACAACAAATAAATTTTGCTAAATCATCGTTACAATTCAACCAAAAGATTGAAGATTCAGTTAAGAGTGAGATAAAAGAGATACTTGTATTTCAAAACACACAAATTGGGTTTCTGAAAGATAAGAGTTCACAACCAGGTTAATGGTATGGCAAAATTTACACACGAAAAATTCAATAACACATAAACTTATAAAGAATGTAAGAGTTCAGCCAACATGTCCTAAAACAGAATTTTCGATTTGTAGTGAAAAGAAACCTCCGAACAAGAAAACGTAAAAAGAATAAAAAGCCCTAAATAAAGCAAATTAGCCTGTACATATTTTCAGTCACATAAACCAAGAAGCCAAATAAAAAAAGAGTGACACCATTAACACATTTATATGTGCACAAACAAAAAATGAGTACAAATTTACAGAATCCTTTTTTGAGCTGAAAACAAACCCAAACTATTGTTTTCTTCTCCTCTCTTCTTGTTAAGTTTCTTTATATATAAATATATATATATTATATAAACCCAATAGCTTTTTTTTAAAAAGCCATTCTTTCTTCCTATTAAACAGTTGTCTTCTCCATGACCAATGCCTCTGCTTTACAGATTGGGCAAACGTTCTTCACAACCAGCCACTTCTCCAAGCATCCAGCATGATACTCGTGCCCACAATCCAAAGTTGCAATCTTCTCTTCGTTCTTGAAGCTCTCCTGTAAATACACAAATCAAGACAACTCTTTAGACTTTAGCCTGTGCATATCCTTTTCAAAAGGCTTTTATCTTTGGCTATATTCTTTTTACCTGACATATGGTGCAAGGTTCTGTTTCTCTATCTTTAGTTTGTGAAGAGGACGACGAGGACTCTTCTGCAAGGTTGATTACAGAACATGTTCTTGTTTTCAGGTGGTTCTTAACATCTTCCTCTGGCAAACCAGTGTTTACTGTTCCAATTCGCTCGCTCAACGCAAGAAGCTCCTGTTCAAACCCCCACAAAGTTTTCAAAATCAGACTCAACAAAAACCAAACCGTGATCAAGAAAAATGCAGCTGCTACATTACCCAACTATGATAATAAAAAGACAAACTACTTGCAGCTGCAATATTTAGAGTGATGATTGACTCACCTCATAAGACATTTCCTCGATGTCCAAACGCATATCTCGATGATGATCAACGTGGTTATTTCCAGAACCACCAAGGAAGTCTCCAAACTCCAATATTGCAACTTCCTACACACATTGAGAGAACAAACAGAATCTTGAGCAACGATGAAAGTATAAGGAAAGAAGAAATAAGGCAAGAAAGTTACATACATCATCAGGCATCATTCTAAACCGAGGAACTCCTCCACGGTGTTGTCTAAGAGCTGCTA
Source organism: Moricandia arvensis (assembly GCA_905132765.1). NCBI lineage: Eukaryota > Viridiplantae > Streptophyta > Magnoliopsida > Brassicales > Brassicaceae > Moricandia > Moricandia arvensis. The sequence continues at coordinate 114,791 of CAJHQP010000431.1, read as the reverse complement.
AAGGTACAGAATCATCTCGCTGATGATGATGATGCTGGTATATCCGAAACCCGGTTGGTTGAACTGCTGGACCCATCTCTGAACCCGAGGGGCCTCTATTGATTGTGTTCTGAGGACCAAAGTTCCCAGGAGGAAATCCATACGAGGGTGAAGAAGCCATGGGAGGGTATAAAGGTACTCTCACTCCTTGTACAGGAGGAGGTGGAGGGTGATAATAATGGTCCCTCGGGTTTAACTGGGGAGGATACATTAATGCTGTAGGGTTTCTACTACTAGACTCTATGGAACCAGCGACAATGTTACTACCTAAAAAGATCATTCAAAGATAGATAATCAAGATTACAAAAGTTCAAAGCGTTAAAAAGAGATCATGGGTTGGAGGGTACCGTGCATGTAAGGTGAGTGGGGCCAAAACGAGGGTGAACCATCAGGTCTGCCATGGTGTTGGTCGTACCAGATTGAGCCAGGAGGTGGGAAAGGATGATGACCAGCATAGCTCCCTTGAATGAAGCTATCTGGAGCATGAGGAGGAGGAGGAGGAGGAGGAAGAACAGGATTCATTGGAACAGCTCCTGGTCTGCTCCTTGGGCCTCCAAAAGGAGATATTGTTTCAGGTGTATTATTGAATGGAGCTGCTAAAGTACTTAAATACTGAGTATTCATGGGTATTCCTTCAGCGTTCTTTCTTTTATAAGCCCCTCTTGTATGATCCATAAAGTGAGCATTCCTTTCGTATCCATGATCAGAACTTACACCGTGACTGCTTGAGGATGGTAACTGACTTGGAGGACCCTGAAAAGCCGCATAGGGAACATAGTAATTCGTCGGAGGAGCAGGCTGATGAAGTTGAGGATGATGGTACTGAGGAAGACCGTAGAACATTGACGAGTTGTCATAGGAGGTTGGGTCTTGAAGAGAATGAGCTTCTAAATTAGGAAAGCTTGCAGCCATTGCAGGTAAGTTAGTACTATCCGGTTGTTGTTGCGGAAAGCTGCTCAGAAGGATGCAAGGTCCTGGTTGGAGAGAGGCTTGGGATTGGTGCTGCTGCTCCATTTCTAAATCGACTGTTCTATTTCTTTGTCCCATTTCGCTTGCTGCATAAGCCCTCTGATAGGTTTTGAATTACATAAAAGAGAAACATCAGTAACCATAATGATGACACAAGAAAGTATAAATTGAGTAAGAAAGAGCCTTTGTATATCATTATAACCAATTAATGCAACATAATTATACCTTCTCAAGCTGATACTTAAAAACTAAGCTATATAACATCAATAACACTCTTGGTAATCTGCATATGTCAACTTGTGATATTGGGGATGAAGCAACGAGATCAAAACATATAAAGTACACGTTCATAACAGATTGCATTGTGCATTTACAAACTCATCATAACAGGGTGAAAAGCCAAGATCTACAACTACCCAAAAAAAATAATATCAAAACTTGCATACATGACAAGAAGTACGACACTAGCCCACCATGCCTAACACAAATCAGAACTATCACCTAATGCAAGAAGGAAGAGAAGACATACTATGATGATGACATAACAAAGTACAAACTGAGCAAGAAAGAGCTTTTATATCAATTAATGTAATATCATTACATCTTCTCAAGCTGATACTTAAAAGTCTACGCTATATTACATGTTTATAAGATGCACATGTCAACTTGTGATTTTGGTATTTAAGTAAAGAAATCAAAACATACAAAGCACATGTCCACAACAGATTGCATTGTGCATTCTCAAACTAACTCATGATGACAAGGTAAAGCCAAGATCATTTTCATGAACAATTCTACAGCTAGCCAAAACAAATCAAAACTTTCACCTTGATAGGTTATGAGTTATATAAAAGAAAGTATAAACAATTCTACAGCTAGTCCTTTAATAGGTTATGAGTTATATAAAAGAAACATCAGCAACCATAATGATGACACAAGAAAGTACTATAAACTGAATAGGAAATCGAGCTTTTTATATCAAATTAATGCAACATTATTACAACTTCTAAAGATGGTACCTAAAACAAAGATACATTTCATCAATAACACTCTGCATATGTCAACTTGTGATAGTATTGTACAAAGCAACATGTTCTTGGAAGATTGCATTGTACTCGACATTCTTAAACTCATGATAACCAATATAACGTTCATGTAAATAGAATATGAAACTAAAATCAAAACGAGAAACTAAGAACAATTCTACAACTACCAAAAAAAAATAAAGATCAAAACTTTCGTGCATTAAAAAAACAACCCACGATGCCAAATTAAGATCAGAACCAAATTGCTGAAATAAAAAAAAAATCAAGAGGAAAAAAAAAAACCAGACCTTTGAGAACATAAAAGGAGAAAGCTTTGGAGATAGATTCCAAAGGGCAAGCAACGAGCTAGACAAGACAGAAACACTTGTAAATATTATCGAAAGAATCCGATAACTCCCTGCAAAACATGCAGATAAGAGGTTATGAACAATCTTAAATCGCAAAAAACAACAAACCCAGAACAATGCAATCTTAAAATTAAAAACCCACCAAGAAAAAGGGCTTCAGGAAGCCGATTATCGTGATGATTGAACGTGATAATTACCTGATTATGAAGGTTTAATCAGGGAGAGATAAAGAGAGAGAGAGAGATCAGAAGCAGAGAGGAAGAGGAGGTGAGGGGAGAGAGAGAGAGAGAGGGACGTCGGTTTCTTGATTCTAACCCTTTCTTCTCACACGCTGTTGCAAATAAGCTTCTTTTTATTTTTTTTATTTTTTTCCCATTTATCATTTTTCCATTTTTTTCTCTTTTTAATTTGTTTCCTATTTTTTTTTTCATTGGTTTCTCATTTTTGCAGCATTTTTTAAAATTCTAATTAATTAATAAAGAAATAGACACTGCCCTAATTATAGACCTAAACGTACTATAGAATGTGCATAAATGATAAACCACTTATTTATTATATTATGATTTTTCGACCAGTATAAACTTTATTTTCTTACCAAAAAATTATTCATATTTTTAGATTTTAATTTAAACAAAGATACATTCATTATAATGTAAAACATTAATTTTTCAAATACGAAAATATCAAAAATTAATCTTTCAAATACAGAAAGTTCTTTGTATAGTTAATTATTACTACTGACTTTAATTAGTACAAACTTTTAATCTCAGAATCTGTTTTTTTTGTCTTCATCATGGCTGATTGCTGAAGCATGCCAACCATGAATTAATTTTCATTTATTAATCAAGTTGAAAAAATAATTATAGAGGATTTTTATCAAATTTGATTACTTCATCAAAAATAGTTCTTCTGGTTTTTGTTACAAGTTTGTTAAGAAATATAGAATTGAATATTTATTTATCTCTACATAGTGGTTTTCTTAACACATAGCTTTAAGGAAGCGTCGCCCCAATGCATGTGCTTTCTTTGATGAACCAGCTTGATACCTAATTATGCCCAAACATTAATTTACAATTTATGGCTACACAACGTTGTGAACAATTTAAACCAGACAATCACATCTTATCCAAGAAACTCAAACTCAAATGCGCTGTGTAACCTGAATTTAATGGGGTTGATTTCCTTATTCTCCAGATTCACCATATTTAATATGAAATATTATTCTTTAAATCGAAAAATTAAATTTAGACCTGAAGAAGATTATTAGCATAAGATCAGAAACTTCCATTGAGCAAATAGTACGGAACCGCTTCTCATCACTTCGTGAAAAGAATAAAATGTTATATAGTTGACTGATGGATGGCTTGCACGGACAGCTTTCTTTTACTTTTTCTTTTGAATTACCAAGAGGTTGGGACCGAATCTCTAAACTATTTAATATTGGGTTCGTCCTAACGGTTACTAAAATCAGAGACCTCTTACACAATGACTATAGTTATTTCCAATTGAGCTAACGACTTCTGGACACACACAACTTTCTATACACCTTCTTAGTCTTGCGGTTGGTCTAAAATCTCAATTATTTTCTTGAACACTACTGATGTAGTATTTTTTTCTTTTGTTGATAAATTGATTTAACATTTGAACAAAGATTAACCTAAAATAGTTAGAGATAAATGTGGAGTAATATTATAGAAAATACCAACGCCTAATTGGTCAAGTGATTAAAACTTCTTGATTACTAATAAGAATTTTTGGAAATCACATGATCAAACTTTACTGGAAGATGTCTTATTCCAAAACAGATTATATGGTTTGGGTCTCATTTTAAAAAGAAGCACAATCTTTTATAATAGAAAAAAAGAATGCATAGAAAAATATGTTTGTGTGTTCAAATAAAAAAAAGATTTTTTGAACCAATAGAGAAACATGCTTGTTCAATATCCTTGGAAATTTTGTTTAATGTTAATATCTTTTAAACTAATTAAGAGATCAGTTTAGAAAAAGAGTTCTTTAACCACATATAGATAGTATAGTGGTAAGCTCATTTTGAAAAATTAAACGATATGGAGTTAAAATAACTCAACAACATTAAACATATATAATTACACGAATACATAATCATGTTTTAAGTTTTATTTGAATATTTATAAAAAATTGTTCATTCATAAGCTACATCTCATTCTAAAGATTAATCTAGATCTTTTAATATATTCAGAATACCCCATGTAAAAGCATAGGTTGTTCACTTGTTTGCAGACCAAACAATCGTACTTCGAGCTAAGATGTACATTTTGACTTTTTAGTCCAACACATATAGCGAAGAATCAAGTCGACATACACTAAAATCTATGACATCGTTTTTACTGTTTGTGATTTTAGTGCCAACAATAGATCTATAAATTTGTATACCTTTTTGCAGAATAATTTGATATACTTTACTTTTTAAGCAGTAGCTATACAAAAGAAACTTAGACATACGCCGTATATATACGTATTAGCCACACCACGTTGTGTTTGGAAAAGCAAGCACGTATAGCCAAAAAAAAGAAGAAGCACATATTAACATTGCTTCCAACTGTAGAGTTTGGATCAGATTCTTTCGACTGTCTTAAACCAACGAAGAGGATATGCTCTTTTTATTCCTTTTTATTGAGGTATATACGAAGAACCAACTGCAATACACATACAAATGGTGCCTATGATATAAACAGTAAACTAATTTTATAAGAACATTAATTCATCTAACAAAACAAACTATCAGATAAAGATCTACCTCATAATTCTGTGTTGGGATTGAAAAGCAAATACCAAACGAGATCATTTTGTTATAGTGTAAAACATGAGTGAAAATAATCCCATTTGAATTGTGTAATGTTTTTTTTTTTATATAATCAAAATGATATTGTTTTTTTTTTCGTTTGAAACACCAAATTTATGATAGAACTAGAAGTCAATGGCAGATTAAAATACACTGTGATTAATACACCAAAAAAAAATGAAAGATAAAATACAGAGATAGAAAATCCTTGAATTATTATTCACTGAACTTTAGAGCAATGTATAGTCAATGTCCAATTGGGAGTCCATCAACATGACGTGAAAAAAGTACTTAGCGACACACGTTGAGCAATATGGAAACAATGGTTAATGCTCAAACCAAAAACCAATCTCTTCTGGTTATGAGGAATCCTTCACTGTCTTGAATTTTGAACTCGACATTGCAAGTGAAATCTTATAAATAGTATCTTATAAACATCTTTATAAAGGTTATGGAGTTTCTCTTGCTGAATATAGGAACACCATTTACCGATCCAAGCAACCAATTTCACAGTTCTCTATCGAGGTTGATTATCAGTCAGTGACAATGGCAACTTTTGAACTTGAATAGCTTGAACATCTTCTTCTAACGTTTAGTTTCTCATGAAAGTCTAGTGTGTTTATTTTTATGATAGTAACTATCCACATAGCTAAGATCATGTATTTTGTGAAGGATAAACATGTTAAAAATGATTGTCATACGATTCATGATGCAGTTCAAGACAAATTACTTACTACTAAGCACATATAACAAATGAACAACTTGAATATTTACTTGATTTTACTCATATTTTTGTGGAATACTTTAAATTATGGGGTTCAGATTGTAGATCGGTCCTAGCACATATCCAACCAAGTGTTTGATGGTCAAGTACAAGTTTCAGGCTTGACAAATAGTGGGTAGGAAAATCAAGCTTTAATGAAGCTGTAATCTCATGATCAGGACCTTGCAATGAAATACCAATTAGAAATTTTCATGGCTTTTAGGAGACAACTGATCTTGGGTTTAGAGAAGAAGTTATTTTTTTTACAACGAAAAAGTAGAGATCAATTGCATAAGAATGGGGATAGAACACCAAATTTCACCACTCCATTATAGAAAAAATAAGAAGAACCGCAAATCAAAGATAAAATGGGAAGTTGATAGAGAGTGTAATCTATGTGAAGAACGTTGCTGTTCAATATTTTGAGATTTTTCTCTACCTTTTCGCCAATGGATTTGAATGTTGCCCTCCAGTTTATTACTGAAAAAGTTTCTCCCGTCGACAACATGATAGTCTTAGCAGAATCATCATAACATGCAAACGAAAAGTGTTATTCGACATCAACATGTATAAAGCACTAGGAACGAATGGTATGACGAGTAGGTTGTAACAAATATTCTTGCGCTAAATGCATCAAGATATTATTAGATTAGTGAAGGATTTCTTTATCACTGGAAGTTTTGATATGAGACTAAACCTAACAAATATTTGATCAATCCCCAGGAATAAGCTTAATTTAGGCTTATTAGTTTACTAGATTCTGAGTATATTTTTGATCTGCGCTTAAAAAGTGCAGAGTTGATATTTTCTTTGAAAATATTATTTTACGTAATAAAAATTATTATTTTTAATAAATTATATATTTAAATTTTTATAGAATTTATCTTAAATTTATTTATATGACTTATTTTTGTTTTTTAAGTAGGGCTAATTTTTGAAGACTCCAAATAATTTTGATACATATTATGATTTTGTTTATTTACCTCGTTATTAAACTTATTTCACACTTATTTTATTTTTAATATTTTAAATTAAATAAAATATTTTATATTTTTTAACCCTTCATGTATTGATAAAATTCATTTTTGTGTGTTTTAAACTTTTTCTATAATTTTTTTAAATTTAGTTTATATGATTTTTTTATTATAAATAAAAATATTTTCAAGAATTTGAGATAATTCAGACCCACTTTATGTTTTTTGATTTAATCATTTGTTATTTCAAATTTATTTTATTTTAGTTTTTTAATTTAATAAATATTAAACTAGTATAAATAATAATTATTAATAAATAATTAATGAATCTTAAAATGGTTAAATTTTAAAAATACTATTTATACCTTATTATTATTAGAGGAATTGCAGTTTAACATAAAATCATTAATATAGATAATAATTATTAAAAGTATTAAATTAATTTTCCATTTTCTACATGATTTCGTGAATTCTAATTTATACTTAATTTTCACTCACATATATAATGTATTTGTGAATTCTAGTTAGTGTAAATGAGAGTTATGGGTTCTTAGAATAAAAAAGATGGTTATAAATTAAACGCCTAAAGTTAGTTATTATTAATAGAATAAATAATTAATTATACATAACATGTATCAATATTTAGAAGGGGGTTATGATTATTTGGATGCAATTTATTAAATAATTAGTTGGACCAAACAATTATTAATTGGTCATGATCATGTTTTAATAGAAAGATGTAATGTGAGTTACAAGATCATATCCAAACTACTATGCAAGAGTCTCAAGAGATTTATCCCGAGCTTAATCTCAGAGACAAAATTTTCCTTTGTAGCAAAACGTTTGATCGTGGATAATACTTTGGTAGCGCAAGATAACTTTCATGCTCTAACTCGAGATATAGGGAAAATAATGGTTGATAAAACAAACATGAACAAAGCCTACGAAAGAGTGGAATGGGGTTTTATCAAAGCTTTGATGCTAAAGATGGGGTTCATAGAGAGATGGGTTAATTTTCTTAGGTGTTGTGTTACTTCGGTTCCTATCAAGTTATTGTAAATGAAGAACCAAGAGGACATATCTTACTGAGTAGGAGCCTAAGGCAAAGATATCCTTTATTTCGCTTTTTGTTTAGTTGTGCATTGCAGCACTAATTTCCCTTCTGAATGGAGCGAAAATGGAGAAGTAGATATTGAAACTCCACACTGTTTGGGTGATTCCCTGAATTCCACATCTCTAATTAGCAGATGATAGCCTTTTTTGCAAGACATAATTGAGTCAATGCACGTAAATTATAAATACTCTATGTACTATAGAAAATCATCGATGCAAAAACTGAATACATCGAAATCCTCTAATTTGTTTGGAAACCGAGTTGATCATTTTCTAAAACAGGATATAAAACTAGTCATTGGCCTTTTACAGAAGGAGGTATGTGTATGTACCTAGAATTGCATGAGAAAATTTGGAGATCAAAGTTGAAGATTTTCTCACATTGTTACCAAAACTTCTATCGAAGGGGGAAAAATTCAAATAATACATGTGACTCAAGTAGTACTGACATATGTGATGTCGTGTTTTCTGCTACTACAAAGCATTATTGAAAAACTTAAAAGTATGAATTCAAACTTCTAGTGAAGTTTAAAACAAAGCAACATAGGTTTATACTGGATATAATGGGATTATGTTTTCGAGATCTACATGATTTTAATATTGCGCTTCTCGCGAATCAGTAGTGGAGGCTAATCCAATTTCCCTCGTCTTTGTTGGCCGTACTCTAAGGGAATATATTATAATTGTTCGTATCTGATGTTAGGAGTTTTCAAGGCTCCTAAGGCAAATGTTGTAGTATAAAAGATTGTCGAACCAGTTCTGAGGGATATAAAAGCACCGAGAATACAAGTACTAGCTTAATCTAAGTGCGATCATGTGAATGATTGGGTTTTTGAACTACTACTAAGACTGAATTGCAATAACAGACGCTAGATGCGAATAATGAAATGACTTTGACAATTAAGATGAAAGAGAACTCATGGGTAAAGGGAAGTAGACCTTGGGTGATTAAAGTTTGAACTAAGGATGGCAAGCGATGAATTAAAATATCAACCTTAAGCATAGACACAATTCTAAACAAACTCTATGTCTAGATGGATGTTCATTTACTAACATAACTCAAACATCAAATGTCTTCGGTTGAATGTTATGGAAGTAATCATTAAGAATAAGTCTACTAACCATTTTAACATCTTTAACAAGAACTGTCCTTGGTAAAGAATGTTAAAAGCTTGGGAGAGTCGACTCATGCATTTCATCGAACACTTTATGAGTGGGAAATGCCTAAAGATCAACTCTTGAGTGGCCAACTCAAAAGATGTATTACAATTACTCTACTAGCAAGGAACAAGAGAAATCTACACTGAAACATCCTAGATCTAACCTAATCACCCGTAATCTCCCTAACCCATGAATTCTAAAGTGGTCTACTCACTAATCATCATGATTCCTCTTAAATCCATTCTGGATTCAAGCTTAATCATGTGAGTGATGGAATAAACAAGGAACGAACAATAGAATAAAGACAATGATCTTAGAAGATGAACTTTCCGAAAGGTTTTTCTGTCTTTCTTCAAGAACAAAAGATAATACGCCCAAAAAACGGCTTACAGAGGTATTTAACTTAGGTTTAGAAAATGTGAAAAACTAAAACAAAATGACCAAAAGGTCCCTCAAATAACTTGAGTTTCGTCTGAACAGAAACACGTAGCGACATGTGCACGTCGCTCTGGTCGGGTAGCTGCGGGTGGGAGCGACCTATGGTCATCGCTCTGAGAGGTCGCTCCAGACGTGGTTTCGAGTTGCAGCAAAGCGCGAGCGACCTTGACTCCTCGCTCCGGGGGTCGCTCTAGCACGGAGCGACCTTGGTACGTCGCTCTGGCAGGTCGCTCCAAGATCCTTCACATGCAACAAAGCGAGACAGAGCCGAGCGACCATGATACCTCGCTCTAGAGGTCGCTTGGAATGGGAGCGACATCATGAGGTCGCTCTGGAATGTAGCTCCAGCTCTACTCGTCCTATGATCGCCTTTAGCTCTCCTTTTTGGCTCCAAAAGCCTCCAACCATCTTCAAGAACTCCAAGGAATACTCCAGAACCTGATAAGAAGTCATGTGTGCAAAATGCAACCTAGATATAACTAAATCCTAGTCTATATGATCAAAATGCATGTAAATGGATGGACAAAAACATGGAAATATGCAAGACATCATTATCCATTAGAAATCGTAAAATGTACTCACCAACATTTGGATAGCATAGGCATTATGGCAGAAAATCATCTTCTCAAGTCAGATTACGTAAAACTATTGGATATGGTCATAATATTAGGGTTTGGAGTGAACCATGGGTTCCAGATACGACAGATTGCCCTTCTAGAGCTTCAGACTGCATTGTTTACATATAACTCCAACTTTTTGATCATTCTTTTATTAGGTGTGATACCAAGAGGTGTGGGATCTTCCCCTTTTACAAGAGTTTTTCCACCCTAAGGATATACCATTGATCATTGGGTTGAGACCCACCCGCTCATTATCCTTGGATGGATATGCTTGGAATCACACGAAGTCGGGAGTTTACTCAATTAAATCTGGATATGAGCTACTTAGGACGACCAAATTGTAACACAACCAAGAATATGTTTTTTTTAACTGAGTTTCACGGGCCCACAAAGCCATCAGTGGTAAATACAAGCTCAAATCAAGATGAAATATTTCTTGTGTCAGGCTTTTTCTAGATGTGTGGTGACACCAGAGAGACTCGCTTAATAGACACATGACACATGACACATGTGTGCCGATAGGATATGTCTTCAATGTGGTGGCCCTGTGGAGTCAATTAACCTTCTTATTTTTCATTGTCCCAAACTTATAGGCTTAGGCTTTATCGACTATATGTCCCTTATGGGTTACTTCACGAGTACATCTATATACTAAAAGATGAATTTCCTATTTCTGCAAGAGAAAATAGGTAGTTCCACTAGAATCACAATTCGACACCTTTTCCATGGATCCTTTGGTACATCTCTTATGTAAAATTTTTAATGGGAAAGAGACATCTTTGATCGACACCCTCCAACTTGCTTCTCTTGAAGTAAAATGTTGGAGAAAGACGAACCAAAAATAGGAAGTAGAGGAGGATCCTGAAGATCACGCCAACGTATTTTTGGAGGTACCCCTCCCCTTGGATACCCCAACTCTCAAGATGTCAAACTGATGCCTCATGGACCGATAATGGCAAATTTAGTGGCTTAGGGTGGAGGGTTAAAAATCAAATGGGTGTTGAATCAATATGACTCCATGGTTGCAACAGAAGCCTCTCGGCCATATATGTTGAGATGGAAGAATTACTTTGTGCAGCATTGTGTATGAGAGATATGCAAGTCCTCTATTTGATTTGAGACGGACTACTAAGCTTTTGTGGATATGACTACAAACCTGGTAGTCTGGTCGACCTTTGCTTGAGAGATAGATTTGTTTCGGAACTAGCATGAGAATTTTGAAAGTGTGAAATTGTTCTATATTCCAAGGAGTAGAAGTGTCCATGCGGATTCCATAGTAAAAGAGGATAGGACAAGAAATATTTTATTTTTTCATGTAAACTAGACATGGTCAGTAGTTGTTCCTCAGAATATTTTCTATTCCGATCAAAATTTAGTTATGGGTAATTGGTGAAAATAAGATATTTTGTTAGCAATTTGAGGGGAGGGGAAGAGTAAAGTATTGATAAAGTTATAGTCTTAATTTTATGGGTTTTACATTGTTCGAAGATTTATTATACTATATATATAAACTCGATCATTTCTCAAGAACAATAGCTAAGGGACATGATACTACCACTTCGATCTGGAACCTACATGTTGATGCTAACGATTTTGACAGTCATACCAGTGATTTGGAGGAATCTCTCAAAAAGTATTTAGTGCAACCCTAAGAGTGCCGGAAAATTATTAACAAAGACTTTTTAAAAATGTTGTATTTTTTCCATAGAATAAAATTCGCTCAAAAAAAACTTCTTTCTTTCGTCACCACTTTGTAGAAAATCGTTAGATATGCATATGTTAGATTGATGTGATATATATATAGATAAATCAGTCAGGAGAGGATCGATTTGGGGTTTGCAAATGAGGGTGTTCATAAATATTTGTTCATAGATATTAGGGTTTGAAGAGAGAGCAAGGATCAAATTAATTAATGGGAAACGTTCTAGAGAAACAAAGGAAAAACAAATTTGTTTTTTTTTGGTTGAAACAAAAAACTGCTTTAACAACAGCAGTTTATAATTGAATTGTCGTTATGGGCTGGAGATTTTTAGAATGTATCCTAGCTCCAAAGGAGCTTTTTTTTTTTGTGGGCTCTTGAATTCCCCTTGTTTTAAGACATGGATAATGTCTTTTTTTTTGGAGCAGTTTTTGTTTTTTTTTTCAAATTAAGAAGCTTTAATCAAAGCTCATAATATTTTTAGGTCACGGATAAGAGGCGGTTGATAAATCATTTTCATTCAGCTGCTAAAACTTCAACATGTCACATCATACCTTTAAAGAAGAAAGCTTTACAAGTAGAGATAGCAATTTCAGATTTTCTTTTTAACCAATTGTGACTATGATTTTAGTAAAATTATCAAAAACTCTATGACAAAAGCAGGCTAAGCAGGTAGATATCCCACGTAGGAACGTCGTTGTTGTGATGATTTACGGATGATTTATGAGTTAAACTATATAACAAATCGTTATATACGACAAAGACAAAAAAAAAAAAAAATCAGGATAGTGGTTTTGAAAAAGGCAAAATCTAAATGAAGAGTCACTTTTGTGTTTATTTTATTGAACCTAACTAGTATTGGCCAAACCTTATGTACCGGAAATTGTCACGTTTGTGCAGAGGAAAACAAAAACAAGAGTTGTCACATCTCAAAAGTTAGATCATTTCTGTATTCAAGATGATTCATCATATTTAGCAAAAAAAAAAAAAGATTCATCATGATGACCCTTTGTTTGAAAGTTTTTGCATGTTCTATTATTTATTGTATGTTTGATATTTGATGTGTTAATTTTCCTTTTACAACAAATATACTCCAATGTATATACCATTGTTTAAAACAAAAAGTTATGTCCGAGTGGTTTAACTAATACGTAGTAGAGGTGGTCTTCACATGTGGGTAAGTAAGAATATGAATTTGTAAAATTACAAAAAAGTGGCTACTTGTCTTTGGTTTGTTTACTCCAGTTGGCTACTTAATTGTAAATTTATTTTCTACCTTTTTCTGTTTATATGCTTATAAAATGTCTTAGTTTCTTTCATTTTCTACTTTGAGATTTGACCTAAGCTACTGTATTTCTGTCATCTGTTAAAGTGTAAAGTCTGGTAAGAGTTTTTTTGAGAACGAAGTCTGGTAAGAGTTGTCTGTTAGTTAAATGTGTTTCTCTTTTTGTAAGATGATTTGGTCGCAAAAATAGTAAAAATGTAATGAAGTTTATTGGAAGCTAGCAACTACACATTCTAGCTCTCGTGGTAAAGGAACTCCAGTTAGAGTGTCCGCCACCTGGGTTCGATTCCCGGCTACTGCGGAATTCACATGCGGGCTGCAGCGTCCAGGAGCCAACACGTGGAAAACTGTTTGGCCGCCCACGTGGCTAGTTTGTGCTTGGGATGATGCGTCGACCCTCAGTGTCGGAGTCTCCGGTCCTCGACGGAGAATAATACGGAGACCCCATTGGTCGGAGTCGGCAGTCCTATAGTGACAAAAAACCTGGGTTATCAAAAAAAAAAAAACTACACATTCTATAACAATAACCCATAATTAACGGTCACATGTTATGGAATCATTTTCTCTATGCAGACTATTACATACTTACATAGTCAGATTTGACCCAAAAAAAAAAACTTACATTGTCAGATTTTACATTTGACGTCAACTTCTTGAAGTTGAATAAATGCATAAACTAATATTGTTTTGGTCTTACGAGAGATCTCTGAATCAAGAACCGGTTCAATCTAGTCAGTTACATGTTACTTTAGATAATATTTAACCCAACATGATTCAACGTATTTTACGTGTAATGTTATCGAAACTGAATGAATATTTTAACTCGAATGCTTCTAGGAAACTCTGCATAAATCGCAATCAAATCACAAATAATTATGTTCTTTCTTTCGGTTTAAAATATAAATGTATCATTAAAAATTCATTATTACAATTTTATAATGTTCTTCCTTGTTGTTTTTCTCTCATACCCTTTTTTATGATAATCATGTCTTTTTTTTCTTGCCCAAAGAAAATAAAGAACATCATCATCACATAAACAGAAGAATCTCATTATTTCAGGAGGATCAGAAAGAAAAATTAATAAACACATAAGAGTTCAAAGATAAGAATCATCTGTACGGAGTAGTGTCATACAAGAACACAGTTAATTAGTGTAATTAGAAGAGTTTTCAGCACTCTTGTCGGACATTACTAGCTACAGCTCGAGCCCAAAACTTGATCTGATCCTTCATCTCTTTCCTTGAATCCTTGGGAGCCCTAGGTGGTGTAGCTAACCCGTTCACAACACGTGGCTCGACCACTTGGTCATCATAACCTTGAATCTCTTTGGTTGTTTCTATGCTGCTTACCGTTTTACGCAGCGTTTTGGGACTTGGGCTTGTTTGTTTGACCAAAACAGTAGCTTCTGACCTCAAGTTTCTTGGTGGTCTCTGCCTTTGGTTGCCTGAAACCTACATCAAGATTTCAAGATTCAAAGCTTTTTTTTTTAGATTCCTCAAAACCATTTTCTTTGACATGAAGAGTGAATCATAATTTTATTTTACCTTTTGAACATTTTGTGAGCTAGAGAGAGCTTCACGGATCAAGAATCCCATTCTTGAGTCGGTTTCTTGATCTTCAAGTTCATCTTCTCCTCTTCTAATGTTATTTGGCATCGTTTGAGTTCTTTGCAAACTACTCTTGACACCACTACCACCACCTATCATGTACCTTTTACTTCTCCCTTTCTCTGGAACCATAGTTTTCTTCTTCAGCAAGAAAGGGTCACCCGTTGTGGTTGGTTCTAGAACCCTAACCTTCTCAGAGAACTGCCGTGTCAGCTTACTGATCATCTTCTTTGCCTCTAAATCCATTTCTCTTTGGTCCATCCGAGGTGGCAAAGAAGGTGCCCGGATCAAACTGCGCTCTGTGGAAGGTTCTTGAATCTTACCCGGAGCAGAACGGGATCCAGGTTTGGGAAGAACAGCAAGTTCCTTCTTCTGCAAGAAAGACACAACTGGTGTCTGTTCTTGAACCCTAATCTTTTCAGACAACTGCTTCGTCTCGGATCCTTTTCCTCTTGCATCTATAGAAGCTTCCTTGGTTAAACATCTCCTTGTGGAAGCTTCTTGATGCTTCCTCTCATCTGAATCTCCCACTTTTTCAGGAGAAGTCAAAGAAGAAGAAGAAGGGTAAGGATCTGAGTGGCAGTACCTTAAGACTCTCGATCTCCTGGTAAATAAGTTCTCAAAGAACCAATAATCTTCTAGAAGATCATCAATGAGTGATTCACTTGAACTTACAAGATCCATTTCCTTTTCAGACAATAGATTCTAAAAAGAGAGAAGTTTTATGTGTTTATAAAAAAGTCTTTGTCTTCTGATCTTCTTTTGTGGGTGTTTGTTTGTTCATATTTGTGTTGTTGAGTAAACATCCAATGTATTTGAAGCATCGATTCTGGAGACTACTTGGAAGTGCCCACATGGGCAGCCTTTCTTCAATTATTTTTGGCAATTTTTTATTATATATATCTGGAGTGAATATATTGGGTTTTGCAAAAAAAATATTATAAACATTTTCCAGGTAAAACTAAGGCTGATATTGGAACTTACTCCATGAAGGAATATTCACAAGTCACCACGGATGAGGCAGCCCAGTTGGTTTAAGCGCAGGCGTTGGTGCTGTTGTGTTCCCGGATTCGATCCACGGTGGGAGGAGTGTTTTACACCAGAAATGGCATCAACAAAGGCTGGCTCCGGGTCTGGGGGGATTATTTGGGCCTAAGGCCCAGACACCTCCCGGTTAACAAAAAAAAAAAAAAAGGAATATTCACAAGTCTAGAGTCAAAATGAATTTTATGAGAAATAAAATGATTAATTTTGGCAATAACTAAGGAAAATAAGGTTCCACAAAGCTATGATTGCTTAAGGGATGGCATAATAATTAATCATTGTCATGACCCTCCAAAAGCCATGTGAGTTTTCTCTGTTTATATACATTTCTTTTTGTCCATCCTCTTATTTTATACATCAATAGGCATACATGTAGTACAATTCTAGTAGTTAATAATACAAAGACCTTAGAATAGGTATCATTGGAGAATAAATACAAAGATTTTGATATTTGAAGTATAATAATCAGTAGATAAAAAACAATAATCACGAGTTCTGGATCTCCCTCACAAAAGCCGCAATGTGTATCTATGCATGACAACTGGTTCGAATACTGATAAGCTATTTTAATATGGATTTAGTATATAAATAAATACCACGGTGTTGATGGTTTTGTGTTTGTATATAATCACATGGATATTAAAAAGTTGATGAAGCACATATGAGTAAATGCCATGTTCATGTATCGCATTAGAAGTTTGGTCCATGTAATTAGGATTTTTCTTAGTAAAATAATTTTCCATATAAATATGCCTAATGAAACATCTACGATGTGAGGGAGTATTAGATTAATCAACCAATTATTTATAGTTTGATGTTTGTTTTATATGGGGCACAATAGTTGAGTAATTCTTTTTACTAGATATAATTGTAGAGTTTAAAACTTGACTTAAGGCTTGACTTGTGTAAAATGTAATGGTTGCGGGTGGTTTTAAGAGTTACTAAATGATTTACACGATTAGTACAACGGCTAAAAGTTAATGTATTTACGAAGTACTTATGACTAGTTGATTATCAAAAGCAATAACGGTTTATTAATAAATTAACAATATCAAAATTTTATAAAATTATAAAATATTAAAAATTATATTATTACAATATATAGAAAAATTATATTAATAACATCATAGTGTTAAATTATAAAAATAATTTTTTTTGAGTTTATATATATGTATTTATATATTAATGTCTAAAAATTATAGTAAATATATTTGTTTTAAAGTTTTATAATAAAAAATAAAATAAATATAATATTCAGTATTTATATTTTCTAAATTTTTTAAAAATTAAATATTTTTATTCTAAAGTTTTTGAAGAAAATATTTTTATTTATTATTTCGCAACCGCTCGCAATCGCAAACGTTAGTTGTAACCAACTTTTGATTTTGAGCAATTTAAAACGAATTATAACATTTTTTATAATTATTTATAAAATGTTAACAACTGTTATCAACCGTAAAAATTGTATTTATGGGTGATAGCAGAAAACCTGTAGAAGCCTTAGACCATATATAACAAGGGTGTTAAATAATTTATTAAACTGTTGAATATCTCCGATAAGGGTGTTGAAAAAATGATAAAAGTTACGTGGATTAATTCTAGTTGAATTTTTTCAACTAGTTGAAACTTAAAAGGTAGGTCCATATTAACAACATGCCACAACATTATTGGTTCTTGACATTGTACATGTTTTTCATTTTCACCCTAATTATTTGAAGCTTTTTATTTTATAATAAATTAATTACTTTATTTATTTATTTTATATCAAAATTTATTATTTTTGTGTTTTATAAATATAGACTAGTATTATTTCATTTGGATATATACATTTTTTTCTATTATTATAATTTTCTTATTTCTCTAACAAAATTTTATATATCATTTATATAACTTTTGAAAGATAAACTGTGAAAATATATAATCATAAAAATATAAATAAAAAAAATAAAAAATAGATGGATAAAGTGTTTTTTTTAAAAAAAATATTGTAAATATATAAAAATAAATGTATTTTGTGTTGTGGACTAAGTATTTTGATATGAGTAAACTCGTGTGTAATCTTATTATACAAAGAGGTTTGTCGACATCCCTTTATATAGATAGGGATAAACCGACATTGACTTTATAGATAAGTACAAAGTAAATCATATCTTATCTAGGATTACATAAGGTAAACCTAAACCAAGTGGGTTTATGTTAATACAAAACCAAGTAACAATAGGTTTAGTAAACCATGTCGCCATGGGTTTACTTATCCGGCCCGGTTCGGCCCGTCTGGTCGGTCCGTCTGGTTAGGGCAATCCACCTTGATCCATAACACTCCCCCTTGGATGCCATAACCATAATAGAGCTCATAGTATGCTATCACGTTGCCTCATTAAAACCTCTCCAGGAAAAACAAAAACTCATTTGGGAAAAATGGAAACCTAAGACAGGAAAAAGAGTACAACACATACTACTCCCCCTGATTTGGACATCAGTCAAGAAGGTCTTGAAGCCTCCTCATGCCGATCTGGTTGATGAGCTTCTTGAGTGTAGATGTCGGAAGTGCCTTGGTAAATAGATCAGCCAAGTTGTCGCATGATCTCACTTGTACCACTTTTACTTCTCCGGCCTTCTGAAGTTCATGTGTGAAGAAGAACTTAGGTAGGATGTGCTTGGTTCGGTCGCCCTTGATGTATCCGTCCTTCAATTGTGCAATGCAAGCCGCATTGTCCTCGTATAGGACGGTTGGTTCGTCCATGTCGACCATCATGCCACTATCTCTCCGTATATGACCCGTCATTGATCTAAGCCATACTAACTCCCGACTATCCTCTTGAATGGCAAGTAACTCCGCATGGTTTGATGATGTTGCGGCCATAGTTTGCTTCATAGAACGCCATGATATTGCTGTTCCTCCATGTGTGAAAACATAACCTGTTTGAGATCTAGCACAATGTGGATCTGATAGATAACCTGCATCAGCAAAACCAACTAGATTTTCTTTGTTATGGTTAGTATAATATAAACCAAGATCCTTAGTTCCCTGTAAGTAACGAAGGATATGTTTGACCCCATTCCAGTGCCTCAAAGTCGGACAAGAGCTGAATCTAGATAGTAGATTCACGACAAAGCAGATATCTGGTCTAGTGTGGCTAGACAGATACATTAAAGCTCCAATAGCACTGAGGTAAGGCATTTCCGGACCAAGGGGTTCTTCATTTTCTTTCTTTGGTCCAAATGGATCAGTATCAGGACTAAGTGATCTCACGACCATTGGGCTGGTCAATGGGTGAGCCTGATCCATATTGAATCTCTTGAGTACCTTTTCTGTATATGCCTTTTGATGTACAAGGATTTCATCTTTGATATACTCAAGTTGTAGACCCAAACAGAATTTAGTTTTACCTAAATCTTTCATCTCAAATTCTTTCTTGAGGTATTCAACTGTTTGGTCGATTTCTCCAGAGGTTCCAATGATATTCAGGTCGTCCACATAAACTGCTATGATCACGCAGCCATGATTCACGAATTTCTTGATGAAGATACATGGGCTGATTGGATCATTCTTATAGCCTTCTTTCACTAAGTATTCACTTAGTCTATTGTACCACATTCAACCTGATTGTTTCAATCCGTACAAGGATTTATTCAACTTAATGCAATGTTGATCTCGAGATCCATTTCTGTCTTTGAGCTCAATACCCTCTGAAACTTTCATGTAAATTTCATTATCCAGTGGACCATATAGGTATGCGGTTACTACATCCATCAGACGTAGATCTAAATTTTCTTTAATGGCCAGACTGATCAAGTATCTAAATGTAGTTGCATCCACCACAGGGGAATAAGTTTCCTCATAATCGATTCCATGTCTTTGTGAGAATCCTTGTGCTACAAGCCTTGCCTTATATCTCACTACTTCTCCTTTCTCATTTCTCTTTCTTACAAAGACCCATTTGTATCCCACTGGTTTAACATCATAAGGTGTGACCACAATTGGTCCAAACACATTTCTTTTCTTTAACGAATTTAATTCCACATTAATGGCTGCTTTCCATTTGATCCAATCTGAACGTTGAGTGCACTCTAAGATTGATGTGGGTTCTTGATCCTCGTCCATAAGTTCAAGTGCTACTTTATAAGCAAATATATCATCGACGTCGATATGCTTTCTATTCCATTGTGTTCCAAACAATATATAATTTATAGAGATCTCATTATTGTCAGGATCATTTGAATTAGGTGAATCGGCGTCCCAATACACTTTTGGTTCAGACGGATCGACCATATTATTTTGGTCGACCATGGTCGGGTCTGGTACGTGCCTGGTACGATTGGGTACGTCCGGGGTACGTCCAGGATCATCCGTGATGCAGCCTGGTACGACCGTGGTATGACCAGAATTGGTCATGACCGTGGTGCGACCTGGAACGGCTGCGGTATGTCCTGGATCAAAGGTGGTACGTCCCGAATCGACCTTGGTACGTCCTGAATTGACCGTGGTCAGGTTTTGACCATTCTCGACCATATCCGTGTCTGGTAACATGGTTCCAATTTCCTCGGTTTCTTTTGAGTTTGTTGCACCCTTTCTTAACTTCCGAGGTACCTTATCCTTAGAACCAATAGGTCTGCCACGTTTTGGACGTTGGTCAGGTTCAGTAGCAACTTGATTTTGTCCTTCTTGGACTTCTATTCTTATTGGTGCATTACAAGCTGGAATATGTGACTTAGTCACTCTATTTGGGTCAGCAAATGTATCTGGCAATTGATTGGCTAGCTTTTGCATATGAATGATCTTTTGAACTTCTAGATTACAATCTTTTGTTCGAGGATCTTGCCAAGATACTGATGGATTGTTCCATTCTATTTCTTTGGTCAGCTTGTTATTATCTCCCCCTAATGTTGGATAAACGGATTCATCGAAATGACAATCCATGTACCTTGCCTTAAACAAGTCACCCGTAGTGGGTTCAAGATACTTAATGATCGAGGGAGATTCATATCCAACATATATTCCCAATCTCCTTTGAGGTCCCATTTTGGTTTTCTGTGGTGGAGCTATTGGTACTTGGACGGCACAACCAAATGTTTTGAGATGGGAAATGTTTGGCACTTGACCCGTGATTAGTTGAGAAGGGGAATAATTATGTTCACTAGATAGCCTGATGCGAATTAACTCACAACCAAATGTTTTGAGATGGGAAATGTCTGGCACTTGACCCGTGATTAGTTGAGAAGGGGAATAATTATGTTCACTAGATAGCCTGATGCGAATTAACTCAGCTGCATGTAATACTGCATGACCCCAAGCAGATACAGGAAGTTTAGACCTCATGAGTAATGGTCGAGCAATCAACTGTATCCTTTTAATGAATGATTCTGCTAATCCATTTTGTGTATGGACATGTGCCACGGAGTGTTCCACACTTACCCCCATGGACATACAAAAATCATTGAAGGCTTGGGATGTGAATTCACCAGCATTGTCTAGACGAATAGTCTTTAAGGGAAAATCAGGGAAATGTGCTCTAAGTCTAATGATCTGAGCAAGCAACCTAGCAAATGCCAAATTTCGAGTGGATAGGAGACACACGTGGGACCATCTAGTTGATGCATCAATGAGCACCATGAAGTATCTAAATGTCCCACAAGGAGGGTTTATAGGACCAAAAATGTCTCCTTGAATTCTTTCTAGGAAGTTTATCATTTCCTTATTGACTTTGACTGGTGATGGCCGAATGATAAGTTTCCCTTGTGAACATGCATCACATGTGAGATTTCTTGGGATAACTTTTCTTTCACTTAAGGTGTGCCCACTAGAGTTCTTAATGAGTTTGTACATCATCATCTTACCAGGGTGGCCAAGCCGGTTATGCCATAGAGTGAAGTTTTCGCAGGCATTAGCCTCTATCATACTGATCTTTGCTAAGTATAGACCAGTAGAGATTGCTGGTATGGTCTCTAGAACATGCTTAATGCCACGGGTGATCTTAGTGATTTGTAGGAATTCTTTAGTTCCTTCACCCATGGTTTCAACATGGAAACCGTTTATTCTAATGTCTTTGAAACTTAGTAAGCTCCTTTTAAAACTGGGTGAATAAAGGGCATTAGGGATGTCTAGACGTGTACCATTTGGTAATAGGATGGTTGCTTGGCCGAATCCTTCAATGAGGCTGGCCAAACCAGAAATGGTTTGAATATTGGCATTTTGTTTTGTTAGGTCGAGGAAATGTCTTTTGTCTCTAAGTATAGTGTGGCTTGATCCACTATCCACCACAAGCATTTCCAAATGATCTTTCATTTCTATAAGATGAAAATTTTCATTTCTTAGAGACTATAGAAGTAACACCAAAACCTTATAATTTTATTAAGTCTAAATCAAAATGCAAAAACAATCATGGAATCAAGCAAATGAAAACATAAAGCAGAAATGAAATCCTAGAAATGTAAAGCACAAAAAAAAAACGAGATATCAAACACTTGATCATTCCTTTAGAATATCAGAGGTTTCAAAATCCATATCATCCGTATTGTCTTCGTCCATAAGATCATCATTGTTATGGTCGAAGTCTCCATTGTCGTCCTGGACCCAATTGGCTTCCGGGTTCTTGCCTTTGAGACTTTCCTTGTAGAGATCACATAAGTGTCTTGGAGTCCTGCAAGTCTTTGCCCAATGGTTGCTCATACCACATATGTGGCATACGGACTTGGTCGAGTGTGGTGGCTTAGAAATGCCACCTCGTCCTCGCCCCCGACCACGTCCGTATACGGATTGGTGTCTATGGTCGCCCATAGCACGTCCATTTCTTTTAAATCGGCCATAATTATTGGATCGACCACGTCCTCGCCATGATCCTCGACCATGTGGTTTGTTATCATGAACATAATTGCTTTCTTTATGTTCTTTCTTTTCTTTCTCAACCTTGTTAGATTCGGGCAAAGGTTTAGACCCAGGCGGCCTCATCTCACTATTCCTCATCAGTAGTTCGTTGTTTGTCTCGGCTAAGAGTAGGCATGATATTAAATCAGCATAAGTGGTGAATCCTTTCTCTCTATATTGTTGCTGAAGCAACACATTGGTCGAATGGAAAGTAGAGAAGGTCTTCTCGAGAAGATCTTTCTCGGTTATCTTTTCACCACAAAGTCTTAGCTTAGAGACTATCTTAAACAACGCTGAATTGTACTCATCCACAGATTTAAAATCTTGGATCCTGAGGTTTCTCCATTCGTACATGGCCTTTGGTAATAACACTGTCCTCTGATGATTGTATCTGGACTTAAGTGCAAGCCAAAGTTCCAATGGGTTCTCCATAGTTAGGTATTGATCTTTGAGACCCTCAGTGAGATGGTGCCTGATGATAGCTATGGCTCGGTAATTATTCCTCTCATTCTCTTGATTTCCTTCTTTGATACAATCACCAAGTCCTTTAGACTTAAGGTTTATTTTTGTATCAAGTGCCCATTGGAGATAGTTGTCACCAGATAGGTGAAGGGCAGCATGATCAAGGTTTGTTAGGTTTATCTGAAATACATAGATTATTCACTTAGTAAGGCTATGTAAGCAAGCAAACAAGTATAAGGTTTAAACTATATATATACTTAAGCTATCAAACATGCCACACGGTCAAGTGATAATATATGATGCATTCAACTTAAGAAATATGCATTCTACATGATCAAGATTAACAATCCTAAGTGATATGGTCTATGTGTTATCCGGATGGTGTTATGTAAGCAAACAATCAACTACTAAACATGTTAAGGTCACACAACCATGTTCTTGTATTCAATTAGTCTAACAACTTAAATCATATCACACGGTTATAACAAATAAATCTAGCAACCTATTGCTCAATGTAAGATAAGCCACACAGCTATAAACAAATTAGACTAACAACCTAGATGATAAAACAAGGTTACCCGGCAAGAAACATATATCATTAAGTGATTGATTCTAGGTCGGATCTTTAATCAAGTCAAGATTCAAGTTAGGTTCTCATATATCTTATAATATCACAATTTATTCTAGCAACCTAATACACAATGAATCTATCACCTTAAATAATCAAGCAATATCCGGTTTATGCAAGTACAACCTAGGCGATATCTATATTGATCCGGTTTTAGGGTTTGATCTTTAATCAGTTTAGGATTCGAGTTTTCATGTTCTCTCAATGCATAAATCATAGAAAACTAGCAACCTAACTGTCAAGCAATGGATCACACGATCCGTGATCAAAATAAAATAATTAAGCAAAACAAAACCTATTGCACCTAGGTTTACCGAATTAGGGCTTATGTTTTCTCTCTCTAGATTATCTAGGTTTATAGGAACATAAGCCTAAAAGGATTAGGTTTAATAAATTTTCGAAAATTAGGGTTTTAGTAAACCCATAGCTAATAGGTTTTATCGGAAAATTAGGGTTCATGTGTTCATCGGATAAAGTTACGTTTATATGAGCTTATTTTGATCCGATTTCAGCATGAAACTTTGGGGTTTTTGATTCTAAACCTATATGAGGTATAAATACATAGAAATAATGATCTAAAGTTTTGAAATAAGTAGATTAGGTTTCATAGTTAGTCGGAAATCGATTTAGGGTTCATAAGATGATCCGATACATACATATACTTATTTTAGATCTTATTAAGTTTAGATTCATATAAGTTTCGATTATGAACATCCTAATTATCAGATCTAATGATATCAAAGTTTTAAAGTTCCATAGTTTCATTAATCATATTCAAATGGGTTTGATATCAATCGATCATAACTTTATGAATAAGTAAATCGATATGAATATGTCTTTAGGGTTTATGCGATTTACCTTTAACTTCTTTTGATCTGAATGGACCTTACTTAGAGAGCTGATTGATCACGAGCTACTTGTTGATGAAGAACTCCTTTGAATCGTAGAGGATGAGTTCGTGAGAGGTAGCTTCGTGGTTTGATGTTGAGCCGGCAATCACAAAGAGCAACGAACCTCCTTTTGATGTTTTGTTGATCCGGAAGAACAAAGCTTGAAGATTGCTTAAGGACTTAGGAACTTTCGTGGAGGTAAAGATGAGAGAGAGACGAAGGATGATTAGGGTTCTTAGAGCTTAACTCGTGCTGATAACGTGTTGTGGACTAAGTATTTTGATATGAGTAATCTTATTATGCAAAGAGGTTTGTAGACATTCCTTTATATACATAGGGATAAACCAACATTGACCTTATAGATAAGTACAAAGTAAATCCTATCTTATCTAGGATTACATAAGGTAAACCTAAACCAAGTGGGTTTAGGTTAATACAAAACCAAGTAACAATAGGTTTAGTAAACCATGTCGCCATGGGTTTACTTATCCGGCCCGGTTCGGCCCGTTTGGTCGGTCCGTCTGGTTAGGGCAATCCACCTTGATCCATAACATTTTGAATGATTATGTGAAAGTGAAAAATGATGATGTGGAATGGTAAAAGTGAGAATTAGGGTGTTAAAAAAGTTCAACCATTGTACATAGTCTTACTGAGATGGCCGCAAACTTGGTGCATCGCTGACCTACTTGTTACTTGTTCGTAATTGTTTGATGTTTTAAAATAGCTTTCCCTTTCTTTATTTATAATGCATAAAATAGTTGTAAAAGAAATGATTCACAAAGTAATGCCTAAATACTATTGGTCATGGGTTTAATTTATGTAAATAACTAAGTAGTTGTTATCTGAGTAGATGAACAAATAAAACAGGTTTCATTAAGAAATCAAAGACATGAATATACATCTGTATTATTTTTCTGTAAATTAGTTGAGATTCTACCTAAACATCCTTATTATCAAAAGTAAAATACAGCTCTTATGAGCTACATTATATTCCATGTTTTTAACACTATTACAAAACGAGGAATATAAGAGCATCATCATCGCTCAGAAACTCTTTAAATTTCTTAAAAATTTAATTTTCAATTACACAGCTATTTTAATTTACTTTTAAATCAACTAAACCAATCATCACTTACCATTTGTTAGGTTTGTTTTTTAAAATTTGTTCGAGAGTCAGAGACATTATCTCCTCTCTCTCTCATACTTCTTCCTTTGTTTCAATATTTATAATAACGAGACTCACTAAAAAACTTCCCAAAGGAAATGCCCTAAGATACTTGAATATTTGGTCAAATTCTCTTTTCCTGTTATAAATTTGACTAAGGAGGTGTTATTGGTTCATGCACTTTAGAGTATTTAGAAATCCATATAGTATTTACAAATCAATGTAAAATATATTGATTTTCAAATCTAACATATAAATTTGTATTTGTATTTACAAATACGTAGGTTTTCCCTCATATTTGAGTCTTTGTATTTTTAACAAAGAAATCCATGCAAATCCGTTATAAAATCAAATCCATTAGTAAATTCGGATGATTGAATAACACCTGATTTAAATTAGAATTTATAAATCATGAAACCAATAACACATGATTTCAATATGAATTTTAAAATCATAGAACCAATAACACTTGATTTAGTCTAGATTTTCAAATCCATTAAAATGCAAGAACCAATAACCCCCACTAAAACATGTATAATCTTATGCGTGTTGCAAAATCAAGCATATTAATTGATATCATTCTTAGTTCTTGAAAGATAGATCAGGAAAAATATGAAAATGAAGAATGTTTTCATAATAATCTTACTTGTACATATCTAGCAAGATAATAATAATGGCACTAATCTTAAGCCGCAAACAATGGTATTACATTATATAATGTAATGTTACAAAAAAACATTATATAATGTCACATTGACATTATAATATTTTCAAAAGAAAATCAGTTTGAGCTTTTTTTTCTTCCACTAGGTAACGCTTGGAACTTGATTTGCTTTTTGGAATTTTCCCAAAAAAGATGTTTCTACTTTTTAAAGTCTTTGAGTTTTGTTTGTAAGAACGTATGTAGAAGCAAGACAAGGAATTTAATAAAACGTTTGCTTTGTTTTATTCTTTCTTTCTTAACTTTCTTCTCTAATATTGTAGAGATCTCTCTTACATTGTATCTCTATATATAGGTAATAGAAATCTTAACTTTATCCTATTACAACTTGGTTTAGGAACTCTTAATCCTTATCCTAAACCTATTTGTATTTATCCTTCTTATCTTAGGATAACTTGTTGTCCAAGCTATGAAGCTTATCCAACATTCACCCCCATAAGCTTCATGTTCTTTTGAGACAAGTCTTGTACACCGATCTTCTCCCTCATTTCCTTGAATAATGTCTTTGCCAAAGCTTTTGTAAGTACATCCGCAAGCTGCTCCTTGCCAGGGACGTGTATTACATCAAGTTGATCATTCTCGATGCATTCCCGTATGAAATGAAACCTCTTGTGGATATGCTTGCTCCTTCGGTGAAAGACGGGGTTCTTGGTTAGTGAAATAGCCGACTTATTGTCGATTCTGATCAGTGTCTTCTTGTCTTTCCTTCCTGTGATCTCGTTCAATAAATCTTGAAGCCAAATGGCTTGCTTAGCTGCCTCTATTGCGGCGACAAACTCTGATTCGCATGAAGAGAGGGCGACTATCTCTTGTTTTTGTGAACACCAGGTTATTGGTGTATCACCAAAACAGAAAAGGTGACCCGTAGTACTCTTACCATCATCGATATCAGTGTTGTGACTACTGTCGCTGTAGCCGACAAGTTCCTTAGTTCCTCCCTTCTTATATACTAAGCCGTAGCTCAGTGTGCCTTTTAGATATCTTAACACCTGTTTAAGAGCATTCCCATGCGACTCTCGCGGAGAATGCATGTAACGGCTTAAGAGTCCAACCGAGAAGGCTAGATCAGGTCTTGTGTGGAGGAGATACCGGAGACAGCCGATGTTTCGTCTATATGCAGTTGCGTCTATTTCCGGTTCTTCCATTGCTTTAGATAACTTAAGACCAAACTCCATGGGTATTAGTGTCCCGTTGCAAGTACTCAAACCTGCTTCATCCACTATACGCTTTGCATATGCCTCCTGCTTGATCTCAATTCCGCTTGGCACTTGTCTTACTTCAATGCCGAGATAATATCTTAACTTTCCGAGATCGGACATCTCGAATTGTCTTGACATCGACTCTTTGAACTCCATGATCGCTGCCATCGTATTGCCAGTGATGAAAAGATCATCTACATAAATAGCAACAATAAGAAGTGTTTCTCCGTCTTGCTTGCGATACAAGGAATTCTCTTTTGAGCATTTGTTGAACTTCAAACTTCTTAGAATCTGATCGAGCTTTGTGTTCCAGGCTCTAGGAGCTTGCCTTAGTCCATATAAAGCCTTTGATAATTTGAAAACCTTATATTCTTCTCCCTTCTTTTCAAATCCCTCAGGCTGAGAGACACACACGTCTTCATTAAGTTCTCCGTGTAGAAACGATGTTTTGACGTCCATGTGGTATATTTCCCATTGATTCGCAGCTGCTAGGGCAGTTAAGAGACGAATAGTCTCAAGCTGAGCAACCGGAGCGAATGCTTCTTCGAAGTCAACACCAAGTTCTTGGACGTATCCTTTTGCAACGAGTCTAGATTTGAACTTGTTGATTGAACCGTCTGCGTTTCTCTTTATTTTGAACACCCATCTGAGTCCAATGACCTTCACTCCTGGTGGCTTTTCAATCAGTATCCATGTTTCGTTCTTGTTGATAGAGTCGATCTCATCTGTAAAAGCATCTTTCCATCGCTTGTCTTTACTTGCTTCTTTGTAATTTATCGGTCCATCATTAAGTACGAGGAGTAACATCTCGCATTCTATATCTGCAATCATAACATAGTCTTTAAGATGAGAAGGTGGTCTAGTTTCACGAGTGGATCGTCTTAGTTCTTGTGTAGAGTCATGCTCTGTTTCTACTTCGACATGCTCTGTTTATGCTTCGGCATGCTCTGTTTCTGCTTCAGCATGCTCTGTTTCTGCTCCAATAGGTTCTGTTTCCACTTCAGTTTGAGTATGGGTACTGATGGTGAACGGGCCGTAACCTTCGTCACTAGTAGATCCCCACGTCAAGTTAAACATACCTGAGCTTCTGTTTTCAAGGTCTTCCACGCTAACTCCCTTCCAATTCCAACACTCATTCTCGCTAAAGATCACGTCTCTGCTTACACTTATTTTTCTCGTGCTTGGATTGTAAAGTCTATAGGCTTTAGATCCGGGTTCAATGCCGAGGTGAACAAGAGACTGAGATCGATCACCGAGTTTCTTTAAGTGGACAGAGTCAATCTTTGCATGTGCAATGCAGCCGAACACTCTTATATGACCAACATTCGGCTTTCTTCCTTTCAAACTTTCATATGGAGTTTGATCCTTTAACGCTCGTGTAGGCACTCTGTTGATCAAGTACGTTGCGTGTTGTACTGCTTCGCCCCACATGTAATTGGGTACACCTTTTGCTTTTAACATACTCCTCGTCATCTCCATCAAAGTGCGATTTCGTCTCTCAACAACACCGTTCTGTTGCGGTGTATAAGGGGCTGTGAGATGACGTCTTATACCATTGTTATTGCAGAACTCGTTAAAGCTTGTTGAGGTGAATTCACCACCCCTATCAGTACGTAGAGTACCAATCCTTTTGTTGACATCCTTCTCGACAAACACTTTGAAGGCTTTAAACTTTTCATAAGCCTCTCCTTTGTCTTTCGTAATATAGACCACATGTACCTTGTGCAGTCATCTATTATGACAAATATAAATCTGTTATTGGCGAGTGTAGCTGGTGATATTGGGCCACACAGATCAGCGTGGAGCAAACCAAGTGCTTGTGTTGATCTGTATTTTGTCGCTTGAGGGAAAGACAATCTAGTTTGTTTTCCGACTAGACAAGAATCGCAGAGCTGATTGTCTCCTTTTATCTCCGATAAACCAAGTACCATTTATTTTGTTGACATAGCTTTCATGGTCTGAAAGCTGATATGACCAAGCCTTGCATGCCATCTCCATGGTACTTCTTCAAGCTTGACATGTAAACAGATAGTTTGACCGATCTTAAGATGTATCTTATACAATCGGTTTGAGCCTCTTTGAACTTTAGCTAGTAACCTACCGCTGTTATCCTTCATTATAAGGTAATCATCTTTCAACCTTATATCGCAGCCTTGCTCAGTGGCTTGTCCTAAACTTATTATGTTACTTTTAAGCTCAGGGAGGTAGTAGATGTCTGGTAGGAGTTTCTGTTCTCCTGTCTTTGCTTCGAATAGGATGGAACCTTTTCCTTCAATGTTAATGTAGGAGCCATCCCCAAACCTGACTTTGCCTTTGATCTTCTCGTTGAGCTCTGAGAAGAACGATCTTTCACCAGTCATGTGGTTAGACGCACCGTTGTCTAAGTACCAAAATCCCTTTTCATTCTTTTTAACCTCTCGAGATTTAGGTATGATCTTTTCTTCGTTGAGAAAGACAATCTCATGCATAAGTAGAGTATTATCTGCCTTCTCTGTTTCTGCAACGTTCAACTCTTGTTCATCATCCTTTTTCTTTTCGGGGCAAACAGAGGCAAAGTGACCTTTATTCTTGCAGTTGAAGCACACAATCTGAGAGTAGTCTCGTTTCTCTTTGTTCCTCTCATGTGTATTGCTTCTACCACGGCTTCTTCCTCTGTTTCCACGTCCACGACTCTGATTCTGTCCTCTCCCTCTTCCTTTTGCTTTATCATGCTGATCATACGAACTAGAACTAGAGTACAGAAGGTTTCCTTGAAGGTCTTGAGATTCTTGAGCTTCTTTAAACTTTACACGTTCCTCAAAAGCCTTAAGTCTACCAATGATGTCTTCGAATGAGACCGTATTTAAATCTAGCAATTGCTCAAGAGAAGCTGACATGTGAATAAATTTTAATGGCATGCTATCGAGAAGTTTCTTCACTGCTTTGGATTCTTCGATGCTTTGCCCTAACGAAGCCGCTTTAGAAGTAAGCTCCGTTATCTTGCTAGAGAAGGTATCAATCGAATCTGAATCTTTCATTCTCAGTCGATCGAATTCGTTCATCAGAGTTTGCAGGCGAGCTGTTCGTACACGTTCTGCTCCAAGATTTCTGGTTTTGATTGCTTCCCAGATATCTTTAGGTGAATCGTCTTCTCCGGTTTGTAGGACTAAACTTTCAGGTAGTGATTGAAACAACAGAGCTGTTGCAACATCATTCTTTTCTTCATCTTCGGTTCCAGGATCAATTGAATCCCATACTTTGTGGACACGCAAAAGAACCTTCATCTTCTTTGCCCAAACGGTGTAATTAGTTGAGTTAAGCATCGGACATATGATAGAGTTAGAGACTCCTTCTTTTCCTCCCACTCCCCTTGTGTCTGTTAATGCTTTCGAATCAGCCATATCTTCCTCGTATCAAGCTTGCGAACACACGATGATAACCTAATGCTCTGATACCAAATAAAGTCTTTGAGTTTTGTTTGTAAGAACGTATGTAGAAGCAAGACAAGGAATTTAATAAAACGTTTGCTTTGTTTTATTCTTTCTTTCTTAACTTTCTTCTCTAATATTGTAGAGATCTCTCTTACATTGTATCTCTATATATAGGTAATAGAAATCTTAACTTTATCCTATTACAACTTGGTTTAGGAACTCTTAATCCTTATCCTAAACCTATTTGTATTTATCCTTCTTATCTTAGGATAACTTGTTGTCCAAGCTATGAAGCTTATCCAACACTTTTTAGCTTTTTGAAGGCTTTGATCACTTGAGTCCGAATATATTGTTTACTCATAGAGTGTAATTAGAGGTTTTAAACTTTTTGATTTAACTAGTTAAACGTATGCTGTTTGCGTTTAATAACCGACACTATTGAACCATCGGAATATCTATTTTTGATAATATATCTCGAATCTTTTGGACTGAATAAAAGGTTTTTTTTTATTTTTTGAACATATGACTGAATAAAAGGGTTTAGACTCGAATCTTCCCTATTCTAATGGATATCGTTTATGGTACCATTTAAGGAAAGTCTTCCGTTCTTGACTTTTACCTCGTGATATTCTTATTGGAGAACATATATTTTGACTCATGTGAAAACTTCTAACTGCCATAGAATCTCCTCGTGCTAAAATTTTATTCATAGAACAGTTAAATATATGCAATGTTTATCTCCGATCTTTTAGGACGGAGTTCTTAATTTAATTTGATTCTTTTTAATTTTTTTTTAATTTTTTTTTGGTTAAAAGACGGCTCTTAGGTCTTTTGTTTAAGAGACGGTTTTTAAGTTTTCTTAGTTAAAAATTAGAAACGTCTCTTAGAAAAGTTAAAAATCCTTGAAATATCTAATAAGTTTCTTATTTAGACTCAAAAAAACCCGGTGGACCAGATTAGTAGGATTGGGCTTGTTCGGTTTGATTCTCCATTTGTGTGGGCTCTTAAAAGGCCAAGGTGGCTTGTACATCATTGGTGCAGAGCTGAAATCCGAATTCTCGTGGTACATGCTTTTTAGTGTGATCCGAATTCTCAAGGTCTTCACCAATTCCTTCTTCATATATATTTTCATTATTACATTTGATTCTTGGGGATCAAATTAAGTTGTAGGACCGCCATTATATCAAAATTTTATCCAGTTTGTTAGAGCTTATTTTAACTCTATCGTTAGGTTTATAAAAATGATTCCAACCAGACTCGGCTCCAAATATTATTGGACCTTGTTAATGAAAATGGACCCTGATTTCTATACGTAGTTTAATATTTTATTGCAAGAATATTAACAATATATCTCAAATGGACCCTAAACTGTGAAGTGAATGTGTCATAAAAACGGAAGCGGATACGCGGAAACGGAATTGTGTGGAAGCATAGAAGCGAGATCTTTTAAAAAATTAGGAAACAGGGACGTGTTGGAAGCGTATATCCATATATATATATATATATATATATTAAAATATATAAAATATAGACTAAAAATTATATGATTCAAATTAAGAATAAATCATTTCTTCATTTATACTAAAATTTAATGAGTAAATATTATAATTGTGAAAATTAAATAAATTAAGTTTACAAAAATTTTCATCCAACTAATTATTTTTAATATTTCATAAATAACTGACACAATAAATTTAAATATGTATGATATATCTCTAATAAAAAATCTTGTGCATTAACATAATTTGAAGTATTAGTTTTAATATTTTAATATTTTAAATTTATGTTTCTCTATGTTGTTTTGAATTTTAGATTTTATTTAAAAACAAAACATATGATTTCTATTTTATTTAGTTATGACATTATATTTTTTAAATGGAAGCGTGATCCAAAATGGAATCGTAAGCTTCCAACGTGTTTTTGAATATGATATTTTAGAAGCGTTTTGGAAGCGAGATTCCGTAAGCTTCCACAAGATTCTGATTCCAATTCCAGTTCCGAAGCGGGAAGCGGACGTCTGACGAAGCTTCCGTGCAACGTAAGAAAAAACTGCCCCCTGTGCAATTGCACCTTACGCAGACTTGAAGAGCCTTCCAACACATATACATACTAACAAAACTGGTCACTGATAGAAGCTAGAGAGGCATAGGCTTGGAGTTTGGAAAACCTTTATAAATTTTAACGGCCAAACTAGATCAAAATCGTTTAATAACTTTGCCGGTAAATCGCTTGAAGGAGTGTCAAGGGGTGCTGGTTTCAAATCCAACTCGGACATTTATACATGTGTTTCATGTGTTATAAGTAAATTAGTATTTACTGGGCCAAAATATTATCCTTTTGGCTTCTGAACCTAGAATTTTCGGAGCCGGCTATATAAACTACCATGTATTTGTTGTACAGATTTTGACGAACGTGACACCATCTCATTGTGGCCATCACAAACTGCAAAAAAAATAACTTCGTATCAAAACACCATCTCATTGTGGCCATCACAAACTGCAAACAAAATAACTTGGTATCAATTGATAAAGCACAAAAAATATATATAGAGTACTCGTGCTCAAGAGTTACCACTTGGCCTCGTATAATCAATACTAGGGTTATGAATGGAAGCAACAAAAAAAAAATTACGAAGATATAATTAAAGTATTTAGTAGCTGCAAAAAATCTTAAATTTAATAACTTCTGGCATGATTAAAACTCTCGGAAGCTTAGTACTTTTAGATTATTAAACGGGATAATTGTTGGAAATTTATCATTAATTCTTTTTGTTTATTTAATAGCCGGTGCATGCAAAGGTAAATGAACTTTTTGAATTCTACGTTACAGTCGTGACTAAATAACAAAATACTATAGTCTAGTGATGATGATGTTTAGTTCTTTTTTTTATCTATGGGCACAAGATAACCCAATCCTTTGGTCAAGGCGTCAAGCTATATATATAGGTGTTAAGTGTCGACGGTTGACCTAGTCGTTACGAAAAAAACACACCCGCAATTATTAAACTCCTTATAGCACCCGCAATGAAAGTCCTTAAATGGAAATCTTTAAAAAAAAAATAATTAAATAATTAATGGGTCCCACTAAAAATTAAGGATTAATCTTTAAAAACTCCTACGTAAGGACTGATCCTTACACTGTTTGCGAACCTCCGTAACACGTGACGGTCCGCGATTAGTTGATATATTTTTTTTTTCTTTCAAATCTGAAAAAAAAAATTAAAAAAAAAAATTAAAGACTCCAATGGTGGGTAACACCATTGGAGATGTTCTTATTAACCAAACTACATTAGTATATAAACAAGACCAAGGTCATGGTGGTCTCATCCAGCCGTCAAATTTAAGTCTGTCATGTCACATAAAAAGAGAATACCACTTAGGTAATGAATGGTAACCAATAAGCGGTGCGTAATTCATTTTTTTTATAGAAATCCGCACTTTGTCACCAATCAGTAGTTTTTAGTGTGCTTTGCATTTTTCTATTTATTTTCCAAAAAACTATTCGCGTTTTTCAAAATAACTTATTTCTTTAGTGGACCGCTTTTTTCTTGTGCAACAGCATAATAGTAGCGTTTTTCAAATATCGCATTCAAAACAAAAACTATTTTTATTATTTTTAAAGTAAAAATGTAGTTTAAATTTTTAACTGGCCTTTCTCAAAATACTTTTATTTTATTTGAAACGTGTCATGGTTTTGATATGTGAGAGGTTACTTTTTCATGTTCATACAGTTTGCTGCATATTATATACTTATAACTTCTTCTAATTTTTTATACATTAACCAAATAAGTATTAAATATAAAATAGATTATTTATATTTTAAGCTCGATCAGTTAATTTTAAGTTGAGAGAATAATATTTATTTACTCAATTTAGTTATAGTGTTATATTTGAAATAGATGTGTGTGTTCCATGATGGTGACAAAAAAAGATATGTGTTCTCCATAGCAGCTTATTACTACTATCTAATGTACAATATTCAGTTTTTAATAGTATTATCTATATTAACTTAATTAAATACGTAATTATGTTTAACTTAATTAATTGTGTAATTTTTACACATTTTACAATATTTTTAATTTGTAGTTTCATTTGAAAAGAATTTTAGTATTTAAATTTATATTAACAAGAATATATATATATATATATATCATAATTTTTTGTTTTAAATTATTAAAAGAAAATATTATGATATTATTACTATGCAAACAAATTTTTTTTTCATCAAAACCGCATTACTATTTTATCAAAACCGCACTACTTTTTTAATTAAAACCGCACTTATTCCGCAAACCGCATGAACCGCAGTTAGACCGTACCGCACTTCAATACCGCACCGCTTATACTATCAAAACCGCAGTTACCATTCGGACCCTTAAAATAGTAATGGTAGATCCACTATTGTTAGTCTTAAGCCACATGTCCCGATTACAGCATGGCACAATAAGATCAGTAGAAAGAAGCGGGACCCAATGTTTGAGTTACTAAGGTATGAGCGGCTGCTTTTGCTTTTGTCACCGTGGGATCTGTCAAACGCTCAACACTCTTTTAACGATTCCTTGAAACGGCTACAAACTGACGACAATGAAACTCTTAGAAGTAAGTCTCACGCGATCTCCATGAAAACTCGGTTCCCGGACCGCGCGTCCGCGTGTGATTGTGCCAAGTAGCCAAGTTTTCTCGACTTTTGATAAACCGCTGCGTTGTTTTGTGGTTAATTAATTTTAACTTGTTATCTGTAATTTTCAAATTCTAATGCTAGAATCTACCACTCTTTAATAAGCTAGATTCCATATTTATGTCACCTTATAACCATGCAGTTAGATGATCACGATCGTTCAAATTCATAATTACACATTATGAAGACTGAACAAGTTTACTAATGGGTGTTTAATTAACTAAGGCCTTTTGGGTTTGTAAACATTTTATCTTCTTTTGCTATTTTAATGGAAAGCCAATTTACAAAAAAAAAAAAGAAGACTGAACAAGTTTACTTTACAAAGATAACCTAGAAAATAAACGCTAATTTGTTGATGCTAAATTCTGTAAATGTACACATATGTTTGAATACGTATTCATTAGATGATATTTATCCTTTTCAAATTAACATTATTCTAAAGCTTGTTTTTCCACAATTTAAGTATATAATTTTATAAGAAATATAAATTCATTCAAGTATCTAATTTATAAATTAGAAACTTTTAAGTAATTAATTAGTAAAAATTAAGAAATAATATGCAATCATTAGTTTGAATATAAACAAATCTATATATTTTCTTTATTTATGTGAAAATCATAATCAACAATTATAATAAAAAAGACTTATTCATGAAGCATATCTAACATTTACTTTATGATAACCTATTTGTTAACTAAACAGAAATCATTTCTTAGAATATATATATATATATATATATATATATGATTTTGACTATAATACAACAAAAACTATTTAACAGAAACGTTAGTGATTATAAAATATTTCTTTGATTATAAAATACACATGAAAGTAATTAAATAAAACACAATAAAATCAAACTCTAGTGTTACAATATATATATTTCATAATTATATTTTAATGCATATTTGACTACGATTTCATTGTGACTAATATTTAATATATATAGTCACATTAAAATAACATCTATAAAGTTTTTTAACTATAAAATTGATAATTTATTTAATATATTATTTTTTTATTGTCGTTAAATCTGATAAATGTGTTTGTTATGATATTTATGTTTTCGTATTCAACAAAATGGTTTGTTAATTTTTTTTGTTATTGTTCTTAATCTTAATTTTATTTGATATAGTTTTTATCATATTTAATAAATTTTTGATATAATTAATAGTTTTTCCATTATAGCCGTTAATTTAGTCGGTATAATAAGTTTTTTTATATCACATCCGACAATTTTCAGCAAAATAGAAACTTTTTGTATTGTATCTGACAAAACGGTTTGATAAAATATTTTTGTCATTGTTTTAACAATTAATTTAATTGTTATAATAACTTTACCGTATCTAATTATTTTATTGATATAATAGCTTTGTCATTCTAGATGCTAAATTATCCGGTGTAATAATTTTTGTTTTATAGTCATATCCGACAATTTTATTCGAAATAGAAAGTTTTTGTTATTGTATTCTATCACAAGAGGAATATGGACACCAAATCATACCAAGTTGCATTCTAAACCAGCAACTTCAGTTTAAATGAGTAAAATATCAACTGTACTCATATCATATGTCGTTGAACGTATTGTGATTTGTGCAGTGCATGATTGAAGATTAAAAAAAGCTCGAGTTAGAAAATAATAATCTTTACAAGAAAAAGGCGTAAACATGTAGATAATATATGTAAATGAATAATACAAATGACAATCCAGAAAAAATGGTTCACTGTAATAAACCATCTAAAAGAAGCGTTGACTTTATTCTCTCTCTTTCTCTCACTATAAAAAGACAGCTTCTCTGCTCGTTACCACAACACTCTTTCTTTTTCACCTTCATTATCATGATGAAGAGTGATTCGAAACACAACCCGAACTCGACAAAGAACAATGGAGAAAAGATTCGTTACAGAGGTGTGAGGAAGCGTCCATGGAGAAGATATTCAGCCGAAATCCGTGACCCAGTTAAAAAAATCCGGGTTTGGCTCGGTACCTTTGGCACTGCTCAGCAGGCGGCGTGTGCCTATGACGCTGCAGCTCGTGAGTTTCGCGGCTTAAATGCTAAGACAAATTTTCCGACATTTCATGAGTTTCAAGCTAAAGGCAGCGGTTACACTCGTGGTCCTAGTCAACGTAGCGCCGTCAAAACGGTCTCTCCCCCGGTCTCTTGCGCGATTGGCATCAACACCTCCACAGCTCGAAGCCAACTTAGGTGGGGGCGCATGTTATCAAGTTCCCGTTGCACGCCCTGTTTACTGCTTTAACATGACAGCGTGTGGAGTCGAGAGCAAGTCTGACTCATCCTTTGGCCTTGAGTTCAAGGATGAAACTGAGGAGAAACCTCAGCCGCTCAATCTGGATCTTAACTTACCTCCTTCTGTCGAATAGGTCGTGCGGTCGTTTCTCCGGTCACTGACGTGTCGCATCTTCTAAATTAAGAGACAGTAGTGTGTTGTCTTAGTTTCT
This sequence comes from Moricandia arvensis, assembly GCA_905132765.1. Lineage (NCBI taxonomy): Eukaryota > Viridiplantae > Streptophyta > Magnoliopsida > Brassicales > Brassicaceae > Moricandia > Moricandia arvensis. The sequence goes on along the minus strand of CAJHQP010000431.1, from coordinate 76,387 downwards.
TTTTCTTTTTGTTTGTGTCTATATATATAGTATCCCCCAAAATATGGATATAGTAATATAAGTTGCATGGGAAGATCGCTATTCGCTATGTATATATTATGAGATATAAGAAAAAGAAAGAAAAATATATTGTTTAACATACTCTACTTTTGGGGGTCGTGTGGTCTTGTTAAACATCCTGTTTAATAATGATAATTGTACTTGTATTAATTTATAAAATGAAAAATAAATAAATATAGTTTAGTATATAGGCATGAAACAATGGTCCAAGTGTTTTGCACACACGCAGCAGTCGTGGAAGGTACCCACTCTTTGGCTGCGGCGTTATGTTAAAAGAATACTTCTTTACACTTACGTCATTTCACATTTTGTCTGCCTTTTGAATTGCTGAGTTTGCAGAAACTTAAAAACTAATCCTGCTAATTAACAAGTTTGAAATGATTAAAACGATTACTTGATGAGAGTCAAAGAAGGTAAGATCTGATTGGATTCTTGTCGCCAACTTTTGTATCAAAATGTATAAGCCAACGGTATAAGCAGTTACTTAAATGTTCTCTTGTGTTTTTTTTTTTTCGAATTAAAAAGATTAAAGCGCTGCAACAACCAGTAAAAAAAACATTTGCATTCTTATCGGTTTATTTTTCTCTTCGAAATGTTAATATTTTTCTTATTGTTATCAAAATATTAACATTTTTTTTTCTTTTTCAAAAAATGTTAATACTTAACTATCGGTGAATTTGCTAAATATTCATAAGAAGGACAAAAATGAAAAATATACTCATAGCAATTATAGTCTTGGCGGATGGTACATTTTACACACAAATAGGACATTCTTCTCCTTGGGTGCACGTGCGCTTGAAGACGATGCAAAGCATAACATGTGTGTTTCCTCTGTACTAAACCTAACTTCTAAAGCTAAACCACCACATTTCTATCATAGCATTACACCCAGTGGCGGAGGCAATGTATAGGTAGGGGGGTCAGTTGACCCCTATCAAATTTTAAATTTAGTTTAATATAAGCATATGACTTTAGTATATATTGAATAATTGGTTCAATTTTAAGGGTTTGACCCCATGTTTATTGTAAAATTTCTAATAATTTATAAATATATGATTTTGACCCTTTGAGTTTTGGTTGTACCTCCGCCACTGATTACACCTCTTTATTTTATTTATGTTCAGTTCCCAACCATAAATGGGAAGAAATGTATTCACCTCATTGGCAAAAATGCTGCTCTAACAATGCTAAACAGTCAAAGCTTATATATAATTTTCATTATTACATTTGATTCATATATTTATTCAGTTTGTTAGGCTCATTTAAATTCTATCTACATTTATCTATTTCTATGCAGCTCATTAGGATTATAAAAATGATTTCAATACCAGAACTGGTCACTGATAGAAGCATAGGTTTGGAGACTGGAAAAACCTTCATAAAATCTAAGGTCCAAATTAGATCAAAATCGTTTAATTAATAACTTTGCTGGTAAAACGCTTGGAAGAGTGTCAAGGGGTCCTGGTTTCAGGTCCAACCCGAGACATTTAGTATTGTACTCCCTATGTTACAAAAATATCTATATTTAAGATTTTTTTGTTTCTTAAAACTACATTTTTATTTTCAATTCACTTTTACTTAATTAATAATTGTAAATTGTTAACTTCAACAAAATTAATTGGGTTTATTGAAATTTATTTTAGAAATTATGGGAAATAGTTAAACAAAAAATAATACATTCATAACCAAAATTTAATATGTTTTATTAATATATGTGAAAATTCTAAAACATATATCAATTTGTAATGGATGGAGTATATATTTTCATGTGTCACAAATAAAATATAAGTATTTAATGGGCCAAAATATTAGTTTTGGCTTCTGGTCGGCTATGTATACTACCATGTATTTGTCGTCTAAAATTTCACGAATGTGACACCATCTCATTGTGGCCATCACAAACTGCAAACAAAATAACTTTTGTTTTTGAAAAAGGATTTACTAAACAAAATAACTTGGTATCAATTGACAACGCACAAAGAATATATAAGAGTTTCCACTTGGCCTCATCTAATTAAAACTAGGGTTATGAATAGAAGCAATATAAAATTACGAATATAAAATTGAAGTATTTATTAGCTGCAAGATAATCTTTAATTTAAATAAATTCTGGCATGGTTAAAAATTCTCGAAGGCTTAGTACTTTTAGATTATAAAACGGGATTAACCCGGTTATATATTGATATGATATTAACCCGGTTATATATTGATATGATATTAACCCCGGTGTATAATTGTTGGAAATTTTATCATTCTTTAGTTAATTCAATATCCGGTGCATTCAAAAGTAAATGAGCTTTTTGAATTATACGTTACAGCCATAACTACATAATTAAATACTATAGTCCAGTGATGATGATGTTTAATTTTTTTAATCTGTGAGCACAATATATATATCTTATTATATAAAGTAGAGTTTCCCTTGCTCTAGGATGAGACACGTCACTAATTCACTCAATATGGTGCTGTCACGTGTCCTTCACACTTAAACTATGCGTTTCATTTAAAGGCAACGAAAATTATATGGACTATTGCTTTTGAGTAGACTTAATTATTGTATTCATCTGCCCAACTAAACTCGGCCCATTATTGAAAATCATCAACTCCTTCCCTATGTGTCAAATCAAAATTAAGGGTTCTTACCATTATGTATCTCCGTCGGTCTAGATAGTGACTTGCAGAGGTGTTGTAATGATTCTGATCGTTTCAGTTTTGATCACATCCTTTCATCTCCTTTTTCAAAATACCGAAACGAACCCACTTAAAGATTCATCGCATTGAAATTTTTCTTTACTCCGTTGGCCACGATCTACTATCATTGTGATCTTATCTCATGATATAAAAAGGTGAGGCAATTGATCTTCATTGATATTTTCTTACGGTTAACAAATTCTCTTTTCAGCTTCTAATATAAAACAAGCATTGTATTACTTTTGTCAATGTGAGGTCTTGAGTTATGTGTATGGCATGTCACTAGAACGAGATGGAGGGCGACGGAGCAAGTAACACAGAGTAAGCGGCGGAGAGAAACAAAGAAAGTGGCAGAGAGCGACATAGAAAGTAGTGGAGGGCAACAGAGCAAAGGCGGAGAGCGATGAACAAGAGGTGTTGAGATGGAGCAAGTCACGGCGGCCATGTAACAAGCAACAAAGAGTGTGAGAGATATAGCAAAGGCAATTGATGCAGTTCAATCTGGCACAAGGGAGGTTGATAGGCTCTCGGACAAGGTACTTTTATATGAGGTGCAATTTTTTTTGGGTTTGTTTTAGTACAAAAAGAGGAATGACGGATTGTGTTTAAGTAGATTTTCTTTTGCAAAAATTATGTTCATGCTTTCGAAGTTTCAGTAAATGGTGGGATGAAAGCTGTGGTGGAGGAGTCTGGCATGATTACATAGCTCTCATGAGGCTGTTGCCCAATTTCGTAGGCCTCAAACCAGCAGGGAAAGCTAGAGTATAACGATAATGCATAAGTTAGTGTTCCCCCTGCTTTTTTCATCTGTCTGCATCATAAACTATGTTTACACGATAAGAATGTCAACAACAATGGTGAACGATATGTATCAGGTACTTATTAGTAATGAGTTATGAGACTTTGTATGAGTTGCAATGATATGACTGGTGACTTTGGTATATATATACATTGTGATTTTATTTATATTTTTTGATTAGTTAATTGTTATTGTAGAGCCTTCGGTTTTGATACAATAAGAACTCAGTGAGTTATGATCATGAACCAGGTTTCAATGAGGAAGATGATGATGGTCACAACAAATCCAACAAATTAGCAAAAAAAATCTCCATTGAAGTGAGTGAAGTGGACTGATAAGATGGTGAAGTTTTTGAAAACCGACGTGCCTTATATAGGTGATGATTTGAGTATGGATGGTGGTAGTAGAAGAGAGTTTGCGGCTTTACAAAAAAAGAGCAAATGGAAATCTGTGTCTGAAGTTTTGTTTCAGAGAGGTTATCATGTTTCGCCGCAGCAGTGTGAGGATAAGAATAATGATTTGAATAAACTGTTTAAGATTCTTAATGAGAATAGATTGAATCTGCCTCATGACCTTAACATATATGATCATGAGAATGATGATTTTAGGAATCATCAACTTGAGAAATACAAATAAAAAAAAAAAGTAGAACAGACACACAAATCCAATATCTGATTTGCTTATTGTTTTGGCTAATCAGAACCGAACATTAGCTCACCTTTGAACAATCAAGCAGCTCGGCTTTGGAGCAATCAAGAAGCTATTTTGCAACAATAGTAATCAGATTAACACATATCAGGCTCTCCATTTTATCATCAATAATGAATGTTTTTCTTTTGTTTGCTTTTGGGTTTGCTGTTGTACAAATGGTTGAGAAGCTTTACAAGAGTGTCGCTCTCATTCAAAATATCATTTTTTTTTTAACTTTTCTCTGCACGTGCCAATCTTAGTAATCTTAGACCCTTTTATTTTGCAGTAACAATCAAAAATCTCTTTCCTTTCACATAGTAATTGAAGTTCAAACAAAATAAATGAAATTTGAGAAAATAGATCTTTTCCTTACTTAAGATTACTTTTTAAAACTTTGTGAAAGTAAACATTCAATCCGATTCTCAACCACTACAAATACCACCAATATCAAAAATATTTTTATCAAAAACTATAATATATATATAATTTTACAATAGATACATTAATTAAGTAAACTATTATTTTCAAAGATATTAAGGATGCATATAAAATATTAAGAGATATGTATAAAAGGAAATAAAAGTAACAATAACTTAAAGAAACAAATGTATAAGACTGAAAATATTTATGATTTGTGTTCTGAGATACACTATTCAAATTATTGTCCTAATTAAGGTAGAATAAAAATTAAATAATATTTTACAAAATTATATATACATGAAGAGAAAGGAAACATGCATGTATGAACCATGTATTTTACAAAAAAAAGTATAGAACTATGAAAAGAGAACTTCTTCAAATAACCTAAATAAAAAATAACAAACATATTCAACTAAACTCATAAATTGTTGAACACAAATTATTAAAGCGCAATGAACATCACACCTCAAAAGGATGATGGTATATAAGCAAAATTTCCAAGACATGACATATAGTTTTGTACTAACAAATTACCCATCAACTTAATTTACACAAATAGTTCTGTAACATCCCACTCACCTACCACCCTACCTTCACCCACTACCTACTCTCCAATAACCCACAATTATCACCTCCTTCACTTCCCACCAAACCAAAAATTAAAGAAAAGAAAAAGGGTGAAGAGAAAGAAACGGAAGAAGAGAGGAAGAAGAGAAGAAGAAGAGGAGAGAGAGGAGAGAGAGGAGAGAGAGAAAGTCGCCGGCAGAGCACGCCACCGGAGCCACTGCACCCTCAGACCGTGTACAGCTCGTCGCTGCCTTTCTCCGGAGTTGGTAAGCACTGGAAACCACCACCCATAGAGTTTTATTTTCGTTCGTTTAGTAAAATGCCCATAACTTTCTAACCGTGAAGAATCTCGTAAATCCGAGACCACCATCGCGTTCCTCTCGTCGAGACGAAGCCGTAGACACCAGAATCGCCTAGATCGGACACCGGACGAAGCCGCACGCGCCTCCGGAAGTTTCGTCAACCGCGCGCGTGCATCCACGCGCCACCGCCGGACCGCCGCCGGACCGCCGCCGGACCGCCACCGGACCACCGCCGCGCCGCCGCTGGACCACCGCCGGACCGCCGCCGGACCACCGCCGGACCACCGCCGGACCGCCGCCGGACCGCCGTTGACCGGCGAGTTGACCGACGAGTTGACCGGTTAACCTGTTTGACCGGTTTGACCGGTTTAATTCGGTTTGGTTCGGTTTAATTCGATTTTCGGTTTAAATTGATTTCGGTTCGGTTAAGGAAAACCGGTTGGTTTAATTCAATTTCAATTTGGATAAGGTTTGACCAGGGTTGACTTTGACCTGCGATTTGACTTTTTGACCGGGCTACCGTTTACCCGTTTTAACCCGTTCGAAAGGCGTTCTGACACGATTTTTCGATCTGATTTCAGATTTGGAGTCTATTTGAGCCCCAGGAGTCCACAAATACCACTTTCCCACATTGCTAAGGTGAGGGTCTATTCCGCAAATCCCGAACAAGTATTAGAATTCGTCCTATTGTCGTTTAGTTCGAAACATGTTCCGTCTGATTGAAATCGAGTCTTGCGTGGTAGTTAGTTCATTCATTGTAAACCGGAACTAGGGGTCTAGAGGATTCAACTATTGATATGATTGAGTGATGCTAAGTGATGTTATATATATGTACGTATACATAGTTATGAGTAGGGACTATGTGTGAGAGCGGGAGTTCGGAGATGTCCGAGCCGCCAGCGCAGAGACGTCTGTGCTTCGTCACGAGGACTGGCCGCCAGCACAGAGATCGTCTGATGCCACTTCGCTACGAGCCGCCGGTGCAGAGATCGTCTGGGACTGCTTCGCCACGGGAATAGGCCGCCAGCCCAGAGATTGTCTGTGACTGCTACGCTACGAGCCGTAGGATAAGAGATCGTCTGGTGACTGCTTCGCCACGGGTAGAGGCCGCCAGCTCAGAGATTGTCTGATGCCACTTCGCTACGAGCCGCCGGTGTAGAAATCGTCTGTGACTGCTACGCCACGGGAATAGGCCGCCGGTACAGAGATTGTCTATTACTGCTACGCTACGAGCCGTAGGATAAGAGATCGTCTGAGACTGCTTCGCCACTAGGATGAGTTGCCGGTACAGAGACGTCTGTGATTACTTTGTTATGGTTTGGGACGTGATACAGAGATGGCTGCATTCGACACGGGGTTAGGGTGCGGGGGTACAGAGACATACTGTACTAGCCACGCGTAGCATATTTATATATCCGTAGAGGAGAATGCAGAGCGTATGGCTTATCTATGTGCTGTCATTGCATTGGTTGTTTTGTGTGATGTCCTAGACATCGTGTTTGTTCATGTTAGTGCTAAACTTCCATAGTGGGAGTTCTTTTACCCGAGTCAGTGGTTTGCGTTTAGCATCCCATACCTCACTGAGTGACTTCCCCGTTGCTCACCCCTCATTCCTTTCCCCCTTTCAGGTGATACTGACGATCAGGGTTGATCATATCGGACTGGTGCATTTGGGATTGTTCTTCGCTTTATTTCAGACTTATTTAAAAATATTATCGACACTTCCGCGAGTTTTATGTAATATTTGGATTTAAGATATTTGGATTTTTATGTATAATTATTATGATGGTATTTCAGACAATAAATATTATTATTATATTATTACGTGAGATGCGGGTCTCACAATTTGGTATCAGAGCGGGTTCCATCCCGGCTCCGACCCGGGATGGCGATTCGTGGAGACCCGGTTACATCGATTTAAAAAAAAAAAAAAAAAAAAAAAAAAAAAAAAAAAACTTTTCGAAAACGTTTTTGGGAAGTTGGGTATTTAAAAAAAAAATAGCACCTTTCCGTGAGTATTATTCCTTGAATAATGTTGGTATTCGGTTACAATAGAAGTTAATCAGTTTTGGTTGAAGGTGAGTCAGCTCACACTCTATTTGACACGGAAGCTCTTCCAGGATGATATTGGGCAGTCAACTCTTGACTTGAATTCGGGACGAATTCCTTTGTAGTGGGGGAGAATTGTAACATCCCACTCACCTACCACCCTACCTTCACCCACTACCTACTCTCCAATAACCCACAATTATCACCTCCTTCACTTCCCACCAAACCAAAAATTAAAGAAAAGAAAAAGGGTGAAGAGAAAGAAACGGAAGAAGAGAGGAAGAAGAGAAGAAGAAGAGGAGAGAGAGGAGAGAGAGGAGAGAGAGAAAGTCGCCGGCAGAGCACGCCACCGGAGCCACTGCACCCTCAGACCGTGTACAGCTCGTCGCTGCCTTTCTCCGGAGTTGGTAAGCACTGGAAACCACCACCCATAGAGTTTTATTTTCGTTCGTTTAGTAAAATGCCCATAACTTTCTAACCGTGAAGAATCTCGTAAATCCGAGACCACCATCGCGTTCCTCTCGTCGAGACGAAGCCGTAGACACCAGAATCGCCTAGATCGGACACCGGACGAAGCCGCACGCGCCTCCGGAAGTTTCGTCAACCGCGCGCGTGCATCCACGCGCCACCGCCGGACCGCCGCCGGACCGCCGCCGGACCGCCACCGGACCACCGCCGCGCCGCCGCTGGACCACCGCCGGACCGCCGCCGGACCACCGCCGGACCACCGCCGGACCGCCGCCGGACCGCCGTTGACCGGCGAGTTGACCGACGAGTTGACCGGTTAACCTGTTTGACCGGTTTGACCGGTTTAATTCGGTTTGGTTCGGTTTAATTCGATTTTCGGTTTAAATTGATTTCGGTTCGGTTAAGGAAAACCGGTTGGTTTAATTCAATTTCAATTTGGATAAGGTTTGACCAGGGTTGACTTTGACCTGCGATTTGACTTTTTGACCGGGCTACCGTTTACCCGTTTTAACCCGTTCGAAAGGCGTTCTGACACGATTTTTCGATCTGATTTCAGATTTGGAGTCTATTTGAGCCCCAGGAGTCCACAAATACCACTTTCCCACATTGCTAAGGTGAGGGTCTATTCCGCAAATCCCGAACAAGTATTAGAATTCGTCCTATTGTCGTTTAGTTCGAAACATGTTCCGTCTGATTGAAATCGAGTCTTGCGTGGTAGTTAGTTCATTCATTGTAAACCGGAACTAGGGGTCTAGAGGATTCAACTATTGATATGATTGAGTGATGCTAAGTGATGTTATATATATGTACGTATACATAGTTATGAGTAGGGACTATGTGTGAGAGCGGGAGTTCGGAGATGTCCGAGCCGCCAGCGCAGAGACGTCTGTGCTTCGTCACGAGGACTGGCCGCCAGCACAGAGATCGTCTGATGCCACTTCGCTACGAGCCGCCGGTGCAGAGATCGTCTGGGACTGCTTCGCCACGGGAATAGGCCGCCAGCCCAGAGATTGTCTGTGACTGCTACGCTACGAGCCGTAGGATAAGAGATCGTCTGGTGACTGCTTCGCCACGGGTAGAGGCCGCCAGCTCAGAGATTGTCTGATGCCACTTCGCTACGAGCCGCCGGTGTAGAAATCGTCTGTGACTGCTACGCCACGGGAATAGGCCGCCGGTACAGAGATTGTCTATTACTGCTACGCTACGAGCCGTAGGATAAGAGATCGTCTGAGACTGCTTCGCCACTAGGATGAGTTGCCGGTACAGAGACGTCTGTGATTACTTTGTTATGGTTTGGGACGTGATACAGAGATGGCTGCATTCGACACGGGGTTAGGGTGCGGGGGTACAGAGACATACTGTACTAGCCACGCGTAGCATATTTATATATCCGTAGAGGAGAATGCAGAGCGTATGGCTTATCTATGTGCTGTCATTGCATTGGTTGTTTTGTGTGATGTCCTAGACATCGTGTTTGTTCATGTTAGTGCTAAACTTCCATAGTGGGAGTTCTTTTACCCGAGTCAGTGGTTTGCGTTTAGCATCCCATACCTCACTGAGTGACTTCCCCGTTGCTCACCCCTCATTCCTTTCCCCCTTTCAGGTGATACTGACGATCAGGGTTGATCATATCGGACTGGTGCATTTGGGATTGTTCTTCGCTTTATTTCAGACTTATTTAAAAATATTATCGACACTTCCGCGAGTTTTATGTAATATTTGGATTTAAGATATTTGGATTTTTATGTATAATTATTATGATGGTATTTCAGACAATAAATATTATTATTATATTATTACGTGAGATGCGGGTCTCACAAGTTCATTTCAACATTAATCATAACAAACATTCCGCGCGAAACGCGGATCAACCCTAGTATATATATATATAAATGTTCAGTGTCGACTGTTGAACAAGTCGTTACGGAAAAAGACACAATCACATTTATTAACTAAACTAGAGTAGTATATAATCAGAACCTTATGGTCGTGGTGGTCTCATCCTGCCATCAAATTTAAATCCTTCACGTCACAAAAAATGGAGAATATCACTTAAAATAGTAACGATAGACCCACCATTGTTATGCCACATGTCCTGGTTACAACTTTGCACAATAAGATCAATAGAAAGGACCCAATGTTTGAGTTATTAAGGGAATGGTGACTACTTTTGCCTTTGATATGTCAAATGTTCAACGCTCTTTCACGATTCCTTGAAACGGCTACAAAGTGACGTTTGTGGGACCCTTAGAAGTAAGTCTCACACGATCTTCAATAAAACGCGGATCCTGGGCCGCGCGTCATAGTGATTGTGCAAGTAGCCAGGTTTTTTCATCTTTTGATGAAACCTACATCGTTTTGTAATTAATTAATTTTAAGTCATTGTTCGTAATTTCCAATTTTAAAGTCAGAATCTGCCTATTTTTATAAGCTTTTTAATGTCAGAATCTACCTATATTTAATAAATTGGATCCCCTACTCTAAAATTCTCTGCCTAAACCGATTAATCTTCCGCTTATACGCTAGGCGGTGGTCATCTGGTTAATTTCAGCTCCAATCTGATTTTTTTTAAACATTTTATTATTTAACTTATTGAATTAAAATTAACCTGTAAAATTAAATAAAAATATAACATAATTATTAAAATTGTATAATTTAATTACATTTTGAAATACAAGTAAGTTAAAAACTCTAACAACCAAAGTTATAAATTTGTTAAATATTTTTAAATAAAATTAAATTATAAAATATTAAAATAATCCAAAAACTAGTCTCCGATTAATTTCTATTAATTTTTTTTGATTTTTTTAATTAGGTGATAGACCAGCCTCGCCGTCTGACTAGCACCTAATGAATTCTTGAACATGGGCTAAATTCCATATTTATTTCACCAAATATGAAATGCATAGAACAATTTTACTTTAATAAACATATTTGTACCCCGTAGTTAGATGGTTATGATCGTTCAAATTCATAAAAACATTGTGAAAACTGACCAAGTTTACTTTACAAAGATAACCTAAAAACAAACACTAATTGGTTGATGCTAAATTCTTTAACTGCACACTATGTTTGAATATGTATTCATTAGATGATATTTATCCATTTTACTTTAAGCATTGTTTTAAAACTTGTTTTTCCACAGCTTTAGTATCTAATTTTAAAAGAAATTTCAATTCATCTAAGTATCTCAATTTATAACTTAGAGGGAAATTGTGTGATTAATTAGTAAAATTTATGAAATAATATGTTACCACTAGTAAACATATAAGCAATGTTATATGTTTTCTTTATTTATGTGAAAATCATAATCAACACTTCTAATAAAAAGGACTTATCATTAAGGATATCTAAGATTTACTTTATGACTATTAGTATAACCTATTTGATTCTTAAACATAAATCATTTATTAGAATATATATATATATATATATATATATATATATATATATATATATATATGTGTGTGTGTATGTGTGTCCGCGTGTGTGTGCGTGTGATTTTTACTGCACACATATGTTTGAATACATATTCCTTAGATAACATTTATCCATTTTACAATTAGCATTGTCCTAAAGCTGTTTTCCACAAGTTTAGTATATAATCTTAAATGAAATTTCATTTCATCCAAGTCTCTGAGTTTATAAATTAGAAAAATTTATTTAATTAACTAGTAAAAGTTAAGAAATAATATGTAATCATTAGATTGAATATAAGTAATTAACTAGTAAAAAATAAGAAATAATATGTAATTATTAGTTTTGACCAAAAAAAAAAAAAAAAAATATGTAATTATTAGATTGAATATAAGTAATTGTATATGTTTTATTTAGTTATGTGAAAATCATGATCAACACTTATACTAGAAAAAAACTTATCATGAAGCATATCTAACATTTATTTTGTGGTATCAGAGTATAACCTATTAGTTTCTCAAACATAATTTTTTTCTTAGAATATATATATATATATATATATGATTTTTAATATAAATGCAGCAAGAAAACCATAACAGAAACTTTAGTGATTATAAAATATTTCCTTGATTGTAAAATACACAGGCCACTAACTAAATAAAACACAATAAAATCAAAGTTTAGTCTTATAAAATATATTTCACAATTATATTTTTATGTCTATTTGACTATGATTTCATTGTGACTAAGATTTAATATATATAATCACATTAAAATAACATATATAACGATTTTTAATTATAAAAATCAATAATTTTATTTAATATAATAATTTTGTTTTCGTTAAATCTTGATAAATGTGTTTGTTATGATATTTATGTCGTCGTATCCGACAAAATGGTTTGATAAAACATTTTTGTTATTATTCTAACTGTTAATTTTATTTGATATAATTTTCATATCTGATAATTTTGTTTGATATAATTAATAGCTTTTCCGTTATAGACGCAATTTAGTCAGTATAATAAGTTTTTTTTATCGTGTCCGACAATTTTCAGCGAAATATAAACTTTTCGTCGGAATAGAAAGTTTTTGTCGTCGTATCCAACAAAATGGTTTGATAAAATATCTTTTTTCGTTTTTATAACAATTAATTTTCTTTCTTATAAAACATTTACTGTATCTAATCCTTTTTGCTATAATAGCTTTTTTTCTTTATTGATGCTAATTTATTCGGTGTAATAACTTTTATTTTATAGTCGTATCCGACAATTTTATTTGAAATAGAAAGTTTTTCTCACTGTATTCTAACATTTCCTCATATATAATCAATTTTTTTTAATTTACCGAAGAAAATATAGGGCATAATGATATTTTTACTTTTTAGTTATATCCATCAATTTTGTTTGATATAATGGATATTTTTTCATCCTTCCCTATAATTACTCTTTGATATAAATATATTTGGCCACATCGTTACTTTTTTTCCCATATGAATGCAATTTTGCTAGTGCTATCATGTATATTCTGTGAGTGTTCGATACTAAAATTCTGGTGTAGTAAGCGACTGCATGTGACGTTTTGATAGTAACATAGTACTACGAATTTGTAACAATTTGTGACAAAATGGTTACTATAGAATGTGTCACCATGATTGTATCGTTTTTGTTACCCAAAACTATTTGTGACGATGGTATTGCCACCTTTCCCAAATTGTCACAAAAACGTAGTAATTAAGTTATTGTTACGTAAATTTTTTTATTGTTAATTTAAGTAATATTTTTTTATTGTTAATTTAAGTAATATTTTTTATTGTGACAATTTATTTTTGTCACAATATAACAGTTTTCTTGTGGTGATTGTGATTTGTGCAGTGCATGTTTGTAAGACTAAAAAGGCTCGAGGAAGAAAATAAGAATCTTTGCAAGAAAAAGGCGACACGTGGATAATATGTAAATGGATAATACAAACGACAAGCCAAAAAAACGGTTCACTGTAATTAACCATATAAAAGGACTGTTGGCTTTACTCTCTCTCTCACTATAAAAAGAGAGCGTATCTACTCGTTACCACAACACTCTTTCTGCTCCACCTTTACTATCATGGCAAAGAGTGGTTCAAAATCCATCCCGAACCCGACAGAGAACAATGCGGAAGAGATTCATTATAGAGGTGTGAGGAAGCGTCCATCGGGAAGATATTCAGCCGAGATCCGAGACCCGGTTAAGAAAATTCGGGTCTGGCTTGGTACTTTCGAAACTGTTCAGCAGGCGGCGCGTGCCTATGACGCTGCAGCTCGTGCATTTCACGGCTTAAATGCAAAGACAAATTTTCCGACACTTCGTGAGCTTCAAGCTAAATGCAGAGGTTACACTCGTGGTCCTAATCAACGTAGCACCATTCACTCGGCCTCTCCCCCGGCCGCCGCACGATTGGCAGCAACACCTCCACAGCTCAAGCCCAACTTAGGTGGCGGTGCATGTTATCAGGTTCCTGTTGCACGTCATATTTACTGCTTTAACATGACGGCGTATGAGGTCGAGAGAGAGTCTGACTCATCTTCTGGCTTTGAGTTTGAGGATGAAACTGAGGAGAAATCTCAACCTCTCAATCTGGATCTTAATTTACCTCCTCTTGCCGAATAGGTTGTTCGTTCGTTGCTCCGATTACTGACGCATCGCGTCTTCTAAATTAAGAGACAATGCATTCTCCTAGTATCTTTTTCTTTTTGTTTGTGTCTAAATATTTAATAAAATATTTATTCAGTTTATTAGCTCATATAAATTCTATCTACATTTATCTATTTTTTACGCAGTTCATTAAGATTATAAAAATGATTTCAACACCAGAACTGGTCACTTATAGAAGCTAGGGAAGCATAGGTTTGGAGATTAGAAATCCTTCATAAAATTTAAGGTCCAAATTAGATCAAAATCATTTAATTAATAACTTTGCTGGTACATCGCTTGGAAGAGTCACAGCTTCTTGTTTCAGATCCAACCCGAAACATTTAATATTATACTCCTTACGTTACAAAAATATCTATATTTTAGATTTTTTCATGTTTCTTAAATATACACTTTTATTTTTTTTGATAATCCAGTATCCGACCACTAAGCGTGATCGACTAGCCCATCAGGCCTAAGCCTACGCCATTACAGGAATTTTTAAGCCTCCACTTAAGGGCCCCTGATTACGCTAATGGTCTGGAGCGCTGGGGGACCGCATGTGAATACCCCAGTGGCCCGAATAAATGTTTGCAGCCGACGGGGATCGAAGCCAGACTATTGAGGCCAAAGGCTCTCTCAGCTGGACATCTCTGCGCCACCAGCCCACTTAATGGTCAAATACACTTTTATTTTCAGTTCATATTTAATTAAGTAATAATTGTAAATTCTTAACTTCAACAAATTAATGTGGTTTAATGCATTTCTATTGGTTAGGAAGTAAGAGAAATAGTTGAACACAAAAGGTAATACATTGATAACCAAAATTTAATACTCCCTCTGTTTCATATTAAGTGTTGTTGTAGAGATTTTTTTTGGTTACAAAATAAGTGTCGTTTTCGACTTTTGATGCAAAATTTATTAGTATTATAGTGCAATTTATTTTTATTGGTTAAAATATGGTTAGGTGTATGGTAACTGTGTTTTTTATAGAAAATATATAAAATTAATTATTTCCTTAATCCGTGTGCACAAAGCTAAATTGACACTTAATATGAAACAGAGGAAGTACATTAAAACGGTTACAAAGTGACGTCAGTGGGACCCTTATAAGTAAGTCTCACATGAACTCCATTAAAACACGGTTCATGGGTCGCACGTCCTTGTGATTGTGCAAGTAGCTAGGTTTTCTTAGCTTTTGATGAGTCGATGCCTCGTTTTGTAATAATTAATTTTAAGTTGTTGTCCATAATTTCCAAATTTTAATGCCAAAATCTGCCTATCTTTTTTAAGATTTTAATGCCAGAATCTGCATAGCTTTAATAAGCTGGATTCCATATTTATTTAACCTAATCTGAAATGCATAGGAAAGTTTTACTTTAATGAACGTATTTTCACCAAGTAGTTAGATGGTTACGATCGTTCATATCCATAATATCACATTGTGAAGACCAACCAAGTTTACTTTTCAAAGATAACCTACGAATCAAACACTAATTGGTTGATGCTATTCTTTAACTGCATACATATGTTTGAGTATGTATTCATTAGATGATATTTATCCATTTTATTATTAGCACTGTTTTAAAACTTGTTTTCCCACAACTTTAGTATATAATTTTAAAAGAATTTTCAATTCATCTAAGTATCTCAGTTTATAAATTAGAGGAAAAATATGTAATTAATTAGTAAAAATTATGAAATAATATGTAATCACTAGTAAAAGTATAAGCAATGTTATATGTTTTCTTTATTTATGTGAAAATCATAATCAACACTTATAATGAAAAAAAGACTTATCATGAAGCATATCTAAGATTTACTTTGTGACTATTATATAACCTATTTGTTTCTTAAACATAAATCATTTCTTAGAATATATATATATATATATATATATATATATATATATATATATATATATATGTGTGTGTGTGTGTGTGTGTGGTGTGTGATTTTTACTGCACACATATGTTTGAATACATATTCATTAGATGATATTTATCCATTTTAAAATAAGCATTGTCCTAAATCTTTTCCTTCCACACGTTTAGTATATAAATTTAAAAGAGATTTCATTTGATCCAAGTATCTCAGTTTATAAATTAGAAAAAAGTTGTGTAATTAAGTAGTAAAAATTAAGAAATAATATGTAATCAGTAGCTTGAATATAAGAAATTGTATATGTTTTCTTTATTTATGTGAAATCATGATCAAACATATACTAGAAAAGGACTTGTCATGAAGCATATCTAACATTTAGTTTATGAATATCATAGTATAACCTATTAGTTTCTTAAACATAATTTTTTCTTAGAATATATATATATATATATATATATATATACATGATTTTTACTATAAATGCAGCAAAGAAAACTATTTAACAGAAACATTAGTCATTATAAAAGATTTCCTTGATTGCGAAATACACAGGAACTAACTAAATAGAACACAATAAAATCAAAGTTAGTATTATAAAATATATTTCGAAATTATATTTTATGCCTATTTGACTATGATTATATTGTGTCTAGGTTTTAATATATACAGTCACATTAAAATAACATCTATAACGGTTTTTAACTATAAAAATCAATAATTTTATTTAATAGAATTTTTTTTGTTGTCGTTATAGCTGATAAATGTGTTTGTTATGATATTTATGTCTTCGTATCTGACAAAATGGTTTGATAAAATATTTTTGTTATATTCTAACCGTTAATTTTATTTGATATAATTTTTTATTATATCTAATAATTTTGTTTAATATAATTAATAGCTTTTCCGTTATAGATGCTAATTTAGTCGGTATAATAAGTTTCGTTTTATATTGTATCCTACAGTTTTGTAAAGACATAAAAACTTTTTGTCTTCGTATCCAACAAAATAGTTTGATAAAATATTTTTGTCGTTGTTCTAACAAATAATTTTATTTGTTATAAGAACTTTACTGTATCTAGTCATTTTTTGATATAATAGCTTTTGTCTTTGTAGACGCTAATTTATTCAGTGTCATAATTTTTATTTTATAGTCATATCCGACAATTTTATTTGAAACAGAAAGCTTTTATCACTGTATTCTATCATTTCCTCAAGTATAATCAATTTGTTAGTTTACCAAAGAAAATATAGCGCATAATTTTTTATATTGAATATTTTTTCATCCTTCCCTATAATTACTCTTTCATATAAATATATTTGGTCACTGTGTTTACCGATTTTATTTTGAGGTAATAACTGTGAGGGAATAAACTCACCTCGTGATTTTAAGATCAGGTTAAGATTAGGGAAAGATAACGCGGGCTGAATCCCGTAAGAACTTGAAGGATAAATGTGATTGTATTGATGATTCTGATAAAGGATTGGTTACAAAAGGTGCTTTAATAATGATTACAAAGATAGAAATGTTTAAGAGATAGTGTGTATAGATCCGTCCCCTTCTTCTTGTTGTTCTTCCTCTTATATAGTTTTTAGCTTCATGTGATTGTTGGTTGATCGACTTCCGAGATTTCCTCCCCAGATTTAGGAACTCGCAACGAACTCTGCTTGACCGGGTCCTGCGCCTCCTCATCCGCAATTTGAGCAATCTCCCTTAGGTTTTCGTATTTGGGACCTGACCTCTTTATTGAGCATCCCTTCGTTCGTATTTTAAGTGGATCAGCTCCCGGTTCCAGGTTAGCTCCGTCCTCTCTTCTCGTTTAGGATTCAGGTCCCGGTGGACCTATTTCGGCCCATCGTCACCTCTAATTGTTTAGCTGAAACAGCTCCAGCTAGCGGGCCGTATTTGGGCCCAACAGTTGCCCCCAGCTTCCGAGACTAGGTTTCCTATCTTGGAAGCTAGACCTAGGCGCCGCGCGATCTCAACACCCTTGTCGAGATAATGATTGCCTTTTTTTTTTAAATTTCTTTTACAGAATATTCTTCTTAATCCGTCGGTTGTGATTGTGTTCAGTATTTTCGACGGTTCAGATTAACGGATTTCAAACCAGCATTCCCCTTTTACCGAGGCCCGATGTGATATAAAGCTGCGGTTATTAACTGCAACCTTCTCCACTTCTCCACCCTTTCGGCTTCCCAGGTAACTTCCCCTCTTTCTTATTTTAACTCTAGTTAGTTTTCATTATTATGTTTTTTATATATCGTTTGTAACTCTCCTCCGTCCTCTCTAGCCTTTTGATCTTGGAGAATTTGGTTCCTGTATATCAAAGACCTTTCTTTTTCCTTTTCTCCTTGTTCTTCGATTCCCAATTATGTCGAGGCAAGAAAGTTCAGGAGAATCTCGGCTTCCTGCTCCCGGTGCTCGACTGTTGAAGGTCAAGCAGGAGGTTGGTGAAAAAATGAGGAAAACCGATAAAAAGAAGAAGGTCAAATCGTTGGTGGTTCCGAGAACATCCAAGCGTCTCAAGAGGAACGACGGTTCTAGCGGGAGCGTTCCCTCTGGCTCGCACCTTCCCTCGGTCTTAACAGCTCAGGAGGTCGTGAATCTTATGGTTCAAGCGCATGCTCCGAAAGAGATGGGGCGAGCTTGTAAGCCTGATGAGAATCCGGAGACGGTTCCGGAGGGTTGGTTCTGCATTCATGAGAGTTATATCTCCAAATGCCATCTCCGGTTCCCTCTCCCGGATCTTTTACTAGATCTTTTAGATCACTATGAGCTGTCTCTTTCTCAGCTCTGTCCGTCTGTCATTCGAGTTATAAATGGTTTTATCACCAGAGCCAAGGAGGAAGGGATCTCCGTTGGTCTTAGTGAGTTGATGAGTCTCTTTATCTTAAAGGAGAGCTCATCGAAGGAGGGGTGTAGCGGGACCTTTTATCTTCCTTGTCGTCCTAAACTAGGCATCTTTAAGTTCTCGTGTAGTGACGACGACTGGAGGAAGAAATATTTTTATGTGAAAATTGATCCCTCGACGGTCCCTGTGGGTCGAGGTCTTAGGTCGATTTGGTCTGACGCTGCTGGTTAGGACCAGTTAGAATTCGTGCTTGTTTACTTTTGGTTTATCATGCTTTGATAGTTGCTTGGTTTCGTTTGCAGAAATCGACGATCCTCCTAGGCTATCCGGAAAAGTCACCAGAGCTCTTCACCGAGCATTACAGCAGAGTCCTTGTACTTGGAGCTCTTATACTACCTCGAGGATTGGATCGGCTCGATTTCCAGAACGATACAAAGCTTCTTTTCAGGATCCGATCCCTGTAGCCAATTTGGAAGGTATTTAAGATTTCTATTTTTTGTTTGTCGTGCGCTTTACGACGGAGAATATATATCTGATGGACTTGTTTTGTGTAGTTTCTGAGGGAGCTTCCGTGGTATCTTTGTCGACCGAAGCTAGCACATCCGAGACCGAGAAAACCCAACTAAAGATGTCTCTTAAGCCGTCGTTCCGTTCGAGAGGGAGGCCAGCCAAAGGTGGCAATGTCCCTAAAGGCGATGACAAAGCTCAAGGAGGTGCTTTCCTTGACTCTCTGAAGGGTGTCCTACGTGATGAGGGACCTGAGCACTTAGCGTGCTTCCCTCCTGCTGACACTCAGGGAGCCCAGGAGGTGCCTCTGCCCGTGGAGGTCCCAGCCGTTGATTCTAGCCCGCAGCGCGAGATTGATCTTCCCCGAAGTAAAAGGTCCAGGTCAGACCAAATTGAGAGGCCTTCTAGATCCTCTTCCTCGTCCTCACGTGGAGGCACCGTGGGTTGGAGTTTCACGCACTCCAAGGCAGGGTCGATATTGGAAGATCCATGGGGCTTGGCTACGTTGGTGAGGCACATGAAGAGGACGGGATGCTCTCTTCCCCCGGTTAATAACCTGACGAATCGCGAGGAATTTATTGATGTTTCCCATCACTTGGGTCAGGTATGAAATCTTTTGTTTCCTTCATTGTTATATTGTAAAGGAGCTGATGGTGTTATTCTTATGTTTTCGTAGCTGGCTGGTGCCATTAACAGAGCGCAGTTCAAGCTTGAGGACACTCTGAGCCACGCTCCCAACGCTGGAGAGTTGGCTCAGGTCAAGGAACTCTTTAGAACGACCAAGGGGGAACTCGATCAAGCTAAAGGTCAGGTCTCATTGCTTCAGGCCGAGGTTGATAGACTAGGTATGAAGGCCGATACTCAACAGGGGAAGATTGAGAGTCTGGAGATCGATCTCAGGGTCAAGAACAGGAAGGTGAGTGAGCTGGACGCTGCTCGCAAGATTGCCGAGGCACATTTGAAGGAAATGATCACTTCGTCTCAAGTTAGTCAACAGAACAAGGAAGCTGAAGTGAAGCTTGCTGTTCGGAGAGGAAAAAGGGAGGTGATTGAAGCCTATAACAAGGTTCTCGCCTCGGTCAAAGAGAAGTTCGTGAAGAAGAAAGAGGAGGTTGAACTCCAAATCTATGCCCAAGAGATTCAGGCCAACACCGACCTTCTGAAGGATCTGCTTGCTGAAGAAATTAAGAGTGCTCAGGAGGAGTACGATCGCCTTGTGGCTATGGTACCAGACGCGATCGCTGCGTATGAGAAAGCTCAAGTTTCCGATTTCTCAATCAGCAAACTTCCCCTTCCTCAAGTCTCTGAAAGCTCAGGTACTTTTGAGATCAATATGTTTAACCCATCGTTTTCTGGAGAATATGGATCTAACTTAGGTTTGATGGGTGTTGATTCAGCCCCAGTTGACATGGTTCCTGGGGGAACTGATGCTGAAACGATTATGGGGGATTTGACCAAGGAGATCGAGGCTGCTGAGGTGGAGGATGGCTCTAAGGAGCGCGAATGAACGAGAGCTTCGAGCTCTTTTTTAATTTTCTGTTATGTTTCTGTTAAACTCTTGCCCTCGGGGCTTTTGGTTGTTCAAACTTATGGCCTGAGGAGGTCTTTAAACCTTTTCGTCGTATTTTCAGACTTAGTAGCCTGAGGAGGCTTTTAAACCTTTATCTCGTTTTTGCTTCAACTTGTCTTGATTCGTAGTAAAGGATTTGGGGTCAAATGTATACCTTGCCCCCAAATATGGTGAAGTTGCTCTTGACTTGTAGAACTTAGTTTTTGAGGATTTTAGGATCTTTGTTTCGGATTTGTTATAATCTGGATTAGTCTTATTAGGGTTTTAAGACCTTTTGTTGGGATTTTGAGACTTTGAGCTCAGGTTCATCGAGACTTAAACCTTTTGTTAGGATTTTGAGACCTTAGGTTTAGATTCGAGTGAGTCTGAGGCGGTTGTTAGGATTTTAAGACCTTAGGTTCAGGGCCATCGAGACCTAAACTTCTTGTTAGGATTTTAAGACCTTAGGTTCAGATCCGTCGAGACCTAAACCTATTGTTAGGATTTTAAGACCTTAGGTTCAGATCCGTCGAGACCTAAACCTATTGTTAGGATTTTAAGACCTTAGGTTCAGATCCGTCGAGACCTAAACCTATTGTTAGGATTTTAAGACCTTTAGTTCAAGTTTTTGGAGACCTGGATAATTTCGAGAGATTGTTTTAAGTTATCTCGAAAAGCGAGGCGATTTGAATAATCGTTTTTATTGATGATATTTACAGAATGCATAATATTTATACAGATCAGTAATCCGGGCTACGTGTTTTAGCTGATCACATGCCCCCCGTGATTATGTAAGTAATGGTGAAATTGGATTGGGGCTGCACTCATAACGGAGTTGCCTACGTACCCAGTCAAGGGATCAAGCCAAACGTAGTTCAGGTAATTTAGGTACCTAGTGGTAGTACTTCTTGAGATTGAATGCATTCCACGATCGAATCTCGGGTACCCCGGTTCGTACTTTTTCAAGTTTGTAGACGCCAGGTCGTACTACGTGGATGATCCGATAGGGACCTTCCCAGTTTGTTCCTAGTTTTCCAGCTTTTGGTTCTTTGGTACCATCGAAGACCTTCCTCAGTACTAGGTCACCAACGGCGAATTGTCGGATTCTGACCTTGGAGTTATAATGTCGGGCCATCGCTTGCTGATAATTTTGAATACGAAGCAAAGCTTTGTCTCGTCGTTCCTCGATCAGATCAAGGTTATCTGACAGGAGTTCATTGTTGATTTCGGGATTAGCCGTACAGAGCTCTCGGCGGAGACTCCCAGTTATAATTTCAGCGGGGACGACAGCTTCCATCCCGTAGGCTAGAGAGAAAGGAGTTTCCTCAGTGGCCCTTCTGGGGGTGGTTCGACATGCCCAAAGTACTTCCGGTAATTTTTCTGACCAGTTGGCCTTACTGGCTCCTAGGCGTTTCTTGAGGTTTGCTAGGACTGATTTATTAGCAGCCTCTGCCTGGCCGTTCCCCTGAGGGTATCGGGGTGTCGACATGGTGAGGCGGATGTTCCACTTATCACAGAATGTTTTGAAGTCATTGGAGATAAACTGTCCTCCATTATCAGTTACGATTTCGTATGGGACGCCGTGGCGGCAGATGATGTCTCTCCATATGAGTCGTTCGGTTTCGACCCTAGTTACTTGTTGGAAAGCTTCGGCCTCTATCCATTTCGTGAAATAATCAGTTAGGACTAGCACGTAGCGTAGCTTCTGTTGCCCCTTTCCTGATTTCACCAGTGGCCCTATGATGTCCATGGACCATCTCATGAATGGGTATGGCGCGGAAATCGAGGACAATTTTTCGGTAGGTTGGTGTATAATCGGTGCATGCCTTTGGCATTTGTCACATTGTGACGAATAGATTTCGCAATCAGCGATGATGGTAGGCCAGAAATAGCCTTGTCTTTTTATTCGGGTGGCTAATGCTCTACCGCCAGCATGGTTTCCACAGGAACCATCGTGCATCTCTTTCATGAGTTGGATGGCGTCGAGACCGTGGATGCATTTTAGGTAAGGTCCCGACACGCTTCTTTTATAAAGGGATGATCCCGTTATGCAGTATCTTGCGCTTATCGCTTTAAGTTTTCGAGCCTCCCATTTCTGGGGGGGGACCTTGCCCTCCGAAATATACTGCATAATCGGTGTTCTCCAATCTTCCCTTCTCATGATTTTGTCGTGAAGAGATATGGGAGGTTCTTGTTCGGGTTCAGGTTCCCGAGGGTTTGGATCCCGAGAAATATCTTCAGGTCCGTTATTGTTGTCAGGAGTATGGATTGTGCCCCCGGAGGTATCTCCAAGGTTGGAAGGATTTCCATTTTTGGAGATATCGGCTGTATAGACGAGTGAGTCTGAAGTCTGGATCGTGCCCCCGGAGGTGTATTTTTTTAATTTGCGAGTTTTGATTTTCGGGAACCAGAATGTCGTGATGACTTGGTCTGTCATTGTTTTGGGATAGTTATCCTCTGTCGGCTTACTGTCGATTTCAGCTTTAGTAGCTATGTCGATGCTGGGTTTTTCGATACCTTCCACAGGTATGATCCGTTTTACAAGGGGGTCTGATGTAGAAGCCAAGGCTGCTAACGCGTCTGCTGAGGAGTTCTCTCCTCGTGGGATTCTTGTTAGCTCAAACTTGGCCAATTGCTTGGTAAGGCTTTGGACGACTTCAAGGTATGCCTCCATTCTTTCATCCCTTGTTTCGTATTCGCCATGGAACTGGCTAGCTACCAGCTGTGAATCGGTGTAAGCGTTTAGTTCTTGGATTCCGAGGCTTAGAGCAAGTTTTAATCCTGCGATTAGTGCTTCATACTCAGCTTCGTTGTTTGAAGCACTGAATCCGAGCCTGTATGATTGTTCGATGGTTTCTCCGGCTGACGAAGTCAGTCTGAGACCGATTCCGGAGCCTTGTTTTGACGAGGCTCCGTCGACATATAGGCTCCATTTTGGGGATTCTATTTCGAGATCGAGCTGTTCGGATGCTAGCTCGATGACGAAATCGGCCAGGACCTGAGCTTTCGCAGCTGCTCGAGGTCTATACTCGATATCGTATTCACTCAGCTCTATGGCCCATTTGGCTAACCGTCCTGATTGACTAGGACTGTGTAAAATCGTACGTAGTGGCTGCGAAGTCATTACGATGATCGAGTGCGATTGGAAATAAGGTCGTAGTTTCCTAGCGGCTGTTACTACAGCCAGAGCTAATTTTTCCATTACAGGGTATCTTGTTTCAGCGTCTATTAAGCTTTTGCTGGTATAGTAGACGGGTCTTTGTTCGTTTTGCTCTTCTCGTACTAGTACTCCGCTCACTGCAGCGGCTGACACGGCGAGGTACAAGTATAGCGGTTCCCCTGTTACAGGTTTGGACAGGATTGGAGGTTCGGTGAGGTAAGCTTTTAATTGTTTAAATGCTTCCTCGCACTTCTCGTCCCACAGGAACTTCTTATTATTTTTAAGGAGTTTATAGAACGGGAGGCATTTATCGGTAGATCTGGATATGAATCGATTTAGCGCAGCGATTCGTCCAGTTAGCCTTTGCACTTCTCTGGTTGTCTTAGGTGATGGCATTTCCAGAAAGGTAGCTATCTGTTTTGGGTTGGCCTCAATGCCTCTTTCGGTTACGAGATAGCCGAGGAATTCCCCCGAAGGTACCCCGAATGTACATTTCGCGGGATTGAGCTTCATATCGTATTTGTTGAGGATTTCGAAGCATTCTTTTAGGTGCGAAATGTGGTTTTCGCCAGCCGATGACTTAACCAGCATATCGTCGATGTAAACTTCCATTGTTTTCCCGAGTTGTCCAGCAAACATCTTGTTCACAAGCCTCTGGTAGGTAGCTCCCGCGTTCTTTAGGCCGAATGGCATGACCTTGTAACAATAGGTTCCCCGTTCGGTTATAAACGCAGTTTTTTCTTGATCTTCGGGGTCCATCATGATCTGATTGTATCCTGAGAAGGCGTCCATAAAAGATAAAAGCTGGTGGCCGGCTGTAGCTTCAACCAATCGATCGATATGAGGTAAGGGGAAGCTGTCTTTAGGACATGCCTTGTTTAGGTCGGTAAAATCTACGCAGATCCTCCATTTCCCATTTTTCTTTTTTACCACCACCGGGTTAGCTAGCCAGTCGGGGTATTGGACCTCTCGAATGGATCCAGCTTTTGTTAGTCGGTCAACTTCGTCATTTACGGCTTGGGCTTTTTCTGGGCCTAGCTTGCGACGTTTTTGCTTGATCGGTTTGAAAGTTGGGTCTACATTGAGCTTATGAGTGGTGACGCTTGCGTCTATTCCCTTCATGTCGCTGATAGCCCATGCAAAGGTTCCCACATTATCTTTTAGGAAGTCTATGAGTTCCCTTTTAGTTTCAAGTGGGAGCTCTGAACCGATGCTCACGCGTTTCTCGGGATCCGAGTCGTCAATGCAAACTTGTTCGGTTAGGTTCCTAGGGGGACCTCGAATATTCTGTTGCATTTCTCGGCCTTCCCGGACCTGTAATTGCTATTGGGGTGACCCTTTGAGGATTCCGAATCCTCCCAAGTAGCAGATCCTAGAGATCTTCTGGCTACCCCGTACGGTAGTTATTCCGTCAGGTGTTGGAAATTTCACGCATTGGTGATAAGTGGAGGCTACTGCCTTCATCTTATGGATCCAGGGTCTTCCTAGGATCGCATGGAATGGAGAGGGCTTATCGATGACCACGAAATTGGTCATTTTCATGATCCCTCCAGCTATGACCGGGAGCTTGATAGTTCCCAACGGGGTGACTGTTTCCCCGGAGAAGCCTACGAGGTTAGCTTTCTGACCGATAATTTCATAGTCATCTATTTCCATTCCTTTCAGGGCGTTATAGAAGATAAGGTCGACCGAGCTCCCGGTGTCAATCATTAGTTTTGGCACCTCGTAACCTGCTATGTTCAGGGTGACGATTAGGGCGTCATCGTGAGGTCTGTCGAGATCTGATGTCTCGCTTTCCCAGAAAGAAATCTTAGTGTTGGATTCGAGATTGGGAGGCTTAGACTGAGTATTTGAAATAGCCTTCCGCACATGACTCTTGATTGAATTAACTGAGTCTCGACATATGTCGGAGCCTCCGAGGATATAATCCACTCTCGGGCTGGGGCTCGACTGAGGCGGTGGTTTGATCATGAGGGCCTCGATTTGTAGACTCTTCCCTTGGGGAAATTTCCCAAGAATCATGTCAACTCTTTTCTTGGGAGCTGGCGGTGGCGAGTCTGTCTCCTTCTCAGGTGACCTTTCACGTTTTGGAGAGGTGTCTCTGGGACCTCTTTTCTGGTGAGGAAGTGGTTTTTTGAGTTCCACGTTTTTTAGTTCCCCAGCTACGAATTTAGCTGCCAATTGTCGTTGGAGGTCCCAGCATTCCTCGGTTGAATGTCCTTTTCGATCATGGTACGAGCAGTGTTTGTTCTCGTCGTAGCCTTTTGACCAGGGGGTTTTGCTTGTCGCGGCAACGGGTTTTTCCTGTTGGACTTCCTCGACAGCATAAGAATGTTCTCCCTGGGTCTGATTGTTTCGGGAGTTCCCTCTTCTAGAGGGTCCTTTTGCTTCCGGGGTTTCGCCTTTCGGGTGATTCTGGGATTTCTTATGGATTTTATCCAACGCAGCTGTTTCCTCCTCCAAAGTAACGTATCTTGATGCTTTGTGAAGAGCATCATCGATAGTTGGGGGAGGGTTAAGCGTTAGCTCGGACCAGAATTCCGATTTGTACCAGAGGCCTCTTCTAAGGGCTTCGATGGCAACTTGATCGTTGGGGTTCGAGAGCTTAGTTCGGACCGCTCTGAATTTCTCGATGTAGGTTCGTAATGAATCTCCCATTCCTTGCCTGATTTTCCAGAGGTCAGCCTCGGAAGCTTGCTTGAGGATATGGGTTGAGTATTGCTTCATGAAAGCGTTGGTGAGCTGGTCGAAGTTATCTATTGAGTTCGGCTCGAGGCTTGAAAACCATTCGAGGGCTGTTCCGACCAGGTTCTCAGCAAAAGTTCTGCAGTAACCTGCTTCGCATTCTTCTCTTGTGAAGTGAGCTTTCACTATAGCTAAGCGGAAGGCTCTTAAATGAGCCTTTGGGTCTGAGGTCCCGTCATATTCGGGGATCCTAATCTTTCGGGTATCTCTTATGTGGAAGTTAGCGATTTTGTTTGTGAATGGGGTTCCACGGGTTTCCTCAATCAAGCTCTCGATTTCGGGAGCTGAGCTCGTTGCTTTGTGTACTTGAGCGTTCAACTTTTGGAGAGCTGCGTGAGTTTGCTCCATGTACCGGCGGATAGCCTCGGGTCCTTCTAGGGGAAGGATGGTTGGGTCGTCGAGATGAAGTTGATGAGGAAATTCTTGATGGAGTCGAGCGTCGTCGTTTTCCAAAGCGTTAGGTGAGCTAAATGGCTCGCTAACTCTAGGGTCACTTCGAGGGATGCGACCTGGGGGGTGAGCTGTAGGATCAGCTTCCTTCCTCGGGTGGCTGTCTCGATTAGGGACTACGTTCCCGTTTTGGTGGGCTGAAGCCGGTGTTCTTCCCCCGGGAGGGAAAAGCATTCCTTCTCCAGACCTGAAAACTGGTGGTGGAGGCGGTAATCGTGTGCTCTGTTCGTGAACCCTATTGGGTGCAGAGCTTGTCGTCGCTACGTTATTTCTCATAGCGCTAGTTACAGGTGGACTGAATACTGGGGTTGTCCCAGTATGAGGTGTCGGGGGAACATGCTCTTGCCCATCACGAGCAGTGCTGTTTGGGGAAAAATCCAGGCGTCCGCGAGGGAAAGTAGATTCGGTCAGTCGGTCTCGGAAGGTGACTCCCGATCCTTGTCGTTGTGACAGATGAGTAGTCTCGGTTAGAGATCTAGTCTCTTCCTCGAACCGTTGCTGTCGAGCAGTTAGCTGTTGCAACGAGCGCTCGTTATCCTGAGCTCTTTCTACCAGTTGTACCATCATTCGACGTATCTCAGATAGCTGAGCCTCCGAATGATTCTGAACGGGTTGACGCTGCGGGTTTTCAGGGTGTGTGACCCCCGAGTTGTTCCCTCCGGAAGACCTTGGGTTGGTCATTCCTGTTTGGTCTGGTTGAGCGTTGGCCGGAGGCTGTTGCTCAGACCGGTGATCGGCGGATCGAGGTTCTGGATTCTGGGGATCCGAATCTCTCCTGTTTGGTGAGCCGTCGATCTGGATCATGGGATCAGGGATAGATGGGCTCGTGGCCTGGTTGGATGGATTCATTCTCAAGTTACGGAGTAAGGGATTCGATTATCTCGTCCCCACAGACGGCGCCAATTGTGAGGGAATAAACTCACCTCCTGATTTTAAGATCAGGTTAAGATTAGGGAAAGATAACGCGGGCTGAATCCCGTAAGAACTTGAAGGATAAATGTGATTGTATTGATGATTCTGATAAAGGATTGGTTACAAAAGGTGCTTTTATAATGATACAAAGATAGAAATGTTTAAGAGATAGTGTGTATAGATCCCCCTCCTTTTTCTTGTTGTTCTTCCTCTTATATAGTTTTTAGCTTCATGTGATTGTTCGTTGATCGACTTCCGAGATTTCCTCCCCAGATTTAGGAATTCGCAACGAACTCTGCTTGACCGGGTCCTGCGCCTCCTCATCCGCAATTTGAGTAGTCTCCCTTAGGTTTTTATATATGGGACCTGACCTCTTTATTGAGCATCCCTTCGTTCGTATTTTAAGTGGATCAGCTCCTGGTTCCAGGTTAGCTCCGTCCTCTCTTCTCGTTTAGGATTCAGGTCCCGGTGGACCTATTTCGGCCCATCGTCACCTCTAATTATCTATCTGAAACAGCTCCAGCTAGCGGGCCGTATTTGGGCCCAACAATAACCTTCGTGTGGTCATGTGATATTGCAGCTTTAATAGTCACCTACCTTTGACACAATAGGTAGGAATGTGGACACTAAATCATACCAATTTGCATTCTAAACCAACAACTTCAGTTCAAATGAGTAAAATATCAATTGTGCTCATATCATATGTCGTTGAACGTATTGTAATTTGTGCACTGCATGTTTGAAGATTAAAAAAAGCTCGAGGTAGAAAATAAGAATCTTTACAAGAAAAATGCATAAACACGTGGATAATACAAATGACAACTCAGAAAAACAGCTCACTGTAATAAACCATATAAAAGGAACATTGGCTTTACTCTCTCTCTCTCTCATTATAAAAAGAAAGCTTCTCTACTCATTACCACAACACTCTTTCTTCTTCACCTTCATTATCATGGCGAAGAGTGATTTGAAACCCGACCCAAAACTGACTGAGAACAATGCGGAAGAGATTCATTACAGAGGTGTGAGGAAGCGTCCATCGGGAAGTTATTCAGCCGAGATCAGAGACCCGGTAAAAAAAATCCGGGTCTAGCTCGGTACCTTCGAAACTGTTCAACAGGCGGCACATGCCTATTACGCTACAGCTCATGAATTTTACGGCTTAAATTCTAAGACGATTTTTTCAACACTTCGTGAGCTTCAAGCTAAAGGCAGCGGTTACGCTCGTGGTCCTAGTAAATGTAGCACCATCCACTCGGTCTCTCCCCCAGCCACCGCACGATTGCCAGCAACACCTCCACAGCCCGAACCCAACTTATGTGGCAGCGCATGTTATTGTACGTGATATAGGCCCAAGAAGAGAAACTGAGATGGGCCGTTGTGAGAACTTGAGTCAAGGCCCGAAGAGCAAGGCGGCAAAAGGAACAATTTCAGCAAAAACTTTGAATAGCAGACAAGAGAGAACAAATGTGAAGGAGAAGGTGCCAGCATGTATGGTGGTCCTGCAAAACCAATACGCTCCACTCTCAATCTGAATCCGACGGTCTACAGTCAACACTTGTGCCTTGATTAGGAGTTTCATATTAGGGCTTTCATGTCTTATCTATCTATATAAGTTGTAATCTTGAAAACGTTGTTTTGTAGAGTGAAAATAAGAGAGATTCAATTTACGGTTTCTAAGTTTTCACATAGTATCAGAGCTTGAAAAACCCTAACAGGTCGCCCTCAATGGCTGAAGCTCAGAAACCGGACCCAATTCTGTTCAATCTTCATGTTGCTAGTTATGTTACTCCCAAACTCGATGAGAGTAACTATCTTCTCTGGAAAACATAGTTTGAAGCCCTCCTTAGCAGTCAGAAGCTCCTCGGGTTTGTTACTGGCCAGATCGTCGAGGCCACTATTCCAGCAGTTGCTGCTGAGGTTCCGGTGGTGACTCCAAATCCAGCCTTGAAGCTTGGTGTTGTTCAGATCAGTTAGTTAAGTCGTGGTTGTTCGGTACCCTCACTGAAGAGGTTCTTGGCTATGTTCACAATCTCAACACTGCATAAGATGTGTGGCTTGCTCTGACTGACAACTTCAAGAAGAGCTATGATGCTCGA
Organism: Moricandia arvensis; assembly: GCA_905132765.1. Lineage (NCBI taxonomy): Eukaryota > Viridiplantae > Streptophyta > Magnoliopsida > Brassicales > Brassicaceae > Moricandia > Moricandia arvensis. The sequence continues at coordinate 46,103 of CAJHQP010000431.1, read as the reverse complement.
GATTTTTACCTTAGGCGTCGCTTACAGCTCCTTAACACTCGTGGGAAGGAGTTCTCATTCTACTGCCGAGAGTTATGTGTGTTGTGTGACCAGCTTAGCTCTATTGGGAGAGCGGTGGATGAGTCAATGAAAATATTCACCTTTCTGAATGGTCTCTCTTGTGACTTTGACCCCATCTCTACAGTGGTTCAAATTTCCATGTCCCGATTCCCTCCCCCAAACTTTCAGGATGTGGTGTCTGAAGTAACGGGCTTTCACACTCGCTTACAGTCGTATGAAGCTCCTGTTAATGTGACTCCCTTCACAGCCTTTCAGACTTAGCGTACAAACCTCAGTAACAATCAGTGAGGTCGTGGTTTCAGTGGTCGCTTCGGTAATAGAGGCAAAGGAGGTGGTTTCTCCACCAGAGGCAGAGGATTCTCCCAACAAGTTAACTCTTCCGGATGGAATCAGGGTCAGAACAATGACTCAAACCGTCATACATGTCAGATTTGTGGTCGTGTGGGTCACTCAGCACTCAAGTGTTGGAATCGTTTTGACAACGCTTACCAGATTACTGATATTCCCAAGGCTCTCGCAGTAATACAAGTATCTGATGAGTCTGGTCGTGAGTGGTATCCGACTCTGCAGCCACAGCTCATATCACTGCCTCTGCGTCATCCCTTCAAAATGCAGTACCTTATCATGGGCCTGAGTCAGTGTTAGTCGGTAATGGGAACCAAAATCCGGTCACTCATGTTGGATCAACGTTCATTTCTACTCCACAAGGTAATATCCCTCTTCTCGATGTTCTTGTTTTCCCATGAATACATAAATCATTGTTATCCATCTCTAAACATGTGATGACTTACCTTGTGGTGTGTTTTTCGACTCTAAATGGGTTTATGTCATTGATCTTAACACCCAGAGAGTGGTGACAAAGGGACCTCGACATGAGGACTTATATGTGCTGAAGAATGCGGATTTTGTTGCCTTTTACTCCAACAGACAAGTCACTGCATCTGAGCTAGTGTGGCAGCAGGATTTGGCGCATACAAACTCCCAAGTTCTTCAGCATCTCCGGAACATCAAGGATATTTCGACTAATAAGAGCAGCATTCCCTCCGTTTGTGAGCTTTTCTAGATGGGGAAGAGTTCTAAGCTACCGTTTTTTAATTCCAAGTCAAGTTCAGTGGCACCCCTTGATCATATACATTGTGATCTTTAGGGAGCATCACCTATTGCATCAGAACAAGGTTTTAAATATTATGCTGTCTTGGTTGATGATTATTCTCCTTTCTCTTGGCTGTTCCCTTTGAGAGCAAAGTCTGAGTTCTTCCAAGTGTTTGTGGCTTTCAAAAAACAAGTTGAAAATCAGATATCTCTTAAGATCAAAACATTTCAGAGTGATGGTGGTGGAGAATTTATGAGTACTGAGTTTCAAAATCATCTTGCGGCTAATGCCATTCATCATCAGTTGTCGTGTCCATCAAATCCAGAACATAATGGATTGGTCGAACGTAAACATCGACATCTCACTAAACTTGCACTATCCATGATGTTTCACAGCCGCACTCCATTCAAATATTGGGTGGAGGCCTTTTACACGGCTAAATATGTCAGCAAGCTATTGCCTTCATCTACTGTAGGATTCAAGTCCCCATATGAGATATTACATAAAGAAACCAGACTACGCTTACTTGCGGGTATTTGGTTCGACTTGTTACCCTTGCTTGCACTCTTATGGTAACCATAAGTTTGATCTGAAATCTATTCAATGCATCCTTGGATACAATGCACAATACAAAGGCTATCAATGCTTATATCCCCGTACTGGAAGGATATAAATCTCACGCCATGTCATCTTCGATGAGGGGATCTTTCCTTTTCAACATCGGTACAAAGACTTTGTTGAACCTCAAACTACTCCATTACTTCAGGCATGGCAGCTTACTCCATCTGAACCAACCTACCTTCATGTGGTTCAACAACAACCTTCTCCAGGTATACCGGAACCAGTGATACCCCCTTCGACTCCTTTCAACCCTATTTCAGAGGATTATCCTGACAATCGTACTGATAATACTCATGGCATTGAAAGAGAGCACACAGAGCGTCCCTTTGTTGAAGCAGAAGGTGTTCCTCTTATCCATGCTGGAGAAGAACCTCAAACATCACGCACCCATCAAATAACAACCCACCTTAAAAAGGGGATATGTAAACCAAATCCTCGATACGCTCTTATGACCCGACCTAGTCTCCCAAAGGTTCCTTCCACAATCACCTCTGCTTTGAAACATCATGTATGGACTTAGTCCATGTCTGAAAAAATGGAAGCCCAACACATAAATGGTACTATGTCCCTAGTACCTCGTGTACCAGGAAAGCATGTGCTCGGCTCTAGATGGATTCGCACAATTAAATTGAAGGCCGATGGATCGCTTGATAGGTTGAAGTCCCGATGGGTAGCTAAAGGTTATGAGCAGGAAGAGGGTGTTTACTTCACTGAGACGTATATTCCTGTGGTTAGTGTTGGGCCCAAATATGGCCCGTTAGCTGAAGCTGTTTCAGCTATACAATTAGAGGCGACGATGGGCCGAAATAAGGTCCACCGGGACCTAAATCCTGAACGAGAAGAGAAGACGAAGCTAACCTGGAACCAGGAGCTGATTCAGGTTAAAGTACTAACAAAGGGATGCTCAACAAAGAGGTCAGGTCCCTTGTATGAAGACCTAAGGGAGATTACCCAAATTGAGGATAAGGAGACGCAGGACCCGGTCAAGCAGAGTTCGTTGCGAGCTCCCAAATCTGCGGAGGAAATCTCGGAAGTCAATCAACCAACAATCGCATGAAGCTAAAAACTATATAAGAAGAAGAACAACAAGGAAAAAGGCATTCGATCTCGGACGCACTCATAGGATATTACGTATTTCGATAGATCTTATTATCTCTATTGTTCATCGGAATCATCCTTGTAACCATTATTCATCAATACAATTCTATTCATTCTTTGAGTTCTAACATGATTCAACCCACAATTGTCTTTCCCCAATCTAAATCTAACCTAAAACTAAAGAGTGAGTTTTACCCCTCACATTTTTGGCGCCGTCTGTGGGGAACGAAGATAATCGAATCCTTCACTCCGTAACTTGAGAATGAATCCATCCAACCAGGCCATGAGCCCTTCCATTCCTGATCCCATGATCCAGATCGACGGCTCACCAAACAGCAGAGACTCGGATCCCCAGAATCCAGAACCTCGATCCGCCGATCACCGATCCGAGCAACAGCCTCCAGCTAACGCTCAACCGGACCAAACAGGAATGACCAACCCAAGGTCTTCCGGAGGGAACAACTCGGGGGTCACACACCCCGAAAACCCGCAGCGTCAACCCGTTCCGAATCATTCGGAAGCTCAGCTATCTGAGATACGTCGAATGATGGTACAATTGGTAGAAAGAGCTCAGGATAATGAGCGCACGTTGCAGCAGCTAACTGCTCGACAGCAACGGTTCGAGGAAGTGACTAGATCTCTAACCGAGACGACTCATCTGTCGCAACGACAAGGATCGGGAGTCACCTTCCGAGACCGACTGACCGAATCCACCTTCCCTCGCGGACGCCTGGATTTTTCCCCAAACAGCACTGCTCGTGATGGGCAAGAGCACGTTCCCCCGACACCTCATACTGGGACAACCCCAGTATTCAGTCCACCTGTAACTAGCGCTATGGGAAATAACGTAGCGACGACAAGCTCTGCACCCAATAGGGTTCACGAACAGAGCACACGATTACCGCCTCCACCACCAGTTTTCAGGTCTGGAGAAGGAATGCTTTTCCCTCCCAGGGGAAGAACACCGGCTTCAGCCCACCAAAATGGGAACGTAGTCCCTAATCGAGACAGCCACCCGAGGACGGAAGCTGATCCTACAGCTCACCCCCCAGGTCGCGTCCCTCGAAGTGACCCTAGAGTTAGCGAGCCATTTAGCTCACCTAACGCTTTGGAAAACGACGACGCTCGACTCCATCAAGAATTTCCTCATCAACTTCATCTCGACGACCCAACCATCCTTCCCCTAGAAGGACCCGAGGCTATCCGCCGGTACATGGAGCAAACTCACGCAGCTCTCCAAAAGTTGAACGCTCAAGTACACAAAGCAACGAGCTCAGCTCCCGAAATCGAGAGCTTGATTGAGGAAACCCGTGGAACCCCATTCACAAACAAAATCGCTAACTTCCACATAAGAGATACCCGAAAAATTAGGATCCCCGAATATGACGGGACCTCAGACCCAAAGGCTCATTTAAGAGCCTTCCGCTTAGCTATAGTGAAAGCTCACTTCACAAGAGAAGAATGCGAAGCAGGTTACTGCAGAACTTTTGCTGAGAACCTGGTCGGAACAGCCCTCGAATGGTTTTCAAGCCTCGAGCCAAACTCAATAGATAACTTTGACCAGCTCACCAACGCTTTCATGAAGCAATACTCAACCCATATCCTCAAGCAAGCTTCCGAGGCTGACCTCTGGAAAATCAGGCAAGGAATGGGAGATTCATTACGAACCTACATCGAGAAATTCAGAGCGGTCTGAACTAAGCTCTCGAACCCCAACGATCAAGTTACCATCGAAGCCCTTAGAAGAGGCCTCTGGTACAAATCAGAATTCTGGTCCGAACTAACGATTAACCCTCCCCCAACTATCGATGATGCTCTTCACAAAGCATCGAGATACGTTACCTTGGAGGAGGAAACAGCCGCATTGGATAGAATCCATAAGAAATCCCAGAATCACCCGAAGGGCGAGACCTCGGAAGCAAAAGGATCCTCTAGAAGAGGGAGCTCCCGAAATAATCAGACCCAGGGAGAACATTCTTATGCTGTCGAGGAAGTCCAACAGGAAAAACCCGTTGCCGCGACAAGCAAAACCCCCTGGTCAAAAGGCTACGATGAGAACAAACACTGTTCTTACCATGATCGAAAAGGGCACTCAACTGAGGAATGCTGGGACCTCCAACGACAATTGGCAGCTAAATTCGTAGCTGGGGAACTAAAAAACGTGGAACTCAAAAAACCACCTCCTCACCAGAAAAGAGGTCCCAGAGACACCTCTCCAAAACGTGAAAGGTCACCTGAGAAGGAAACAGATTCGCCACCGCCAGCTCCCAAGAAAAGAGTTGACATGATTCTTGGGAAATTTCCCCAAGGGAAGAGTCTGCAAATCGAGGCCTTCTTGAGCAAACCATCGCCTCATTCGAGCCCCAGCTCGAGAGTGGATTATATCCTCGGAGGCTCCGACTTATGTCAAGACTCAGTTAATTCAATCAAGAGCCATGTACGGAAGGCTGTTTCTAATACTCAGTCTAAGCCTCCCAATCCCGAATCCAACACTAAGATTTCTTTCTGGGAGAGCGAGACATCAGATCTCGACAGACCTCACGATGACGCCCTAATCGTCACCCTGAACATAGCAGGTTACGAGGTGCCTAAACTAATGATTGACACCGGAAGCTCGGTCGACCTTATCTTCTACAACGCCCTGAAAGGAATGGAAATAGATGACTATGAAATTATTGGTCAGAAAGCTAACCTCGTAGGCTTCTCCGGGGAAACGGTCACCCCGTTGGGAACTATCAAGCTCCCGGTTATAGCTGGAGGAATCATGAAAATGACCAATTTTGTGGTCATCGATAAGCCCTCTCCATTCCATGCGATCCTAGGAAGACCCTGGATCCATAAGATGAAGGCAGTAGCCTCCACTTATCACCAATGCGTGAAATTTCCAACACCTGACGGAATAACTACCGTACGGGGTAGCCAGAAGATCTCCAGGATCTGTTACTTGGGAGGATTCGGAATCCTCAAAGAGTCGCCCCAATAGCAATTACAGATCCAGGAAGGCCGAGAAATGCAACAAAATATTCGAGGTCCCCCTAGGAACCTAACCGAACAAGTTAGCATTGACGACTCGAATCCTGAGAAACGCGTGAGCATCGGTTCAGAGCTCCCACTTGAAACTAAAAAGGAACTCATAGACTTCCTAAAAAGTAATGTCGGAACCTTTGCATGGGCTACCAGCGACATGAAGGGAATAGACGCAAACGTCACCACTCATAAGCTCAATGTAGACCCAACTTTCAAACCGATCAAGCAAAAACGTCGCAAGCTAGGCCTAGAAAAAGCCCAAGCCGTAAATGACGAAGTTGACCGACTAACAAAAGCTGGATCCATTCGAGAAGTCCAATACCCCGACTGGCTAGCTAACCCGGTAGTGGTAAGAAAGAAAAATGGGAAATGGAGGATCTGCGTAGATTTTACCGACCTAAACAAGGCATGTCCTAAAGACAACTTCCCATTACCTCATATCGATCGATTGGTTGAAGCTACAGCCGGCCACCAGCTTTTATCTTTTATGGACGCCTTCTCAGGATACAATCAGATCATGATGGACCCCGAAGATCAAGAAAAAACTGCGTTCATAACCGAACGGGGAACCTATTGTTACAAGGTTATGCCGTTCGGCCTAAAGAACGCAGGAGCTACCTACCAAAGGCTTGTGAACAAGATGTTCGCTGGACAACTCGGGAAAACGATGGAAGTTTACATCGACGATATGCTGGTTAAGTCATCAGCTGGCGAAAACCACATTTCGCACCTAAAAGAATGCTTCGAAGTCCTCAACAAATACGATATGAAGCTCAATCCCGCGAAATGTACATTCGGGGTACCTTCGGGGGAATTCCTCGGCTATCTCGTAACCGAAAGAGGCATTGAGGCCAACCCAAAACAGATAGCTACCTTTCTGGAAATGCCATCACCTAAGACAACCAGAGAAGTGCAAAGGCTAACTGGACGAATCGCTGCGCTAAATCGATTCATATCCAGATCTACCGACAAATGCCTCCCGTTCTATAAACTCCTTAAAAATAATAAGAAGTTCTTGTGGGACGAGAAGTGCGAGGAAGCGTTTAAACAATTAAAAGCTTACCTCACCGAACCTCCAATCCTGTCCAAACCTGTAACAGGGGAACCGCTATACTTGTACCTCGCCGTGTCAACCGCTGCAGTGAGCGGAGTACTAGTACGAGAAGAGCAAAACGAACAAAGACCTGTCTACTATACCAGCAAAAGCTTAATAGACGCTGAAACAAGATACCCTGTAATGGAAAAATTAGCTCTGGCTGTAGTAACAGCCGCTAGGAAACTACGACCTTATTTCCAATCACACTCGATCATCGTAATGACTTCGCAGCCACTACGTACGATTTTACACAGCCCTAGTCAATCAGGACGGTTAGCCAAATGGGCCATAGAGCTGAGTGAATACGATATCGAGTATAGACCTCGAGCAGCTGCGAAAGCTCAGGTCCTCGCCGATTTCGTCATCGAGCTAACATCCGAACAGCTCGATCTCGAAATAGAATCCCCAAAATGGAGCCTATATGTCGACGGAGCCTCGTCAAAACAAGGCTCCGGAATTGGTCTCAGACTGACTTCGTCAGCCGGAGAAACCATCGAACAATCATACAGGCTCGGATTCAGTGCTTCAAACAACGAAGCTGAGTATGAAGCACTAATCGCAGGATTAAAACTTGCTCTAAGCCTCGGAATCCAAGAACTAAACGCTTACACCGATTCACAGCTGGTAGCTAGCCAGTTCCATGGCGAATACGAAACAAGGGATGAAAGAATGGGGGCATACCTTGAAGTCGTCCAAAGCCTCACCAAGCAATTGGCCAAGTTTGAGCTAACAAGAATCCCACGAGGAGAGAACTCCTCAGCAGACGCGCTAGCAGCTTTAGCTTCTACATCAGACCCCCTTGTAAAACGGATTATACCCGTAGAAGGTATCGAAAAACCCAGCATCGACATAGCTACTAAAGCTGAAATCGACAGTAAGCCGAAAGAGGAAACAGAGGATAACTGTCCCAAAACAATGACAGCCCAAGTCATCACGACATTCTGGTTCCCGAAAATCAAAACTCGCAAATTAAAAAAGTACACCTCCGGGGGCACGATCCAGACTTCAGACTCACTCGTCTATACAGCAGAGATCTCCAAAACGGGAAATCCTTCCAACCTTGGAGATACCTCCGGGGGCACGATCCATACTCCTGACAACAATAACAGACCTGAAGATATTTCTCGGGATCTAAACCCTCCGGGACCTGATCCGAGGAACGTCTCCAGGGGCACGACGCCCAACCACGAGAATACTCAGGAACCTAACCCTGAACAAGAACCTCCCGTATCTCTTCACGACAAAATCATGAGAAGGGAAGATTGGAGAACACCGATTATGCAGTATATTTCGGAGGGCAAGGTCCCCCCCCCAGAAATGGGAGGCTCGAAAACTTAAAGCAATAAGCGCAAGATACTGCATAACGGAATCATCCCTTTACAAAAGAAGCGTGTCGGGACCTTACCTAAAATGCATCCACGGTCTCGACGCCATCAAACTCATGAAAGAAATGCACGATGGTTCCTGTGGAAACCATGCCGGCGGTAGAGCATTAGCCATCCGAATAAAAAGACAAGGCTATTTCTGGCCTACCATCATCGCTGATTGCGAAATCTATTCGTCACAATGTGACAAATGCCAAAGGCATGCGCCGATTATACACCAACCTACCGAAAAATTGTCCTCAATTTCCGCGCCATACCCATTCATGAGATGGTCCATGGACATCATAGGGCCACTGGTGAAATCGGGAATAGGGCAACAGAAGCTACGCTACGTGCTAGTCCTAACTGATTATTTCACGAAATGGATAGAGGCCGAAGCTTTCCAACAAGTAACTAGGGTCGAAACCGAACGACTCATATGGAGAGACATCATCTGCCGCCACGGCGTCCCATACGAAATCGTAACTGATAATGGAGGACAGTTTATCTCCAATGACTTCAAAACATTCTGTGATAAGTGGAACATCCGCCTCACCATGTCGACACCCCGATACCCTCAGGGGAACGGCCAGGCAGAGGCTGCTAATAAATCAGTCCTAGCAAACCTCAAGAAACGCCTGGGAGCCAGTAAGGCCAACTGGTCAGAAAAATTACTGGAAGTACTTTGGGCATGTCGAACCACCCCCAGAAGGGCTACTGAGGAAACTCCTTTCTCTCTAGCCTACGGGATGGAAGCCGTCGTCCCCGCTGAAACCATAACTGGGAGTCTCCGCCGAGAGCTTTGTACGGCTAATCCCGAAATCAACAACGAACTCCTGTCAGATAACCTTGATCTGATCGAGGAACGACGAGACAAAGCTTTGCTTCGTATTCAAAATTATCAGCAAGCGATGGCCCGACATTATAACTCCAAGGTCAGAATCCGACAATTCGCCGTTGGTGACCTGGTGCTAAGGAAAGTCTTCAATGGTACCAAAGAACCAAAAGCTGGAAAGCTAGGAACCAACTGGGAAGGTCCCTATCGGATCATCCATGTAGTACGACCTGGCGTCTATAAACTTGCAAAAGTGCGAACCGGGGTACCCGAGATTCGATCGTGGAATGCATTCAATCTCAAGAAGTATTACCACTAGGTACCTAAATTACCTGAACTACGTTTGGCTTGATCCCTTGACTGGGTACGTAGGCAACTCCGTTATGAGTGCAGCCCCAATCCAATTCCACCATTACTTACACATTCATAGGGGGCATGTGATCAGCTAAAACACATAGCCCGGATTATTGATCTGTATTAAGATTATGCGTTCTGTAAATTTCATCAATAAAAACGATTATTCAAATCGCCTCGCATTTCAAGATAACTTAAAACAATCTCTCGAAATTATCCAGGTCTCCAAAAACCTGAACTAAAGGTCTTAAAATCCTAAATATCAGTTTTGGTCTCGATGGACCTGAGCTCAAAGTCTTAAAATCCTAACAATAGGTTTAGGCCTCCGCGAACCTAAACCTGAGGTCTCAAAATCCTAACAAGAGGTTTAGGTCTCAATGGACCTGAACCTAAGGTCTCAAAATCCTAACAAGAGGTTTAGGTCTCGATGGACGTGAACCTAAGGTCTTAAAATCCTAACAACCACCTCAGACTCCCTCGAATCTGAACCTAAGGTCTCAAAATAATAACAAAAGGTTTAGGTCTCGATGAACCTGAGCTCAAAGTCTCAAAATCCCAACAAAAGGTTTAGGTTTTGATGAATCTAAACCTAAGGTCTTAAAACCCTAGTAATACTAATCCAGATTATAACAAATCTAAAACAAAGGTCCTAAAATCCTCAGAAACGAGTTCACAAGTTGAATCCCAAGACCTCAATCTAAACAGGTCCCCGAAAACCTGAACTACTCAGGTTCCCAAAACCATGAAACCCACTACTAAACAGAGTACAAAAACTTAGTTCTACAAGTCAAGAACAACTTCACCATATTTGGGGGCAAGATATACATTTGACCCCAAATTCTTACTACGAATCAAGGCAAGTTAACGCAAAAACGAGATAAAGGTTTAAAGGCCTCCTCAGGCTATTAGGTCCGAAAATATAGCGAAAAGGTTTAAAGGCCTCCTCAGGCCATAAGTTTAAACAACCAAAAGCCCCGAGGGCAAGAGTTTAACAGAAACATAACAGAAAATTAAAAAAAAAGAGCTCGAAGCTCTCATTCATTCGTGCTCCTTAGAGCCATCCTCCATATCAGCAGCCTCGATCTCCTTGGTCAGATCCCCCATAACCGTCTCAGCATCAGTTCCCCCAGGAACCATGTCAACTGGGGCTGAATCAACACCCATCAAACCTAAATTAGATCCATATTCTCCGGAAAACGATGGATTAAACATATTGATCTCGAAAGTACCTGAGCTTTCAGAGACTTGAGGAAGAGGAAGTTTGCTGATCGAGAAATCAGAAACTTGAGCTTTCTCGTACGCGGCAATCGCGTCTGGTACCATGGCCACAAGGCGATCGTACTCCTCCTGAGCACTCTTAATTTCTTCAGCAAGCAGATCCTTCAGAAGGTCGGTGTTGGCCTGAATCTCTTGGGCATAGATTTGGAGTTCAACCTCCTCTTTCTTCTTCACGAACTTCTCTTTGACCGAGGCAAGAACCTTGTTATAGGCTTCAATCACCTCCCTTTTTCCTCTCCGAACAGCAAGCTTCACTTCAGCTTCCTTGTTCTGTTGACTAACTTGAGATGAAGTGATCATTTCTTTCAAATGTGCCTCGGCAATCTTGCGAGCAGCGTCCAGCTCACTCACCTTCCTGTTCTTGACCCTGAGATCGATCTCCAGACTCTCAATCTTCCCATGTTGAGTATCGGCCTTCATACCTAGTCTCTCAACCTCGGCCTGAAGCAATGAGACCTGGCCTTTAGCTTGATCGAGTTCCCCCTTGGTCGTTTTAAAGAGTTCCTTGACCTGAGCCAACTCTCCAGCGTTAGGAGCGTGGCTCAGAGTGTCCTCAAGCTTGAACTGCGCTCTGTTAATTGCACCGGCCAGCTACGAAAACATAAGAATAACACCATCAGCTCCTTTACAATATAACAATGAAGGAAACAAAAGATTTCATACCTGACCCAAATGATGGGAAACATCAATAAATTCCTCGCGATTCGTCAGGTTATTAACCGGGGGAAGAGAGCATCCTGTCCTCTTCATGTGCCTCACCAACGTAGCCAAGCCCCATGGATCTTCCAATATCGACCCTGCTTGGAGTGCGTGAAACTCCAACCCACGGTGCCTCCACGTGAGGACGAGGAAGAGGATCTAGAAGGCCTCTCAATTTGGTCTGACCTGGACCTTTTACTTCGGGGAAGATCAATCTCGCGCTGCGGGCTAGTATCAACGGCTGGGACCTCCACGGGCAGAGGCACTTCCTGGGCTCCCTGAGTGTCAGCAGGAGGGAAGCACGCTAAGTGCTCGGGTCCCTCATCACGTAGGACACCCTTCAGAGAGTCAAGGAAAGCACCTCCTTGAGCTTTGTCATCGCCTTTAGGGACATTGCCACCTTTGGCTGGCCTCCCTCTCGAACGGAACGACGGCTTAAGAGACATCTTTAGTTGGGTTTTCTCGGTCTCGGATGTGCTAGCTTCGGTCGACAAAGATACCACGGAAGCTCCCTCAGAAACTACACAAAACAAGTCCATCAGATATATATTCTCCGTCGTAAAGCGCACGACAAACAAAAAATAGAAATCTTAAATACCTTCCAAATTGGCTACAGGGATCGGATCCTGAAAAGAAGCCTTGTATCGTTCTGGAAATCGAGCCGATCCAATCCTCGAGGTAGTATAAGAGCTCCAAGTACAAGGACTCTGCTGTAATGCTCGGTGAAGAGCTCTGGTGACTTTTCCGGATAGCCTAGGAGGATCGTCGATTTCTGCAAACGAAACCAAGCAACTATCAAAGCATGATAAACCAAAAGTAAACAAGCACGAATTCTAACTGGTCCTAACCAGCAGCGTCAGACCAAATCGACCTAAGACCTCGACCCACAGGGACCGTCGAGGGATCAATTTTCACATAAAAATATTTCTTCCTCCAGTCGTCGTCACTACATGAGAACTTAAAGATGCCTAGTTTAGGACGACAAGGAAGATAAAAGGTCCCGCTACACCCCTCCTTCGATGAGCTCTCCTTTAAGATAAAGAGACTCATCAACTCACTAAGACCAACGGAGATCCCTTCCTCCTTGGCTCTGGTGATAAAACCATTTATAACTCGAATGACAGACGGACAGAGCTGAGAAAGAGACAGCTCGTAATGATCTAAAAGATCTAGTAAAAGATCCGGGAGAGGGAACCGGAGATGGCATTTGGAGATATAGTTCTCATGAATGCAGAACCAACCCTCCGGAACCGTCTCCGGATTCTCATCAGGCTTACAAGCTCGCCCCATCTCTTTCGGAGCATGCGCTTGAACCATAAGATTCACGACCTCCTGAGCTGTCAAAACAGAGGGAAGGTGCGAGCCAGAGGGAACGCTCCCGCTAGAACCATCGTTCCTCTTGAGACGCTTGGACATTCTCGGAACCACCAACGATTTGACTTTCTTCTTTTTGTCAGTCTTCCTCATCTTTTCACCCACCTCTTGCTTGACCTTCAACAGTCGAGCATCGGGAGCAGGAGGCCGAGATTCTCCTGAACTTTCTTGCCTAGACATAATTGGGAATCGAAGAACGAAGAGAAAAAGAAAAAGAAAGGTCTTTGATATACAGGAACCAAATTCTCCAAGATCAAAAGGCTCGAGAGGATGGAGGAGAGTCACAAACGATAATAAAAAAATAATAAAACTAACTAGAGTTAAAATAAGAAAGAGGGGAAGTTACCTTGGAAGCCGAAAGGGTGGAGAAGTGGAGAGAGTTGCAGTTAATAACCGCAGCTTTATATCACATCGAGCCTCGGTAAAAGGGGGATACTTATTTGAAATCCGTTAATCTGGACCGTCGAAAATGCTGAGCACAATCATAACCGACAGATTAAGAAGAATATTTTGCGTTTAAAAAAAAAAAATTTTAAAAACGCAATCATTATCTCGACGAGGGTGTTGAGATCACGCGGCGCCTAGGTCTAGCTTCCAAGATAGGAAACCTAGTCTCGGAAGCTGGGGGCAACTGTTGGGCCCAAATGTGGCCCGTTAGCTGAAGCTGTTTCAGCTATACAATTAGAGGCGACGATGGGCCGAAATAAGGTCCACTGGGACCTAAATCCTAAACGAAAAGAGAAGACGAAGCGAGCCTGGAACAAGGAGCTGATTCAATTAAAGTACTAACAAAGGGATGCTCAACAAAGAGGTCAGGTCCCTTGTATGAAGACCTAAGGGAGATTACCCAAATTGAGGATAAGGAGACGCAGGACCCGGTCAAGCAGAGTTCGTTGCGAGCTCCCAAATCTGCGGAGGAAATCTCGGAAGTCAATCAACCAACAATCGCATGAAGCTAAAAACTATATAAGAAGAAGAACAACAAGGAAAAAGGCATTCGATCTCGGACGCACTCATAGGATATTACGTATTTCGATAGATCTTATTATCTCTATTGTTCATCGGAATCATCCTTGTAACCATTATTCATCAATACAATTCTATTCATTCTTTGAGTTCTAACAGGATTCAGCCCACAATTGTCTTTCCCCAATCTAAATCTAACCTAAAACTAAAGAGTGAGTTTTACCCCTCACAGTTAGGACATTGACTATCTGAGTTTTCTTGATGTTTCTGTAGCTAATGGCTGGAAAGTACGTCAGTTCGATGTTAAAAATGCTTTCCTCCATGTGGAACTGCTTGAGGATGTTTTTGTCAAGCAACCTCATGGGTTTGTTGATCCCTCCAAACCTGATCACGTCTGCAAGCTCCATAAAGCTTTATACGGTCTTAAACAGGCTCCCGTGCCTGGTTCAACAAGTTCACCACCTTCCTGTTGGAGTTTGGCTTTCAGTGCAGTCCTGCTGATCATTCCCTCTTCGCATATCACAGAGAAGGTCAGACATTGGTTCTACAATTATATGTTGACGATGTTCTGTTGACAGGCAACTCGTCGAAGCTGATGATCTCCTTAATCACTGAACTCAACCAACAATTTCGATGAAAAACATGGGAGAGATACACTACTTTTTGGGGGTACATGCTCAATATCATGATCAGGGTTTATTCCTTAATCAGTCTGGATACACTGAAGATATTCTTCGTGAGGCTGGGATGACTACTGCGAATCCAATGCTAACACCACTTCCCACCCGCTTAGATGAGGTATATAAAGACACCACACTGTTCTCGGATCCTACTTAATTTTGTAGCATCGCCGGTAAGCTTCAGTATCTGACCTTGACAAGGCCGGATATCCAATTTGCCGTCAATTTTGTGTGTCAACGAATGGACTCCCACTATGAGTGACTTCACGATGCTCAAACGGATCCTCCGATACATCCGGGGCACCTCAGCTTATGGTCTGCATATCTTGAAAAACAGTTCTCTCTCGCTCACAGCCTTCAGTGATAGCGACTGGGCTGGGTGTAATGACACACAACGATCCACCACGGGTTTTTGTGTGTTACTTGGCTCCAACGTCATCTCTTGGTGTGTGAAATGTCAATCTACAGTCTCTTGTTCATCCACTGAGGTGGAATATTGCACACTTGCTCAAACCGCCTGTGAGTTGACTTAGCTAAACTTCATACTCCGTGATCTGCAAGTTTGTCAGCCGGACCCTGCTCAGCTATACTGTGATAACCTCTTTGCGATCCAACTTTCCGCCAACCCTGTATTTCATGCTCGGTCTAAACATTTTGAAGTGGATTACCACTACATACGGGAACGGGTGGCCCTTGGATTGATTGAGGTGCTTCACATTCTGGCTTCACGCCAACTCGCATACATCTTTACAAAGCTCTTTCACTCTGTTGCGTAAAAAACTTGGAGTTGGCACTATACAACTTCCAAGTTTGTCGGGGGGGGGGGGATGGGGGTGGGGGGTGTATGTGATATAGGCCCAAGAAGAGAAACTGAGATGGGCCGTTGTGAGAACTTGAGTCAAGGCCCAAAGAGCAAAGCGACAAAAGGAACACTTTCAGCAGAAACTTTGAATAGCAGACAAGAGAGTACGGATGTGAAGGAGAAGGTGCCAGCCTGTATGGTGGTCCTGCAAACCCAATACGCTCCACTCTCAATCTGAATCTGACGATCTATAGTTCAACACTTGTGGCTTGATTAGGAGTTTCATATTAGGGCTTTCATGTCTTATCTATCTATATTGGTTGTAATCTTGAAAACGTTGTTTTGTAAAGTGAAAATAAGAGAGATTCAGTTTATAGTTTATAAGTTTTCACAATTATCAGGTTCTTGTTGCACGTCTTGTTTACTGCTTTAACATGACGGTGTGGGGTCGAGAGGGAGTCTGATTCATCTTCTGGCTTTGAGTTCGAGGATGAAACTTAGGAGAAATCTCAGCCGCTCAATATGGATCTTAATTTGCCTCCTCCCGTCGAATAGGTCGTGCGATCGTTTCTCCGGTTACTGACGCGTCACGTCTTCTAAATTAAGAGATAGTGCGTTCTCCTAGTATCGTTTTCTTTTTATTTGTGTCTAAATATTTAATAAGATATTTATTCAGTTTATTTGAATCCTTTAAATTATATCTACATTTATTTATTGTCTACGCAATTCTTTAAGATTATAATATTATAATAATTATTTCAATACCAGACCTGGTCACTTATAGAAGCTAGGGAAGCATAGGTTTGGAGATTGGAAAACCTTCATAAAATTTAAGGTCCAAATTAGATCAAAATCATTTAATTAATAATTTGCTGGTATATCGCTTGGTAGAGTGTCAAGGGCTGCTTGTTTCAGATCCAACCGGAACATTTAATATTATACTCCTTATGTTATAAAAATATTTATTTTTAGATTTTTTTTGTTTCTTAAAGATACATTTTTATTTCACATTTAATTAAGTAATAATTGTAAATTTTTAACTTCAACAAAATCAATTAGGTTTATTTCATTTTTATAAGTTAGGGATTACATGAAATAGTTGTACACAAAAAGTAATACACTGATAATCAAAATTTAACAAGTTTTATAAATATGTGTGAAAATTCTATAATATATATCAATTTGAAATGGATGGAATATATAATTTCATGCGTTATAAATAAATTATTAGTATTTAATGAGCCAAAATATTATTTTTTGGCTTATGGCCGGCTATCTATACTTCCATGTATTTGTAGTCCAAACTTTGACGAATATGACACCATCTTATTGTGGCTATCACAAACTGCAAACAAAATAACCTTTTTTCTTTTTGGGAAAAGGGTTTACTAAATAAAATAATTTGGTATCAATTGATAACGCACAAAGAAATATACATATAAGCGTTTTTTATTTCTATATATATCGAGCGTTAGTTTATTCATGAGTAGAGTATCGATTCCTCTTCTTCCTTTATATAAAATAAAAATTTTCTTCTCATATTAATATTCAAACATCTCTACCGGTATTATTTTTATTCCTATTTAAAGTTTGTCGATTACAGAAAATTCCAGTTTCATCATAACACGTTATCAGCACGATCACTCTGCGATTCGGTAAAGTTTATATGTATCATATTTACCCTGCTATAATGGCCAGTATACCGCCTTTATTACTATTTATTATTTTATAGTAATTGTTTTAATTCATATTAATTATATATATTAATGTGGGCGGTAGGTCGCCCCGTTAAGATTACTAAATATACTATCTTTTATTATCAATTTCAATTCACTATAATTAATGTTAATATATATACTGGTCGGCCGAGCCGCCGTAAATTTATTTATTGTGAATTGGTCGGCTGAGCCGCCTTATAATTTATTTATTGTGAATTGGATGGCCGAGCCACCTTATAATTTATTTGTTATTGTGAATCGGTCAGCTGAGCCGCCTTAT
Source organism: Moricandia arvensis (assembly GCA_905132765.1). Classification (NCBI taxonomy): domain Eukaryota; kingdom Viridiplantae; phylum Streptophyta; class Magnoliopsida; order Brassicales; family Brassicaceae; genus Moricandia; species Moricandia arvensis. The sequence continues at coordinate 28,758 of CAJHQP010000431.1, read as the reverse complement.
AATTTATTTATTATGAACTGGATGGCCGAGCCACCTTATATTTTATTTATAGCATAATATTGGTCTGGCTCTGCCGCCACATTATTTGTTTAATGTTTTGACAGAAATAATTTTATCACTAGAATAAATATTGATATTTGCATATTATGAATATTATATAAATATTTGGTCGCTTAGATAAAATATTTTGAAATTTATTGATTCTGGTTGACTGCTTATTACGATATTTTCAGACTGATTTTTGGATCAAATAATTTAATCCCAACGGTCACAAAGAAATTTTTTTAAAATTCCCCCCTTTTCCAACGGTCATGAACAGTGTTTTTTACCTACAAATATACTCATCCTTCATTCATTCAACTCATCCAAAACATTTCATCTCCTCCCAAATATTTTCAAATCGCTCTCCTCCGATTTTCGTTGCAAGAATGATGATTCGGCTATTTTTGATTTTATGTGCGATTTTTATTTTTACTTCCATGTATTTGATTTATCTTGGAGGAGTTAGTGCTGAAAATTTTGGCATTAATGTCTATTTAGCTTTTTATGCATTATTTCTCCTTGTAATTGCTTGCATGATTAATGTTAATGGCTTTTAAATATTTTTATAAAATTTATTTCTTGTAACCATTCCCGCACTTCAAATATTTAATGAAATAATAATTCTAATTGTGTTGTTTATTACTATTTGATTTTGGAAATCTAATAACAAACATGGAGAAGCTCCAATTTCACGCCCTAGACACCACCGGTACCAACTACTTTTCGTGGGTTGCAAATGTCGAACTTTATCTTGAATCTCTTGGTTTATCTGAGGCCATTAAAGAGAGTAATACTTCAACGCCTCAAGAAAAGGCTGAATCGGTGATCTTCCTTAGAAGACACCTTGATGAAAGTATTATTTATGAATATGCCAATTTGAAAGATCCTAAAGAGCTATGGAAGTCTCTGAAAAATCGTTTTGATCATCAGAAAGATATAACACTTTCACTTGCCCGGGATGAATGGCAAAGTCTGAAATTCCAAGATTTCGACAAAGTGATGAATTACAATTTTGTTGTACTAAGGGTTGTAGCCAAATTGAGATATTGTGGTGAAACGATTACCGAATCTCAAAATGCTTGAGAAGACATACAACACATTTCACAAGAGCCACATCACCCTGCAACAACAATATAGGTTGCGGGGATATACTAAATTTTCAGATTTAATTGTGGCACTTCTCATAGCAGAAAAGAATAACAAGCTTCTCATCAAGAATCACATGACTTGTCCGACTGGTTCCAAAGCTCTCCCGGAAGCTTAATTTCCTATCATGTGACTCTTAAAATTCCACAATTATACCATAAATAATTGTTATTTGTGGAAGATTAATGTATAATTATTGTGTGTTTAAGATTTGGTAATGATGTATAATATTATCTTATGATTCTTTTTGTTTGTCTCAGAAATGGATAAGAGAACAAACGGAACAACAACTACGCAACTTGGTAGAGAAGTTTGCATACCAGATAGTGGCACAACGCACACTATACTGAAAGATAAGAGATTTTTCTCTAACTTAAAGTCAGCCAAAATGACTGTAAACACAATATCAGGTCCTACAGACTTGATCGAAGGAATTGGCAAAGCAAACTTTATGTTGCCTAATGGAACAAAGTTTTCCATAGATAATGCCTTATATTCTCCAAATTCTAAAAGAAATTTGTTGAGTTTCAAAGATATATATCTTCAAGGATATGATACTCAGTCTGCAACTGAAAATGGCAAGAAGTATATATATATAATTTCCGAGAGATCAGGCAAAAATCTAATCTTGGAAAAGTTCTCAGAACTTCCTTCTGGATTACATCACACTTATATTGATGTAATAGAATCACATTTTGTTATCAAGAGAAATCCAGAAGATGTTATACTATGGCATGACCGTCTTGGCCATCCAGGCACTACAATGATGCGTAAAATCATTGAGAGTTCACATGGTCACTCAGTAAAAACCCAAGATATACATCAGAGTAATAAAATGCCATGTACTGCATGTGCCCTTGGGAAATTGATCATAAGACCATCACCAACAAAAGTTGATAAAGAATCACCAAGATTCCTAGAACGAATACAAGGTGATATTTGTGGACCAATACATCCACCATGTGGACCATTTTATTATTTTATGGTACTAATCGACGCATCCAGTAGATGGTCACATGTTTGCTTGTTATCATCTCGAAATATGGCATTCGCGAGATTTCTAACTCAGATAATCAAATTAAGAGCTCAGTTCTCTGATTATCCAATTAAAAGAGTGAGATTAGATAACGCTGGAGAATTCACATCCCAAGCATTTAATGATTATTGTATGGTATCAGGGATTGAAGTAGAACATTCAGTTGCTCATGTTCATACGCAAAACGGATTGGCAGAATCCTTAATTAAACGACTGCAACTGATTACAAGGCCATTGATTATGAGATCCAAACTCCCAACTTCTGTATGGGGTCATGCAATTTTGCATGCAGAAGCACTCATTCGGATAAGACCAAGTGCATATCATAGATATTCCCCGTTACAATTAGTATCTGGTAGAGAACCAAATATCTCTCATCTAAAAGTATTCGGTTGTGCGGTTTATGTTCCAGTGGCACCACCACAACGTACAAAGATGGGACCTCAAAGACGGTTGGGAATATATATTGGTTATGATTCTCCATCGATAATAAGATATCTAGAACCACAAACTGGTGATGTTTTTACGGCACGATTCGCTGATTGCCATTTCAATGAAAAAGAATTCCCAAATCTAGGGGGAGATAACAATAAAGTAGGAAAAGAAATCAAATGGAATGTGCCATCCTTATTACACCTTGATCCTCCTACGAAACAGTCAGAACTAGAAGTTCGACGTATCATGCATTTACAAAACATCGCAAATCAACTACTTGATGCATTTGCTGATACCAAAATGGTAACAAAATCATATATACCCGCCGCAAATGCTCCTGCTCGCATTGAGATTCCAGAGAAAGGCAAAATGGCAGTTGATACACGTGAATCAGGAACACGTTTGAAACGCGGCAGACCTTTTGGCTCAAAGGATAAAATCCTAGAAAACGAAAGGAAGTTGAAAGGCATGATACCTCCAGAATAACAGAAAATGTTCTTGAGATAGAAGATAATGAATCTAACGACAATACAAAGCATCATGAATCTGAAGAAAATCATGAGATTTCTATTAATTACATCCATAATAGAAAAATATGGGAACGGAAAGAGATGGATGATATAGATGATGTTTTCTCATACCTTTTAGAAAAGGAAATAGATGAAGAAAACGAAGATCCAGAACCAACATCTTCTTATGAATGTCAAAAGAGACATGACTGGATAAAATGGAAAAATGCAATCCAAGTCGAACTAGATTCACTTAACAAAAGAAATGTATTCGGACTCATTGTAATCACACCCAAAGATGTGAAACCTGTTGGATATAAAAGGGTATTTGTTCGGAAACGAAATGAGAAAAACGAGGTTACAAGATACAAAGCTCGCCTGGTAGCTCAAGGTTTTTCTCAAAGACCTGGAATTGATTATGAGGAAACATATTCTCCTGTTATGGACGCAATCACATTTAGATTCCTGATGAGCCTAGCGGCTAATGAAAATTTAGAAATGCGTCTTATGGATGTCATTACGGCATATTTATATGGATCATTAGATACTGATATCTATATGAGAATCCCAGATGGATTTAAGATGCCGGAAGTGTTAAGTTCCAAACCTAAAGGGTTATGTGCAATAAAATTGCAAAGATCATTATATGGGTTAAAACAATCTGGACGTATGTGGTATAATCGTCTCAGTGAGCATTTAACAAAAGAAGGATATGTGAATGATCCTCTATGCCCATGCGTTTTCATCAAGAAAACAACATCCGGATTTGTGATAATCGCGGTGTATGTTGATGATCTTAATATTATTGGAACTAAAAAGGAAATACAAAAGGCATCAGAATATCTGAAAGGAGAATTTGAGATGAAAGATCTCGGACAGACAAAATTTTGTCTTGGTTTACAAATTGAGCATTCTCAAAAGGGTATATTTGTACATCAATCTACATATACAAAAAGAGTGCTAAAACGTTTTAACATGGATAAAGCAACTCCGCTTAGCACTCCGATGGTTGTTAGATCACTTAATATTGAAACTGATCCGTTTCGACCATCTGAAGAGAATGAAGAAATACTTGGTCCTGAAGTTCCATACTTAAGTGCAATTGGAGCTCTTATGTATCTTGCAAATTGTACTCGGCCTGATATATCTTTTTCTGTCAATCTTTTAGCAAGATTCAGTTCATCCCCTACAAGAAGACACTGGAATGGAATTAAACATGTCTTTCGTTATCTTCAAGGGACTATTGATTTAGGTCTATTTTACCCTAAAAACTCAAATAGTCAAATGATTGGTTTTGCAGATGCAGGTTATTTGTCAGATCCACACAAAGCTCGATCACAGACAGGATACGTCTTTACAATTGGAGGCACTGCCATATCTTGGCGTTCTCAGAAGCAAACACTTGTAGCTACTTCTTCAAATCACGCTGAGATCATTGCACTCCATGAAGCAAGTAAAGAGTGCGTATGGTTGAGATCCATAAGCCAACATATCCGATCGAGTAGTGGAATTAACAATGACACGACCCCAACTATTTTATATGAAGACAATGCAGCATGTGTTACTCAAACGAAGGAAGGATATATCAAAACCGATAAAACAAAGCATATTCATCCAAAGTTCTTCTCGTACACTCAGGAGCTCGAGAAGAAGAAAGAGATTGAAGTAAGATATGTCCGATCATGCGACAATGCAGCTGATCTATTCACAAAATCACTTCCTACCTCGGTATTCAGGAAACATGTCCATAATATTGGAATACGTCATCAGAAAGATCTGTGACTACTTATTCGAGGGGGAGCTTACGAGGTTGTACTCTTTTTACCTGACTATGGTTTTTCCCATTGGGTTTTTTTCGAAAAGGTTTTTAACGAGGCAACAAGAGACGTTAAACAAGAGACGATAGTGACACTGGTCTCCAAGGGGGAGTGTTATGAAAGTCAAAAGCGCCGAAAGAAAAGAAAACGTGTGGAGCCCATTTTCACTATTCATACGCGTCTTTTATTTCTATATATATCGAGCGTTAGTTCATTCATGAGTAGAGTATCGATTCCTCTTCTTCCTTTATATAAAATAAAATTTTTCTTCCCATATTAATATTCAAATATCTCTACCGGTATTATTTTTATTCCTATTTAAAGTTTGTCGATTACAGAAAATTCCAATTTCATCATAACAATATATATATATATGAGTACTCGTGCTCAAGAGTTTTCACTTGGCCTCGTCTAATTAATACTAGGGTTATGAATGAATGCAATATAAAATTACGAAGATATAATTAAAGTACTTAGTAGCTGCAAGATAATCTTAAATTTTAATTAATTTTGGCATGGTTAAAAACTCTTGGAGGCTTAGTACTTATAAATTATTAAACGGGATAAACACAGTTATATACTGATATGATATTAACTATGGTGTATAATTTTTGGAAATTTTATCATTCTTTTAGTTAATTTAATATCCGGTGCATGCAAAAGTAAAGGAGCTTTTTGAATTCTACGTTACAGCTGTGACTAAATAATTAAATATTGAAGTCCAGTAATGATGATGTTTAGTTCTTTTAATTTGTGGATACAAGATATATATAGGTGTTAAGTGTCGACTGTAGACCAAGTCGTCACGGGAAAAAAAACACACCCACAATTATTAAACTACTTATTAACCAAACTACATTAGTATATAATCAGAACTTTCTCTCTCTCTTCTCTCTCTCGTATCTTTCACAGAGAGAAGAAAGGAATTTTTTTTTTTGTCTACTCCGTCGTTTTTTGACGGTGTATATTTTCATCGGATCTCTTTCCGGTGATTGTGATATTTCCGATTTCATCGGAACTTTTGTTTTGATAATAAATTTCCCAATAAATCATGGGACTTTTGGAGTGTTTTTGTTTCAAGAACGGAGCTTTTCTTCGTATTTATGTTTTATCTCTGGTCTTGAATCAGTCTTCGATTATCTTTTGTCAACTTCTCTCTTCTTCAGAAAGTAATATCTATTGGTTATTATGTTGATTTTGGTTTAGTTAAATGTATATACCTGGTTTGTCCCGGTTAGCGGATTTGATCGAGTGTATATAGTGACTCATTTTGTCACACGTATAGAGCTAACAGAAAAGATTCTATTTTGAGCTTCTTCTTCTCTCTCTCATTCTCCATGAACGTTTGAAGAAGAATCCATGATTTCTGTTCATCTAAATTACTAATATGGTATCAGAGCATTGAGCTCAGCTCAATATCGTTTTCCTTGTTCGTTTTCCGTTCGATCAAGCTCTGTTTTCTGGGTTTTCTCTTCCGTTTCATCGTCTTCGGTTCCGATGGTGGTTACTCTCCGTCGCACCCGTCGTTCTGGTCGTTTCACGCGTGCGAGTAGCTCAAATCCTCCTCCGGCATCTGTAATCGATCCGATCATCGAGGACTCGTCCGATCATTCTGCTGAGATGAATCCTGACAGTGTTCACTCTCCCTTGTTTCTTCACAGTGCTGATCATTCGGGCTTGCAACTTGTTTCTGTACAGCTCGATGGATCTAACTACACTCAGTGGTGCTCAGCTATGAAGATTGCTCTTGACGCGAAGAACAAGATCTCCTTCATTGATGGATCTCTCCCACGTCCTCCCTCAGGTAATCCTCTGTTGCGGATCTGGTCTCGTTGCAATAGCATGGTTAAATCTTGGCTTCTTAACTCAGTCACTAAGCAGATCTACGGTAGTATTTTGTCGTTTGATGATGCCACTGAGATTTTGATTGACTTGCATAATCTATTTCACAAGACAAACTTGCCTAGAACGTTCCAACTGATTCAACAAATCCAAGATCTTCATCAAGGTTCTATGGATCTTTCTAGTTACTACACAGCTCTTAAAACCCTTTAGGATAATCTGGATGGTGCTGAACCTCCTGAAATGTGTCTGTGTTGTAACACTTTTAGCTGTATCAGTCAGCGTTCTGCTAAGGCAAAGGTTGAGAGAGGCCGTATCATTAAGTTTTTGTCTGGCTTGAGTGAAAAGTATTCCATCATTCGTAGTCAAATCATAATGAAAAAGCCTTTACCTGATCTTGCTGAGATTTGCAACATCCTTGATCAAGATGACAGTCAATGTTTAACTATGTGATTGCTCCTACTGCATTTCACGTTAGCTATGACTCTGCACAGTCTTCTACTCTGTCTCAGTCAACTAACTCTCCTCAACCTGGTGTTCTTGCTGGTGATTTACATCCTAGTCAGTCGGGTGCATTGAATTCCTTTCACAAGAAGCCGAGTGCTATCTGTTCTCATTGTGGTAACACCGGTCACGTTGTGGATCGCTGTTATAAGTTACATGGTTATCCGGTTGGCTGGAAGAAAGGAAAAGGGAATTCTGATAAGCCTAAGTCTTCTGTTGTGGCTACCAATGTTGTTGTCCATGACCGTTCTTCTCCTGTCACTGGTTTTGACAATCTTGTTGGTCAGTTAAACAAAGATCAGATTCAAAACTTCATTGCCTATTTCAGCTCTCAACTTCAGTCTAAATCTCCTGAGTCACCATCTGCACCTGTACCTCAACGACATAACTCATCTGGTATTTCATTCTCTTCCTCCACCTTCAGTTTTGTTGGTATCTTAAGTCTCGCTAATTGCGTTACTGATCCACACACATGGATTATTGACTTTGGTGCGACTCACCATGTTTCACATGATCAAAGTGTTTTCAAGACTCTTGACACTTCTGTTGATCATTTTGTGAATCTTCCCAATGGTTCCACAATTAAGGTCGGTGGAATTGGTCAGATAGTTCTTACTGAGACTCTGGTTTTACAAAATGTTCTCTTCATACCAGACTTCCTTTAAATCTGTTGAGTGTCAGTTGTTTGACTACGAATCTTGGTGTGCGTGTGACTTTTGATTCTGGATGTTTTGAAATACAGAATCCTTTCAGGGGATCGAAGATTGGAAAAGGTAGACGGATTGCAAACTTGTATGTCTTGGACCTGGAAGATGATGAACTTGAAGATATGGATACACCTTCTTTTCGTTCTAACACTGTTGTTGATGCTTCTGTCTGGCATCAACGCTTTGGTCATACTTCTTTTAAGAGAATCGAGCTTCTGCACGATGTACTTGGGATTTCTAAGGCAAAGAATAAAGGACTATTACACTGTGACATTTGCCATCGTGCTAAACAAAAGAAGTTATCTTATACTTTGAATCCAAAGCTTTGTTCTCAACCATTTGAGTTATTGCATATTGATGTCTGGGGTCCGTTTTCTGAATCTACACAAGAAGGATACAGATATTTTCTCACAATTGTGGATGATCACACTAGAGTCACTTGGGTTTACTTACTCAAACTTAAGAGTGATGTTCTCACTGTGTTTCCCGACTTTCTTGCGTTGATAGAACGACAATATAATGCCCAGGTTAAAGCAGTGCGCTCAGACAATGCTCCAGAACTACGTTTTGATGCTCTTTACAAAGCTAAAGGAATTGTTTCCCATCATTCTTGTCCGGAGACTCCTGAGCAGAATTCTGTTGTCGAAAGGAAACATCAACACATCCTTAATGTAGCTCGTGCATTAATGTTCCAATCTGGTGTTCCATTGAGCTTCTGGGGGGATTGCGTTCTGACCTCAGTCTTCCTCATTAACCGTACTCCATCTCCGGTTATCTCCAATAGGACGCCTTATGAAGTACTCACTGGACAACTGCCTGATTATTCTCATTTGAAGACTTTTGGATGCCTATGTTATGCGAGTACTTCTCCTAAACAACGGCATAAGTTTGCCGATAGAGCACGTGCTTGCGTTTTCCTTGGCTATCCCTCAGGATATAAAGGTTATAAGTTACTTGATGTTCAGAGTAATTTGATCTTTATTTCTCGAAATGTGGTATTTCATGAAGATTTGTATCCTTTTCTTCAGTCTTCTCTGCCTACTGGTTATGAGGATTTCTTCCCTCGGATTTCTAGTCAGACGAATCCATCCTCTTCTCCATCTTCGTCCACTGGTGCAGTTCCCATCACTGCAGTTCCCACTTCTGCAAAGCGAGTCTCTAAACCACCAAGTCACCTTAAGGATTTCTATTGTTCGTCTACAGTTTCTTCTACAGAACATCCTCTTTCCAATGTTTTGTCTTATGCTGCATTATCAGACCCTTATATGATCTTCATCAACGCACTTAATGACATTCCTGAACCTTCTTCTTATACTCAAGCTCGTAAGATAAAGGAATTGTGTGATGCTATGGGTCTTGAAAACAGTGCTCTCGAGGATAATGGTACATGGACTGTTTGTTCTTTGCCTGCTGACAAACAAGCAGTGGGTTGTAAGTGGGTGTTTAAGATAAAACTAAATGCTGATGGGACTCTTGAGAGATACAAAGCACGTCTTGTGGCTAAGGGGTATACACAGCAAGAGGGCTTGGACTATGTTGAAACTTTTTCACATGTTGCTAAGTTAGCTACTGTCAAACTTATCATTGCAGTTGCAGCGGCTAAAGGTTGGTCTCTTTCTCAACTGGACATCTCGAATGCATTTCTTAATGGTGACTTAGAGGAGGAAATTTATATGACACTTCCTCCTGGATACTCACCAAGACAGGGGGAATCATTTCCACCTAATGCAGTATGCAAGCTCAAGAAATCATTATATGGTTTGAAACAGGCATCTCGACAATGGTTTTTAAAGTTTTCGGCTTCCTTATTACAACTGGGATTTCAGATTTCTTCCAGAGATCATACACTATTTACCAAAAGATCTGGTGATGTATACATGGCTGTCTTAGTTTATGTTGATGACATTATTATTGCTAGTAGTTGTGATCATGCTACTGAGCTTCTTAAGACTGCCCTACAAGCCTCTTTTAGACTTCGAGATTTGGGTACATTACGTTACTTCTTGGGTCTGGAAATAGCTCGATCTTCTGCTGGGATTTCCTTGTGTCAACGCAAATATATCCTTGATCTCTTGACAGAGACAGGCCTCCTTGGGTGCAAACCTATTTCTATTCCCATGGATCCTAGCATTAAGCTTTCTAATGGAGATGGTGATATACTGGAAAATGCAGACACATATCGTCGACTGGTGGGAAAGCTCTTGTATCTGACATTCACTTGTCCAGACATCACCTTTGCTGTCCATATGCTCTGTCAGTTTACTGCTGTTCCTCGTAAACCTCATCTTCACGCAGCATATAAAGTTCTTCATTACTTGAAGGGCACGTTCTACTCTTCTAATTCTGATCTGAAGCTTTCTGCATTTGCTGATGCGGATTGGGGCTCTTGTCCTGATACTCGTCGAAGTGTCTCTGGCTTTTGTGTGTTCGTTGGTTCTGCTCTTATTGCTTGGAAATCAAATAAACAGGACACTGTTTCGAGTTCTTCTGCGGAGTCCGAGTATCGCGCCATGTCTGAAGCTGTTCGGGAGATGATTTGGTTTCGTAATCTTCTTGAAGATCTTTGGGATGATAATCCAGGTCCTGCTCCTCTATATTGTGACAATACCACCGCTATTCATATCGCCAATAACTCTGTTTTTCACGAACGGACGAAACATGTTGAACGTGACTGCCACATTGTTGGGGAACGAGTTAAGTCTGGTATGATTAAAACACTCCATGTCCGTTCGGAGAATCAGCTCGCTGACATTTTAACTAAACCATTATACCCTGGTACTTTTCGTCATCTTTTGAGCAAGATGGAGTTCATTAACATATATGCTCCATCTTGAGGGGGAATATTGGTTATTATGTTGATTTTGGTTTAGTTAAATGTATATACTCGGTTTGTCCCGGTTAGCGGATTTGTTCAAGTGTATATAATGACTCATTTTGTCACACGTATAGAGCTAACAGAAAAGATTCTATTTTGAGCTTCTTCTTCTCTCTCTCATTCTCCATGAACGTTTGAAGAAGAATCCATGATTTCTGTTCATCTAAATTACTAATAATATCATAACTCTTTTGCGTCAATCTTTAGTGGGGCACTTAAAGATCTCCGGTTTGATAATACCGTAGACGGAGTTGCGATTTTCTGGTGGTTTGAAGGCGGAAAAGAGAGTCGGAGGATGGCAACACCTGTTGGTTGCTCTTACAAGTGAAGAAGGTGAGTCCAGCAACGTTGCTCGTACAAACCATGGCTTATTGACGGCATTGCTCCATCACGTACGACGGCGCGTATGATGACGTGTCTAGTCTAGATGATTGGGCTCTCAAGCAAAACTAGAAGAGGACGCGTGTCAAAGGTTCTCTACAACTTCAACACGTGGAACGTCGGATTGGCAATCGTAGAAATCAGATTAGATCATTAGATTGGGCCTGATCTTTTGGGCTTCAATTTTAAATGAATTGTATGGATGGAAATTGGGCTACTTTATCTTCACTTGTATTATGCCCTTTTGGGCTTTATAATAATATCAATGATTGACAAAAAAAATATATATAATCAGAACTTTACGGTCGTGATGGTCTCATCCTGCCATCAAATGTTAGTCAATCGTGTCAGAGAAAAAGAGAATACCACTTAAAATAGTAATGGTAGACCAACCATTGCTAGTCGTAAGTCACGTGTCCCGATTACTACATGGCACAATAAGATCATTAGAAAAAAATGGGACAATGTTTGAGTTATTAAGGGAAGAGCGGCTGTTTTTGCTTACGTCACCGTGGGATCTGTCAAACGCTCAACGCTTTTGAAGATTTTTAGGGGGGTTTAACCAAAAATAGTAATAGGTCCCATCATTTTTTTAAAAAAATAGTACCAAAAATTTTAAATTAAAAATCGTCATTTGCGCTGTTTCGTGAATCCCACTGATATGTAGTGGCTCATAATTGGTTTATTTTTAATTTTTTTTTCTAATTAAAAAAAAAAGAGTTAAGAACTCCAAATAGATGGGATAAACGTGTTCTTAGAAGTAAGTCTCACGCGGTTTCCATTAAGACAATGCATGTGAAGGGTGCAATCAATACAAACTATTGACTGTTTGGTACTACTAACTAATGCATGTGAAGATTTACGTGCTATAAAAGGGATGAGTAGCTCATCTCACATTTCGTATACTTTTTACACTCAAAATCAAAAATAGTGGAGCGTCCTCGTGATTGTGCCAGATAGCCAAGTTTTCTCAGCTTTTAATGAGATGTTGCGTCGCTTTGTAGTTAATTAATTTTAAGTTGTTGTCCGTATTTCCAAATTCTAATGCCAAAATCTGCCTATCTATAATAAGCTGGATTCCATATTTATTTTACCTAATAAGAAATACATAGGACAATTTTACTTTAACGAACATATTTTTACCTGTATTTAGATGGTTACAATCGTTTAAATTCATAATTACACATTGTGAAGACTGACCAAGTTTACTTTAAAAAGATAACCTAGAAAACAAACACGAATTGGTTGATGCTAAATTCTTTAACTGCACACGTATGTTTGAATATGTATTCATTAGATGGTATTTATCCATTTTACAATTAGCATTACTCTAAAAAAGATTCCACGACTTTAGTATATAAGTTTAAAAGAAATTTCAATTCATCCAAGTATCGCAGTTTATAAATTAGAGAAAAAAATATGTGATTAATTAGGAAAAATTAAGAAAAAATATGTAACCATTAGTTTGAATATAAACAGTTTTATCTGTTTTCTTTATTTATGTGAAATTCATAACCAACACTTATACTAAAAAAGGCCTTATCATGAAGCATATCCAACATTTACTTTATGATATCATAGTATAACCTATTTGTTTCTTAAACAGAAATCATTTCTTAGATAACTACTTAACAGCAACACCAGTGATTATAAAAAAATTCTTGATTATAAAATACACATGAAACTAATTAAATAAAACACAATAAAATCAAAGTTTTGTCTTGTAAAACATATTTCATAATTATATTTTTGATGCGTCTTTGATTATGATTTCATTGTGACTAAGATTTAATATACATAGTCACATTAAAATAACATAATAACAGTTTTTAAATATAAAATTCGGTAATTTTATTTAATATAATTGGTTTTATTATCGTTAAATCTGATAAATGTGTGTGCTATGATTATGTCTTCGTATTCGACAAAATAGTCTGATAAAAAAAAGTTGTTATTGTTCTAACCGTTTATTTTATTTGATATATTTTTTTATCATATCTAATATATTCTTTTTAATATAATTAATTGCTTTTCCGTTATAGCCGCTAATTTTGTCAGTGTAATAAGTTTCTTTTTATAGTCGTATCCGACAATTTTCACATGTACAAGAGTTATATGTCCATCAGTTAATTTGTGTGAGAATTCACATGTACATCCGATATATTTGCTAGAAAATTTGCAGTTTGAAATAAATGGACATAAAAATAGTTAAGATGACAAATATTTTGCATTATTCACATATACAACGTTTCACAAAACATCACATGTACACCGGTTCAATTGTATATTGCACAATCAATACCTAGTAAATTTGTTATATACATTTTCAAGTTTCATTGTCCATATGAACATATGATAAAATAATTTATATACATTTTCGTTTAAATACTATTCTGTAGACATATTTTATTGTCCACGTGTACAACTATTTACAAACAATCACATGTGCACTGATTCATTTGTACATTGCACAAATTATAATATATGAATCGAGTTCATTTGAAGATATACACTGGTTCCTTTGAGTATCTTGTTTTAATTCATTTAGATCATTTTAGGTTTCATTTAAGTGTATATAGCGCATTTATTCGTTCATTACATATTACATGGGATAAAAAATGCAAATTTGGAAATTCTAGGATAAAAATGAAATGATACAAGATCTAAGGGACCGCACCACGTTCAAAAACGCTAAAGTTCTCCATTAATAAAAAGATAAATTATATATTTGAAAGTTTGAAGTCAATTATATCGCAGTTAATATTAAAATTCCTGGTTTGTGGTGTATATAAGTTTTAAGATTTTTTTTTGTCAATGATACCCATGATATATTTATACTTGCATTTGACATTATTGACCAATATCATTTAAATCTTATCCACATATGGTTATTATTTATATGTATATATCACGATGTACACAAAAAGTTAGCTATCCATATGTATAACAGTTACAATATACACCGATAAACTTGTGCAATAATTCACATGTACACCTCATAAATTTGTTACGTATATTTGCAAGTTTCAATATGTACACGATCAAAAAACGTCATCACGTACATATATTATCATAAATATGAAACTAAATGGGGAGTAATAATAGGACATGTTAGTAATATAAATTTGATTTTAGTAGAACCTTGCAATATATATATATATAGGAGTTTTGCAAAATTGACTCAAAATTTGAAGTCAAACACAAAACTAACATTTTTTAAAATTTTGACTTGCCCTATTTATCCCAGAAGTTCTCATTATTTACAAAAATACCACTAGAAAACTTACTAGAAGACTTTAAGTAAGTCTTCAAAAAATGTGTTTTATCTATCATCCTCATCTTCATCAGTTATTCATGAAAATGCCAGTGTCATCAATTCACCCAACAACCATGAACAACCAATATGAAGCTTTTAATGAATCAAAAAATTGATTTTCACTCATTCTATTTCATATCTCATCCACAAAAATTACATTTCTCTCAATTTCTCTCTATATTCATCCAAAAAATCTAAAGTTTTTTATTCTAAAGTTTTGAAGGATCTTATAGCCATTCAAGCTCATGATTCCTTGTCATTAATGATTGAGTAGCTGTCTTGGTGAAGTTATGTGTGCTTGGACAACTAAGCAAGTTTTCTTAGTGGTTTAAGGTATGAATCGAATAGTTTACCCAGATTTGTTCGCGAGAAGACTTACGTGTAAGTCTTCTGGACAGAAAAGACTTCCACGGAAGTCTTCCTGGTCAAAGCATAAGTTAGTTTTGCAATTGACTATCGTGGAAATCTTCCAACATTTCTTTGTTGACAAAAACAAATTAGAAAGACTTCCTTGGAAGTCTTCCCAGATAAACATGTTAGTTTTGCAATTGAACGATATGTGTCAGGAATTTGACTTTCTACGGAAGACTTTCCGGTAAGTCTTCCAACGGAAAACTTCCACGGAAGTCTTCTCAACTTTTACATGAAGTCTGCTTACAATCTGTGGAAGTCTGCGTATGTTACTTTTACAATTGAAAATTTAAGCTTGAATATTTAATTTAAATTGGAAAACTTCCATGTAAGTCTTCCAATGAAAAACTTACTTGGAAGTCTTCCAGATTTTTATTCCATGATTTTGGTCAATCATATGGTAACGAAAGAAGACTTTCAGCGAAGTCTTCTCATCAAAATTCAAATATAGTCAATTGCAAAAGTAACCTACGCAGATTTCCACGAACCGTAAGCAGACTTAATGTAAAAGTTGAGAAGACTATTTTGACTTAATGGAAAGTCTTCTGTAGAAAATCAAATTTCTGACACAGATCGGCCAATTGCAAAACTAACATGTTTATCCGGGAAGACTTCCAGAGAAGACTTTCGTGGAAGTCTTCCTTTGTAAATTTTCAATTGCAAAAATGACCTGAATGGAAGTTCCACGAAAGTCTTTTCTTGGAAGACTTTCACGAAAGTCTTCTAAAACAATGTATAATAAACCTTCATTTTCTTCAAATTTAAAATGATTTTTAAAATTTTATTGTTAATTCATGTGTTTTAGACAATATTTGGGGTTCCAGATGAAATCCATAACTTTATTGGTGATAATTTAAAGGTTATCAAATATGTTTATTAATGTTTCTAGCTAATGATAGAAGAATTTCGTGGAAGTCTTTTGGGTTTATTTTTGACTTTGATGTTCTATGTATGTATATAAAAACAAAACAAGTTATAAGACATTAGAAGAAAGTTTAATCAAGTTTTGAAGACATTAGAAGACTAGTATAGAACTTGATGCTCAGAATAAATTTAGTATTTATGTAACATTTGATATTTGGTGATTTTGGCTAAGCTTTCTTAAGAAATATCTTCCCTTGGCCGTAGTAAATTTGATTATTTTTTTTTGTTATTGAGTTTTTCTATTGAATTTGTATCAAGAACTTTAATAATGTCAAGTAATTTTGGCAAAATATTGTAGACATGAATATATTTACCAATGTTTTTCATTAATATTTCTTTAAATTTACAAAAGATTTTACAAGTAAAAGAGTACACCTACAAATCACAAAACGACCATAAACAATATTATTATAGATCATTCTTCTACAAAAACAAGTTTGGACTCCACTTAACATGAGAGAAGATTCCGTGAGAAGACTTCCGTGGAAGTCTTATCGTACATTATTTGTTGGAAGATTTCCGAGAAAACTTCCAAGAAAGTCTTCCAAGTCATCTCAAACCTAAAAAACCTGCATATCCAAATAAAATAAATCAGTAAGAAAGACATGAGATAAAAATGAAAAATTAATAAAAAGTTTGGTTTTCTTATGAAAGACTTACTTGAAACTCTTGTAATAGAAGACTTACGTGAAAGTCTTACTTGAAACTCTTCTAATAGAAAACTTACGTGAAAGTCTTATAAACCCTAAATTTACTATTCGCCCAGAAGACTTCCCCAGAAGACTTCCGCGGAAGTCTTCTAGTGCATTATTTGTTGGAAGACGTCCGAGCGCAGAAGTCTTCTAGTGCATTATTTGTTGGAAGACGTCCGAAAAGACTTCCATGAAAGTCTTCCAAGTCGTCTTAGATATGAAAAATCTGCATATCCAAACAAAATAAATCTGTGAGAAAGACATGAAATAAAAATAAAAAATTAATATAAAATTTAGTTTTTTTAATGAAAGACTTACTTGAAAGTTTTCTAATAAAATATCTCCTGGAAGACTTACTTGAAAGTCTTCTACATCCTAAATTTACTATTTGCCCAGAAGACTTCCGCAGAAGTTTTTTAGTGCATTATTGGTTGGAAGACTTCCGAGAAGACTTCCATGAAAGTCTTCCAAGTCGTCTCAGATCTGAAAAACATGCATATCCAAAAGCATTAAATTAACTTCAAAACATTGAAAAACTTCAAAAATAAGGTAAGAACTTAAACAAGAAAAAGAGTTTTCAAAAATTAAGAACTTTAAGCAATAAGAGGTTACCAAATGAAAAAAAAAATATAATTTATAGATCTACCTTCAAAGGAGTGGAAGATGAGAACCATGTGATAAAAAACCTGCAAAAATAAAAGAAATAAGTGAGAAACATGAGATAAAAATGAGAAATTGATATAAAGTTTGGGTTTTTAAGTTCAAACAGATTAAAGAGAGGTTGGAAAGTTTTAGAATGAAAAAAATTACATTTTGTTTCAGCCATTTGAGAAGAAAAGAGATAATGTGTAAATTTTTGTTTATATAAGAAGACAAAAAATCCAATAAAAATAAATATTTTTGATTCAGAAGACTTTCAAGTAAGTTTTCTAATAGAATAACTCCTCGAAGATTTAATTGAAAGTCTTTTAGACCTTAAGTTTACTATTCGCCCAAAAGACTTCCGTGGAAGTTTTCTAATGCATTATTTGCTGGAAGACTTAAGTCACTTATACCCTAAACTCAAAATAACTAACTAATTAGAAATAAACACTTCATAAAATTTAATTAAATTTTAAAATCTAAATTTATATCACTTAAAATGTTTATAATTAGATGATAGGATTTTTCCCCAACCAAAATATCTTTTACAAACTTATTAAATTATTATTAAGATCTAATACACTAGATCTTATGGAAGATTTAAAACTTCCACTAGAAGACTTAAGAAAGACTTATTGGAAGACTTAACAATAGGCGATAAACCAAAATTCTTCTAACATTTTAAGCGGAGAATGGTAGTTAAGTCTTTCAGTAAGTCTTATAGTACCTTATATCTTCGAAAGTTTAAGTCTTCCAAAACTCCAAAATCAAATATATTACTAAATCACATACAAAAACTTTATGAAAATTAAAATAAACTTATAAATTTTTAATATATATAAAACTAAACACATATAAGTTAAATTTAGTTTTTGAAAAAAAGAATTAAGATACCACAATCTAACCCTAAAACACACATAAAATACTATAACATAGTTACCAAACCCTAAACCAAAAAATATCATGACTAACCTACATTCACTCATCTATGTTAAAAATTATTCAATTTTAGCAAATCAAAATTTACATTATTTATAAATGTCTATAATTAAAGTATTATGATTTTTACTAATCAAAATATATTTTTATAAAATTTATAAATTATTTTTAAAATCTACACCATAAGAAGACTTTCGGGGATTTGTTTAGTCATTTGGGGATGTTTGTAATTTCACTAGCCTTTTGAGTTACTTTTGCATTTGATTTGAGTTGGGATACACTTTTGCATTTAAAATCAAGTTTTTAGTCATATTTAGCAAATCCCATATATATATATATATATATATATGTGTGTGTGTGTGTGTGTGTGTGTCCGAGTGGTTAGAAACACGAAGAGATGGCGAATTGACTCAGGTTCAACTCTTGCTTAGGCCTTTTTTTTCTATTTTCCAGGTTTATTAATTGTATAATTGAGAAATTACATGTCTACCGTCGTCTCTTTCCACAATTCTCTGTAACCCTAGCCGCAATCTTTCAAACACGATTTTTCATCTTTTGTCATTTTTGGCTGATTATAACAAAAAATGAAAACAAGTATCCATTTAGCAACACATTTTGTAATCTCAGGATTAAGAGTGATATAACAAAGCATATCCTCCAAAATTAAGAGTGACAAAACAAAGCATATCCTCCGAGATTTTTCTCGTACATACGTGGACTCAAAAAAAAATCAAGAAGTAGACATCGAGTATGTACGACCATGCGACAATCCGGTTGACTTTTTCACAAAGGTTATATCCCCACTACAAAATTCTGAAAACATGTTTACAATGTCGGAATGCGGCATATGCGTGACCTATGAATAAAGAACTATGTCCATTTTTCTTAGGAGTAGATTACGTCACTATACTTGTTTCTCTCATCATAGTTTTTATCCCTTTGGATTTTTTCATGACTAGTTTTTAAAGAGTCAGTACGTACAAGATGACTAATCAAGGGAGAGTGTTAGAAATATTGATTATCAAAAGACACATATCCTAGCAATGGTGATTTTCATCACTTGTTAGATAATGATCATCCATCTTATGAAAACACTTGCTCATGACTAATATTGTATTTGTCATTATCACTAGTGCACATGTCATTGTGTGTGTATTGTTTCATTCCCTATAAATAGGGAGCTTATGGATTGAAAATAATAATGATAAGTTCAACACTTCCTCTCTCCAACTTGATTTCATCTCTCACACAAACAACATATTTATATACAATAATACAAATATATAAAATATGCGTTTAGCTAATAATTCACAACATATATTTAATTCTCTCGGGACGAAAAAAACTGAAGAAACGCAACGCGACTTGAGGGCATAACATAAATGAGACATGAAACCTCCACTGACCTAGACTCCGAGTTGGTTACACTTTAAGACACATTTCTGTCTTTTTTACACTGAAAGACACAATATGCTTGAGAGACACAATTTCAGAAACCAAAACACTTTGTGGACAATATTACCCTCTGTCTCACGGATCTATTAGTATTTGGTTTGGTGTATTAGAAAAGTGTTTTTCTCTTGGCCGTTCGATTGAAGATTGATTTTGAAATGTGTGGTGAAGACTCTTTTTTTTTGTTGAGTCATTACTTTTTTTCACCCTATGTTTTCAATTGCTTTTATCCAAAAATCTAAAATATATAAAATAAATATAATTATAACACTAAATTACATATAAAATTATCTAGCTTTTAACATCCACTTCATATATATATATATATATATATGTATTAAATTAACATTTATCTAAAAAATGTATGAACATGGACACAATAATGTGGACAATAAAATTGTGGACATAAACACATTCTCATTTTAGTTATTTGTTTGTGTTTAAGGATGTATGTGTTTTTACCTCCTCCTCTCAAGGACTTACATCTACCATCAATGTATTTATTTTCTCGCCTTCCATCACAACCATTATTGCGGTATCCACCACTACCTCCACCACGGCTTTCAGTTCCATATTTCCCACCCTCACATCATCCACCTTCATCGTATCCACAACCACCTCCTCTTATTGAATAGCCACCTACATCACCACTATATCCACTTTCACGTCTTTCACCACCGCCTCATCCATAACTACCACAACTTCCATTGTGGTATCTACATCCACTTTCATCTCACTCTCATATCTTCTACCTCCACCGAATTCACCACCTCATCCTCTCGAGTAGCCATCTCCACCTTATGCAACATCACCGTATCCACCACCACAGTATCCACCACCACTGTATCCACACGTTTTCCACCACCGCCTACACTGCAGTATCCACCCCACGGTTTCCACCGCCACGCCCCTGCATTTACAGGACTGAGCCTCGTTCATAGTGATGTTGCAACCGTAAAGCTCCTGACCACCGCTACGTCCATTGAGGTATCCACCGCCACTTCCACGGCAGCCTTCACTGCCACCTCCACGGCAGCCTTCACTGCCACCTCCACGGCAGCCTTCACCGCCACCACTTTCACGGGACTGAGCTTTGTGCATAGTGATTTTGCGACCATCAAGCTCATGTCCATTTCTCCCTTCAATAGCATTCTTCGTATCTCGTGATGTTTGTTGAATCTTTAAACTAAACTAAAAATTAAGCTGAGAAATTGACCATGTATGCTTGAATCTTAAACATATTATGAAATCGGGAACAAAGAGCCATAATAGAGTATGGATTAAAAAATGTGATTTTGAATGTTGAGATAAAAATAGATGCTTTCTAAGCAGAGTATGTTTGTAGATTTGGAATAAAAAAAAATTAAATTGTTTTTCCTCTAATTTAATAGTAAAAAATATCTAAAAATTAGAGTAGATAAAGAGAGAAAGAAAATAACGATGTAATAAATAGAAAAGATTTTTTTGAGTAAATTAGACTATCAACACACCAAATGTGTGTTGCAAATAGAATGTGTCCTTTTGTGATATTAGGGAGTGAAAATGTGTCAAAAGGTAAGAGATCGATCGATCGCTTTGTCCCAAAGGTTCTCTTGGTCGTTGACATGAGCCGAAGTAGTCTTCTGTTGCAATAAGAAAAACACACAACCAATAATGATATGAAGAAGAAGAAGGGTAACGCCAACGAACCAAAATAATAATGCAAAACTTCCGCTTGATAATGAGTAATAGATGAGCGAATGTTAAACAGAATATTGCGATCAAGGCACTCCCTTAAGAACATGCTTCCTCTCCAAAAAAAAACAGGAAGGAATAATAAATATAAGATCCCAGTAAAAAGATAAACTTAAAAATTCATAAACACACCACATCTTCTGCTGAAAAATTATACACATAAATACCAAAATTCAATGCATCAACCAATGTCAAGACACACAAACACCATTCTTATGTTCTTCTCTCCATGTCTCAACTTGGGTTAAGATCACGCGATGTTTGACCTAGCCATCTGCAACACAAAGAGAAAACAAATATCATTCTGTATTTAGATATTTGAGGGTCCGAATGTAATGCCTATCTTCAGACAAACCTTGAGAATAAGAATCTTCCAAGTGGGCTAACGTTGGTATTGGAAGTAAACTCTTTGCTAGCTTGCTTTCTTTTGTTTTCTGCATCACTGGTCACACTCTTACCGAACACACGGATCGCCATGTCTTGCACTTCTTTCACTGACACTTCCTTTGAACTGCATGACAAATTTTCAAGGTTCATCAAGTCAAAGTATATTGACAAACAAGATGAATATGATAAATCTATGCAACTGTGTGGGTGTGGGTGTGGGTGTGTGTGTGTGTGTGTTTCTTCTTTTACAAGCTTCCCTCACCTTCCCAACTGTTCAATGAGTTTGGCGATAAATGCTTCAGAAGAACCAGGCTTTTCGCGTTCCATTTTCACTAAGGCTCTCGAAACTCTATGTCCAACAGATCCTTTTGAGATGTCACCCCCAAGAGCCTACACCATTTACAATTTCTCTCAAATTACGAAACCTTTTTTTCCTCAAATATTGAAGCCAACTCCTAACTTACGGAGAGAAAGAAGATTGCTCAATGTTCATAGATTAGACTTTAGATATAGACAGCATACAAGGAGCTCACCTCTTTCAGGGATGGTAAGAGCAACAGTGACAATGATCCAGACAATGATTCCAATTCAGACTCATCTTCATTATCACTCACTTGTTGTGATCTTATACGTGGTTTTTGCTTATCAGAATGATTGCCGGAACTTCTGCAAGGTAATATCTTCAGGTCAGACATAACCATAAAAATCCTGTGATCAGCTGAAAGCTTGGTGTATACTAACCTCAAGTAATCAGAACTATCTTTTGCTTGTTCCCTTCTTTTGTTAACCTTCCCATTACCAAGTCTTTCCCTTGCATTGCCCCTTCTGAAACCTGCTTCAAGTGCTGCCTTTGCCTGAAAGAAGAATGAAAAATGAAAGGTATGAATGAGGAAGGAAACAAGAGACAACTTAAAAGATAAAAGTATTAATCAGGTGAGCCAACCTCTACAAGATTTGCTATGCTATCTTCAGAGGCACTGGAACTTCTTTCTTGAAGCCCCAGTCTAGATTTTGGTGTTCGAGGTGATACAGAGTCATCATTCTGCCCACGGACAACAACGGTTCCACTTGTAGAAGCATCATCAAAAGACGTATACCTGCTGGTAGACTACACAGAGCTGGAATCAGACATACTAGTTGTTGGAACAGCAAGACAGGGACCAAGGCAGAGCATACAGACTTGCTTTTATGAAGGAAAAAAGAGTAAGAAAGAATTTCCAATACCCCAGAGCTTAGATCACGAAACACTGAAGATGATTGGGAGCTTCTAGGAGATCTTATGACAACAGTTCCAGAGCCACTGAGTGATGAATCATCCTAAAATTCAGAATGACAAGGATAAGAAACGTATGATCTACCATGTTTCTACTCTTTTATTGTATATTGATAACCGAGGTGACATAATCCTTCAAGTGAAAAGAGCTTCAATCAGACTGAAAATGGTTAACCAAGTAACTTGAAACACAAGAGGAACATGATCTTACCTCTTCTTGAAAGTCATTCTGATACGAATCTCTTTTAACAAAACCTCCTTCAGAGATTTCGGGGACTGCAGCACCAGAAGTGGAAGACAATTGACTACCACTAGTTCGTGATGATTTCTGAAAACTCTGATCAGAAGTAACTTCTTGGCGCCTTTCCCTAGATTGTGGAGGTTTCAAAGCTCGAACAGTTCCAGCACTCTGAGAACCCCCAATGCTAAAATCCCACCCGGCATTTTTGACAGTTCTTCCCTGAAAACTGTAATTACAAGTTCTTAACATTGTCATTAACAAAAAAAAAGGAAAAGAAATCCCAAGAATAGACCATTGATCCAACCTAGTTCCAGAATTTCCATGGCCTCTGTCATCTCTAGCCACTCTAACAGTCCCAGATGATCCAGCCGGAGATTTGGGACCACTAGTTGGAATATCTTCGTCCTCTTTTATTTGGTATTTTGGCCGCTCTCTTTAAACAAAATTAAAAACAAAACAGCATAAAAATTCATCCTGTTCTGTAATTTCTTTTGGCATAAAGCAAAACGAGAAAAGGAACTAAGTGGAAAACCATCTACACATCAAAACCGCATATATATTGTCCCACAACCAAATAAGCGGAGAAATAAACCAATAGGGATGACTAGAACAATTATCACACCTTATTCTCTCCAGAAGTTTCGGGCTTTTCCTTGCACTCTTTATAAATCTATGTTTGAGAAGTTCTTTGGCACTTGGCCTCTGAAAGAATAAAGGACGAGTTGCATGAGAGATCTTGGTATGCCACTTCTGGCAATAAAGAACAGAGACTGCACTACAAATACCTCAGCAGGAGCCTTTTTCAAGCAAAATGAAACAAATTCCTTCAGAGGACGTGAAAAATGCTCATCTAACTGTGGAGGAAACACAAAAAGTCAAATATCGCAATCACAACATATGGAATAATTAGGTTACTATTTTCCTCGTGCCAAAAATAAAATTAGAACTATGAAACCTGAGGAGGGCTTTCACGGGGAATGATAAAAAGCACTCTCATAGGATGAAGGTCAGCAAGGGGAGGTTCTCCTTTTGCCATCTCAATCATTGTTATTCCAAGAGACCATATATCTGCCTGGAAACGATTAACCAATCCAGCAACAGAACAGACAAAATATCAGAAAGGCTAGAAAATATGTAAAGTCAGAACATATACACAATACTGGGTAGGCTATAAGACGTAAGAAAGCTACAAGGTACCTTTTCATTATATCCTTCTGAATTCTGAATCACTTCTGGTGCCATCCAAAATGGTGTTCCTACAAATGTCTGTCAATTTTATATTATCAGTAAATGCAGCACATATAGTTGTATAATAACACTAAACTATCACAGGGGAGTGCTAGACATAATAAAAGTTATGTCCTTCAGCTTTCATGGGACCATTTATAAGATAATATTAAACAACACGTTCGAATATTTGGATGACTAGAATTGGAAAAGCGTGCACAAAACTATGTGACATAGTCTAGCCAAAAGTGCACAAAGCCACAGTGATAAGGGTAGAAAAGTGATGGAGGCCAATTTAAAGAGAGCTCTAATTCCTCGATCATTACGCACTATAGATGATGAAGAAAGAAACACGATACTGAACCAGGAGTTTCATTGCATAGTAAGATAAACACCTTTCTTCTTGATATTGTCCGGGTTAATTGTGCAGAGACACCAAAATCCGCAACCTGAGATGTGTGAAAGAAGTTGGAGATCAGCAATGCAACTAAACCACTCGGACATATAAGAAATTTACGAATTTTAATGACATAAGTTTCACAAGTATAGCATACCTTAACATCTCCATTCTCGGACAACAGTATATTAGCGGCTGCAGAATAGGGGAAAAAAACAATTGTCATGCAATAAGCGATGAGAACACAGTTGGATCAAGAAAAGTCATAAGATTTTAAAATATATTAGCAGAGGAAACCTTTGATATCCCTGTGGATCTTTCCCTCAGTGTGGAGATATTCAACAGCATGAAGTAGATCCCGCGTAATACAGGCAATTGAAATTTCATCCAATGGATGACCTGGTTGTAGCTACACTCACAATATTATTTAAGAGGATTATAATTTGCACCAACGGGTATAGAATAAGAAATCCACAGAGATGTGTGCATCACCATACAAACAATTGTATATCTCAACTCAGGAAGGAAGTGAAATAATATACCAGGTCAGCAACTGAGCCACCAGCCATATATTCCATGATGATCCATAACTTGGTCTGGTGGAGGTAAGAACCATAGTATTCGGTAATATAAGGGCAACGGCATTGTGACAATACTGAAATTTCCTGGGGTTAATAACACAACGTGAATACGACAATCTTGCATTGCTAACAAATTACAAAAAAAAAATACGTTAGTCCAAGAGATACCTTCTGTATATCTTCAATCTCGTCTTCTCTGTCAGATATGAAGTGAAAATTCTAGTTAGTAAATGGCACTGATGATTGCGGTATCCTTGAGAGAAGGATAATAGGACTGAAAACTATAGTTTTTTTACAGACAGAATCAAATATCAATTACTGGAACCGCAAGAAAGTAGCATATACAAGATTGTGGATACCAACGTTCAATTTTACTAGAGAGCAAACAGAATAATGTCCAAAAGCATAAGTGAAGACTACATAGATGATGGCGATAAAAATAATATATAAAAAACACAGATACTTACGATTCTTCCAGATCAATAACTTTGATGGCAACTTCTTTGTTAAGGTCCGAATCAAACCTGATAAGCAGATACAAAATCTCAACATAAGAATAAGGCAGACACACTGCTTTTAGTTAGTCCTTATATGAAAGACAGAACAAGGCCGGAACAGGGTCATATATATTCCCACAAGTTCTGCTTTTTCAATTGACAACAACAAATCACCCAACTCTCAGTGCGTTTCTAGCAAAAAATGCAAAACATTGTGGATCATATTAGTGTTCTCCTATTGGTAATGTTCAAGAGTTTCCATATATCAGATGAAAGCACATCTAGCCAGGGAAAAGACCCAATGAGAGAAGAAGATCTAAAGCCGCATAATCTCATAACGAGTGCAATTACATTTCAGTGAGTTAGATCAACCTAAGTTCACCAAGGGGTGGGTTAAGACTCTTACACATGCAGTTAGTGTGCTCTATGACTTTCACTACACACAAAAGAGAGATACTTACGCTTTGTAGACATCACCAAAGGATCCTCTCCCGATTAACTCAACCTGGCTAAATCTGGATCCAGCTGCCTCTTGTAAACCGGCAACACCATCCATTTTCACAGCCACAAAACAAAAACAAAAGTCACCTTCTTCCCCACACTGCAGATTTACAATTAAAATCCTCAAACTTGATCCAGATTCATAGAGATTTTAAATCGATGCAAGCCAAATAAAAAGAGAAGATCTTTATACATCGGAGACTTATAGCTGACCTAGAGATTCATCCACTACGTAATTTGAAACACCTTCAATTGAAAAAAATTCTTCGAATACGATAGTCAAAATCCAGAATCGCATTCAGATTACCTGATAGTTCGAAGACGGAGTCGCTCGAATATAATATATACGGATCTTCTTCGTTTTTCTCTCTCCCGAGCACCAAGGAGAGATCGAGAAGAAGAACTCAACTCCTCGATTTGATTTCTTTGTACTATGACAAAACTTCAATGACCCGACCCGACCCGACCCGGCTCAAGTTACTATCCAACTAAGTCTAAACGATCCGGCTTGAGTTATTATCGTAGTGTTTAGTTTAAAGTAGACCTAATCTTAATGGGCCATAAGGTAGGCCTAACCCTATCCAGAGCAATCAATATTTAGTTTTGGACCGCTTGGGTCCCCAGGAATGTATTACAAGCAGGAAAACAAAAGATTATGCAATTTTACTTTGAAATTACATCCATTGTGAAGTGGAGATATGGTTCCACACATTCAATCATCGGTATTATTCCCCACACAAAAACAGAAACAGAGATTTTTTTTTGTGAACAGAAACAGAGATTTTTTTTTGTGAACAGAAACAGAGATTTTTTTTGGTGAACAGAAACAGAGATTTTTTTTTTTGTGAACAGAAACAGAGGTTTTTTTTTTGTGAACAGAAACAGAGATTTTCCTTGGTTTGAATGTTTTGTGTCATTTTTGTTAGCCTTATACAATATAAATGTGGTAGATTACAATCATAGTATCATTAACATTATAATTATTGAAAATTTGGAAATAGATGTAGCTCAAAAAAAATATATATATGTCATAACATGCCAAGTTATGACTTGTTCTTTCTTTGTATCATTTATGTTAATAAGTTTGGCATGAATAATGGTTTACTTCTCTATGGTCTCTATGGAGCAGTCCATATCTCATCAAGAGGAGTTCATGTATCAACAATAGGAATTTTAACTCTTATATTTTTTATTACATGAAAGCATAAATGACAAGAAAACATTGAATGTGTACTGCTATGGATGAACATAAATTTTAGTCACTATATCAAAGAAGTATACATCGTGGTGGTCTAGTGGTTCTACTAGAGAAGGAATCGCCTTGTAGATTCAGGTCAGGGATCAATTTTTCTCTAATGCGAAATTATTAGTTCCACATGTGGTCACACGGATATGGACATGCTTTCGGTCCATTTGAATACTCAGATGAGGGTTTATCCGTGGGCCGCACTTCCCACATGGGATTAGGTCTGTGTATTTAATAGACTCATGTTTAACCCTTTATTTCTCAAAAAAAAGTTTGTATAAACAATTTCAATAGGTGCATGTACCCCATAACTTGCATCCTACGTTCATTCACGCACAAAATCCAGCAAATCCAAGTAAATTATTGACTTTGATAGTCAACACCACTTGAACGTTTCTTTCTTCACTAAGTTTTATGGCTTGATCGGTTGTAGCTACTTTTAAGTTTATATTTTTCTTTTTTCTTTTCATTTGTTTTCTATGCTTTGTGCGTAATCATTATAGAATATCAAAAATGTTTTAAGTGATTTTTTTAACATAAAATCAAATCTAATGTTTTTCATGATAAATTATGGCACAACGAGAATTTAATGCAAATAAAACCTTAAGAAATATGACATATTTCACCGAGATGTATTACTTTTATTAGTAAAATAAGAAAATAAGGGTACAAGTGTATTAAATTTCAAGAATTTTAATTTTCATATGAATACTTAATATATTTATCACTTTCTCCTAATTTTGTTGTTGTTAGAAACAAAAGGAATCAAACAGGTAACAAAAACATACATAAATTATCTACAAAGAGCATATTTCATCAACAGTGTGATAGATTCATGTGTATCCTATATGCTTTTTCACTTATACTAGAATCCCTTAAGAAAATAAGAAATAAGGCCAACTAAAAATAATGAATATTAATTTTCTTATGAAAATTTAGTAACATTTATTATTTTCATCTAATTTGTTGTTATTACAAACAAAATAAATCAATTATATAACAAA
>CAJHQP010000430.1:0-193778 GCA_905132765.1 Moricandia arvensis | reverse complement strand
TTATATATAGCTCATGCTTCCTCTTTTTCATTGCTCACTTACCATTCAAACCCCAACACTATGACTACTCTCTTCATCACAATCCTTCTCCCTACTATCCTCCTCCTTATAGCTCTCATCTTCTCTCGCCGCCGCAACAACCGTCTCCCACCAGGTCCAAACCCATGGCCCATCATCGGAAACCTCCCTCACATGGGCCCTAAACCCCATCAAACACTAGCCGCCATGGTAACCACATACGGCCCTATCCTCTACCTACGACTAGGGTTCACCGACGTTGTGGTCGCCGCCTCTAAATCCGTGGCCGAACAGTTCTTGAAAATTCACGATGCTAATTTCGCTAGCAGGTCACCTAACTCCGGAGCCAAACACATAGCATATAATTATCAAGATCTTGTCTTTGCTCCTTACGGACAACGATGGAGAATGTTGAGAAAGATTAGTTCTGTTCATTTATTTTCAGCTAAAGCTCTTGAAGATTTCAAACATGTTCGACAGGTAACATTTAGTTATAAACGATATTCTCATTTTTTTCTAACGCTATAGCTCACCTATAAATTTCTATGCATGTTTCGAAATAAGATTATTTTATATAATTATAATTAGAGGAATATCTTAAGATAAATCTAAAAAATCATCCAAAAATAAGTTTCAAAAATAAAAATGATTAAAATAGACTTTATTAAAAGTGTAAATATACATTTATTCTCCTTGTGTTAACAAATCTAAACTTAAAGTTTAAAGTTATGGGGTGAAGTTTTGGAATTGAAGTTTAAAATTAAAATAAATTAAAAAAATATTAATTTTTTTTTAAAAAAAAAAACTATTTTAATTATTTTCTAAGATCTATTTTTGTAACAAGATTTTAAAAAAAAAATTATTTGAAATATTTATTCTTATAAGTAACTATTGTACTAACTCTGGTATTTGACATAGAGAAGTACAGTATGAAGTTATTATAACAACTTTTGTGTATTTAACATACGTATTAGATATATATACACGCATAAAATGTATATTGGCGGATCTAGAAATAATTTTTTCCCGAAACAGAATTATAAAACACGAAATATATTTAATTTTTTTAACAGGGGTGTTATTATCGGTCCAAAAATACACAAATTTTAAAATTCATGGTGGGTAGCAGCTGCCCCTCCCCTATCTAACTTAGCATCGCCACGGAAAGTGTACCTGTAGTATATTCATGGTGGGTAGCTGCCCCTACCTACTATATCGTATATGCCGAGTAGTACGATGTTACGTGATCATATTGGTGATACTATATATAGAAAGTGGAAAGCTCAGGAACGCAACGAAAATTACTCTAATAAATGATATGTGGAGTATGTATGGACCACATATTCCCTTGAATAAGATGTATCACGAGTTCTTCAACTTCAGGGTACTAATTAGGCATAAGGATCGTGATAGTTTTTTTGCTTATTATGAAAGTTTTTGTTTCTTCTTTATTTGTTTGAAATGTGTCCATGAACGAAACTATTTAGGAAATTTAATTACAGGGAAATTAAATGGGATAATTGAATATATATGTTTAGGGTCTATAAATTGAGAGAGGGTTTATTGGATAATTTTAAATTTTACAAAATTAAATATTATGTTATTTGTTTATTGATTCTAAAACTCTGATTTTTTGAAATTTGTGTTATTAATTTTATAATTTTTAATCGAATATAATTTGAAAAAAAAAAAACTAAATTTGTCATTTTTGTTTTGAGTGTTATTTTTGTGACAAAAAGTTTTTTAGGATTATCTGGGTATTTCTCTGAATTATAATCGGGTTAAAACAATATAAATAGAGAGTAAAACTGATTTTTTACAGGAAGAGGTTGGAACACTCATGCGCGAGCTAGCGCGTGCAAACACGAAGCCAGTGAACCTAGGCCAGTTGGTGAACATGTGCGTAGTCAACGCCCTCGGACGAGAAATGATCGGACGGCGACTTTTCGGCGCCGGAGCCGATCACAAAGCAGAGGAGTTCCGATCAATGGTTACAGAAATGATGGCTCTCGCCGGAGTATTCAACATCGGAGACTTCGTGCCGGCGCTCGATTGTTTAGATTTACAAGGCGTCGCTGGTAAAATGAAACGTCTACACAAAAGGTTCGACGCTTTTCTATCGTCGATCTTGGAAGAGCACGAGACGACGAAGAAGATGAACGGTCAAGATCAGAAGCACACGGACATGCTTAGCACTTTAATCTCGCTTAAGGGAACTGATTTTGACGGTGACGGTGGAACACTAACGGATACGGAGATCAAAGCCTTGCTATTGGTTCGTATAATAATAATTAATTTCTTAATCTCATAATTAGATGATTACTGATTTTTCTTTATCACAGAACATGTTTACTGCCGGAACTGACACGTCAGCAAGTACGGTGGACTGGGCCATAGCTGAACTGATTCGTCACCCGGATATAATGAGAAAGGCCCAACAAGAGCTTGATTCCGTTGTTGGACGTGGAAGGCTCATTAACGAGTCAGATCTTTCTCAGCTTCCTTACCTTCAGGTAATTGGACGTGGAAGGCCCATTAAATCATATAACTGTTTTGGTTAAGCTATAATATTTAACCGGTTTTGGTTTAAACAGGCGGTTATCAAAGAGAACTTCAGGCTCCATCCACCAACACCACTCTCGTTACCACACATCGCATCAGAGAGCTGTGAGATCAACGGCTATCACATCCCCAAAGGATCAACTCTTTTGACAAACATATGGGCCATAGCCCGTGACCCAGACCAATGGTCCGACCCATTATCCTTTCGACCCGAGAGGTTTTTACCCGGTGGTGAAAAGGCCGGCGTGGATGTGAAAGGAAACGACTTCGAGCTTATACCGTTCGGAGCCGGGAGGAGAATCTGCGCAGGGTTGAGTTTAGGGTTACGGACGATTCAGTTACTGACGGCGACGCTTGTTCACGGATTTGAATGGGAATTGGCCGGAGGAGTGACGCCGGAGAAGCTGAACATGGAGGAGAGTTATGGGATTACTCTGCAAAGAGCGGTTCCTTTGGTTGTGCATCCTACGCCAAGGTTGGAGCTAAGTGTTTACGGACACGTGTCGGCTTAAACCTAAGTTTGCTTGAGTGACAAGCTAGGTCTTGCACTGTGGAAGTTAAATATATATAAGAGTATATGTAATTCTCATATTAAGTTAATTAATGGTGTAATTTTGTTGTATGTTGTCTGCATCGATAAGACAATGGCTAGCTGTCGGAAGCAAACCCGTTTCAGTTATGTATTTTCATACCATGAGTTAAATTCATAATAATATGATACCTTTTAAAATATTCAAATTTGTGTATGTTTTTTTAATTCAAGATTAATAATTTTTACAGTACAGCTTGTTGTATTAAAACATTTTCATTACAGTACCACATGCATTTAAAACTCTAGATTTTTTTTGCCAGCAAAATCAGATTAAAAAAAAAAAAAGAAGTTATTTCCATAATTTCCCATTACTGTGGAACACCACCACCACCTGCAATTCTGCAACACATGATTCGTTAGACATCCACTTTGGCGTTTTCCAATAAGTTAAATAGTAAATGTTTGTAGAAATTACAAGTTCAGAGATAGCAAATGTTGTTTCCCTTTTTTTTTTTTAAAAAGTCTCAAAATATATGTATATAACATTATAACTCGTTGGATAACTCGAAAATTATAAATTTATCTTTCATTTTGTGTTGTTTAAGAGGCATCACAATCTTGTTAGTAGAAATTTATCTTTCATTTTGTGTTGTTTAAGAGGCATCACAACTTTTGTTTTTATTTAAATTTTGAAAAGGGTGTGTATACACTATACACTTGCAAGTTCACATGGAGAGCTACAAACAATAATGAAAAAGCTGACTCAAGAAGGGCTAGAGAAGAAACAAGAGTCACGGAACAAGTTGTCGCTCTCAATTTCAGTACAGTACACTAGTGTCTGCTTGCACACACACTCTCTCTCTCTTCTTCTATAACAATAATAGAAGAGAGATATCTATCTTCATCTATCTATAAGAGCACTTTCATTGGGGGTTCTACCCTATGGAGTTCTAAAAGTATATACAGATATATGTATTTATTATATATGTGTATGTAGGTGTGGGGTCCACAAAATAGTGTAGAACCCCATCCTAAAAGTTCTTAAAGTAGAGTTTTAAGAACTTTTAAAGTGGGGTTCTACACTATTTTGTGGACCCCACACCTACATACACACATATAATATATACATATATCTATATGTACTTTTAGAACTCCATAGGGTAGAACCCCCATGAAGGTGCTCTAAGCTCTCCCTCTCTATTTCGGCTAATCAACAGTGTACATTTGTGTATCTTCACTCCATTCATGGCTGTTCTGTTTCTCTATCTTCTCAGTCTCCTCATGGCTGGCCATTGTAGTAAGAACTCTCGCTCTCCTCACTACATCTCCTATCTAGCTTTCTTTCTTTTTCACTGTCTATTGATTGAAACTCAGATATAATCATACCCTTAAGGTTCTTAGCTTATCATTGTCTTCTTGACTTCACTTACAATTTGTTTCCTTTGGTAGGTGCCACATGGTGTGTGTGCAAAACAGGACTGAGTGACTCAGTGCTACAAAAGACACTAGACTATGCTTGTGGGAATGGAGCTGACTGTAACCCAACTCACCCAAAGGGGTCTTGCTTCAACCCTGACAATGTTAGAGCTCATTGTAACTATGCTGTCAATAGCTTCTTTCAGAAGAAAAGTCAAGCTTCTGAGTCTTGTAACTTCACTGGTACTGCCACTCCTACCACCACTGATCCTAGTAAGTTTCTCAGAAATATTGTGACTTTTTTTACAGCCTTAAAATAGCTACTTGATACATAGACAGTTCAAGTTCCTTTTCTTGATGCTTATCTCTCTGATGTGTGAATCTTTTTGTCACAGGCTATTCAGGATGTCCATTCCCTTCTAGTGTTAGGTATGGTTCTTTGCTTTCTACATATTTTTCTTACTGACTTTATCTATAAACAGTTTAATGTTGGATTAGCTTATAATAATAAGTAGGCAGATCTATCAAAAGTTCACTTTTACTATTACTACACAAAGTATTAACTAGATCACAACCTACAATAAATTCAATTTGCTTTCTCTATTTGGGGATTGTTATAAAGTTTAAACCTATAAATAATATTTTTTTGACCTGCGTCTCAACCGTTTATTCCAACGTTAATATTTCTGTTTACCTTATTTGACCTGAAACACGTAGTTACATAATACTACCAACGTTATTTTAGATAAAACATACCTTATTTTAGATAAAACTTGATAATGAGTTTTGTTGTTTTACTTGCTTGTTTAACAGTGGCACTGGAGGTGGTGGCAGCACCATTGGAGGTGGTGGCAGCACCACTGGAGGTGGTAGCAGCACCACCGTGACGCCGGGCAAAAGCAGTCCAAAAGGAAACAGCCCTATCACCACGTTTCCCGGTGGAAACAGTCCATTCACTGGTACACCAACCACCGGACTGTTAGGAGGCAATATCACTGATGCTACCGGAACCACCGGGTTAAACCCGGATTACTCAAACGAAAGCAGCGGTTTCGTGCTCCGTGACTCCAACACTTTGTTCATCGGCTTGTGTTCTGTCTTGATGATGCTCTGAAGATGATGGATGGTCTTTCTCTAGTTTACTATCTAAATATGTTATGTTCTTGCTTTATTTTGGACTTATGTTCATGCTTATCAATTTTAAGGAAAACAATTAACAATGTAAAACTGAATCGTTTTGGGACGATTTTGGTTTCTATTTAATGTCTTTAAATCTTAAGCAACATATTAAATTTAAGTTTGACCTTTTTTAATTATTTTTTGTTTCTTCTGGATTTGGTTCAAATTAAGTTTGAGCAATTAAATAACACAATTAATAAGTTAAGCTATTCTAATATGTAAATTTTGCGGATTTAAGTAAAAGCTTTAATATAAATCCCGGTTTACTTCGGTTTGGGTTGTGGAATTGTTGGTGAACAGAACACTCTTGTTCGGTTAGTCTCGGACCGGTAAATGTTTTTAAATACTTGGCAAGAAAATTGGTTTCTTCTACTTCAAGAATCCGATCTCCTTCTTCTCTCTTTTGCTTTTCTAAAATCTAAGTTCCTTTGCATAACCATCAAAGCCATTTTGTGTAAAGAAATGATGAAGCATATGAGCAAAAACTCATCAGTAAGATCATCGTTGTTTCTTGATTGTATATATATCCTATTATCGTCTTTGGGAATATCCATTGGTTTAGTTGAA
This sequence comes from Moricandia arvensis, assembly GCA_905132765.1. Lineage (NCBI taxonomy): Eukaryota > Viridiplantae > Streptophyta > Magnoliopsida > Brassicales > Brassicaceae > Moricandia > Moricandia arvensis. Next base: position 187,504 of record CAJHQP010000430.1, on the reverse strand, counting down.
CTGTTTGATTATATATATTATTCTTGATCATCATGTTTTCTTATTGATTAACACCTTAACTTATATTTTCAATTGATTGGTTTCTGATCTGTTGATTTTTATCAAAATTTTGTTACATAGGAGCCTTGTCAGGTATGTGGAGATATCGGCTTCGAGGATTTAATAATGGCTTGTTTCAATTGCAGAGACGTCAGAGAGCATACGTAAGATCGTTTTCATTTCTTGTTTTTTTTTTTATAAAAATGATTCTGAATGTATAACATTCTCGTATGCATCGTCAGCTATTGCGCAAAGATCTGTTTGATGTCACGCCCAGAGATGTGGCTATGTGAGGTGTGCAGATCCTCAGCTCGCGTGTTACATGTACCGAGTCTTGTTGACAAGGATACGAAGGGTTTAGCAACTGATCATGGTGCTTTAAGCTCAAAGATTTCAAGCGAACTCTCCGGGGAAAGAAGTTCAGATACATCCCCAAGCAAGAAACGCAAACCACCGTTTCTAGCGTTTCCTTCTCCAAAGAGAAAACCTAGGACGCCTCGAGTTCCTGGTAAAATATGTTTTTAGTTCAGTTTCTGTCGGAAAATGAGCTTTTGTGCTTGTGTTTCAAATTGTGTTTTGTTTTGTAGTTGATCCTGAGGAAGCTCACGATCAAGGACCAGGACTGATCGAGCGAGACACCCGTTAACTTGTCCTAAGCTTCTTTGCTTAAGTGAGTGCAGGGTTCTTAGAGTTCTAGTTTCCTTGGCATTCAAGTTACTTATAGACTATGTGAGGTTGGACTTAATTGTCATGTGACTTCCTCTTGTTGACATTATTTGTTTGTTACTCTGCATCCTGATTAGGACTAACTCCTTTGAGTTTGTTCTTGTTTTGTTTTCATCATATTAAAATGTTTAATACTCAAAATTTGTGTCTGGCTAGTCATTTATTTCCTGGTTATTGAATGCTGATAAAAATGGTGATTTGTATACTTTGAGCCAAAATTGCTATTTAAAAATTAACAGCGTTTTAAGTTATTTCGCAGAAAAAATATATGTAACGACTTTTTAAATTGTCGCGGTTTTTATTAGTAACGGTTAAATTTTAGTATAGTTAAATGGATAGTAGCATATTATATTATGAAAATATTATTTTTAGTATAAACCTACAAATATATTATAATTACCAATTAGAAATGATAAGCTTTTGCATAATCACCTAGATTTACATAAATGCATTTGTAAAAGTTGCTCATCTTTATTATCATTTATGGTAATAATAATTGATTTTGACATAATGATTGATTTTCTAAAATATTATTCTCTTTCTTATTTAAATCAAAGTTTCTTAATAATGGCATTTCATATTAAAAGCTTCATTACAAAGACCATGTTTTTCTAGAAGTAATTAAATAGTCATGAGCTAATTGGTGACGTTTTAGCTTCAAAATGTTTATTTTCCCAAATTAATTGACAATTATGTACACATAGATTGCATTCTATCATCTTATTTATTAGTTTTTTTCATCAATTCACAGACTATATTTCCAATTATATTAAGTAGGTATTTCACCTGCACATACAAATATAATTTTAATATATTGTCTGTTCTACAAATAGTTTAATGCCATAAATTATATATTTATGCATAACTAAAAGAGGAATAATATGTGTCAACATATTAATTATTTTTTTTCTAAATATCAAAAGGTTCGGAAGCGAAATCTGTAATTCTTCAAAACCAAAAACTATATCATGTAATATTATTATTTTTTAACAATCACTCAAATCGAAGATTTTTAACATATTAGCCAAGATCTTTTCCGGTTGAGCTACATATTAATTTCTCTTTATTGATCTCAAACATTTGGCACATGTCTCAACTCATTTATTTTTATCTAGTCTGGAACAGTAAACACACAAACATACATAGTGACAACATTGTGATAATGTTATTTTGTAGATTGCTTCTTGATCTATTATAATTTCATGAACCAGTTTTGTCACATAGGAACGTTATAAAGGCTTCTAAATCCAATTCCGTTACCAGTAATCTACAAAACCAGCATCTAGATTCTCCCCATTCATGCAACCCTCAAAGTTCTCCAGTTTAGTTACATTTTTGAAATCTTACAAACCAACATCTTAGAAAAAAATTATACTTCATCTTAACGGTGTCAATATCATTGTCCTTAAAACCTCTATCAAAGTCTCTCAAACATTTATTTTTGCATTGACTTCATTAAAACATCCAATTTACTGCACTGAATCCTCTAAAATCAAGTAGAACAAAGTGATTACAATGCTAACAGCAATCAATTGGCCACAAACGAATTCATTCTGCGTTTTTTATTTGCACCACAAAAAAACATGATTATGATACATAAAATAATAACTATATCTTTATTATATTTATTTATTGAAAATCAGAAATTCGTGTAACCCTTGGCAGCTCGTACAGCTTCTTCACTAACTTTTGCCGGCCTCTCGCCGTTTTCCCAAACGAAGAAGATCGTTTCCTTCATTAAACCTTCCAGTTTCTCCCTTCTTGTATCCTCAAAGCTCCAAAGTCTTCTCCTTTTCTTTCTTCCCCTTCTTTGATTACTACTGTTCATCAACTCATCTCTAATCGAAAGTCGAAGCCTTTTCTGGGTTTCTCCAATGGGTATTGCCCATTACTTCGATTTCTCGCATGAAGGAGTAGAAAACTAGGTTTTGGTGCCCATTGCCCTCAAAAAGGTATCGTTTTGAACAGATACCTATTAGCAGCTATTCGGGTTTCTGAGTTTATGACAAAATGTTATAAGCATCGCTCTAGAATTGGATATTCGCATTGTTTTATGATTGACTAGAACTTCTCACTTTGAAAGCATGAGTCTTTGATTCTGTAGCCTCGAGTGAGTTTGTTTTTCGACAAGGTGTAATGTTTATGAAGCTGGATTGGGGAGTATCTAAGTGTTATCCTGATTGTTGAGAAGTGAGAAGAGATGGATTTATGGTTGATCGCAGCTACTGCTGCTACAGGATTTGTAACCAAGCATTTGCAGAATGTATCTAAAGGTAAAGAAAGCTTTCCTGAGGATTTTTCATATGTGAAGCCAGAATCTCCCAGAGGCTTGGTTAGCAGATTGGTTAGGGACAAGAAACCAAATGAAGAAAACTTTGAGGATTGCGTAAATGGGGAAGATCTAGATGTATTTGAATGTGGCAATGTATTCGGAGTGGACGTACCTTCGGGTTGTGAGGAGGAGATGTGTTCAGATTCTTTTGGGAACAGAGCGTTCCTTAGGAGAAAACAGCGTTACAGGAGACTTATCAAGCCTTTTTCCATGGAGGGCAGCGTAATGTCTCGGTTACATAGAGAGGAACATGTGCTTAGCCCGTTTCCATCACCATGTGGTTCATTCTCGAGGCCATTGGTTGTTACTGATGGTACAAAAGTAGTTAGCAACAACTCTGGAGATTCTATTAGCCAGAATTGTGGAATTCCTCAGCTAAGGAAGCTGGAAGCTTCAGGTCTTTATGGTAAGAGGAGAGGTGGAAACACGAGTAGAAGATCTAATAATGGGATTGGTAAACCTCTTGCTATCTTTCTATAAACTTAAGGTTTGTTAAATATACTGACAAATGCTAAGACATTACATGCTAAGTCGGATTTTTGTTTGTTTGTTTCAGGATCAAGTGATGCAGCATTGCTGCTATGCGTTGGGATTTCGATTGGGATCATGTCATCGTTTGTAGCTCACCAAACCGAAGTAAACAAGGTCAAAGCAGAGTTAAAGCAGGCAGGGAAATTGGTAAAGGATTCAGAAGATGAGGTTAAGACAAAAGACTCATTGACAGAGAGTAATGACTTACACGATGGTGAAAAGACAGCAGAGAATTCAGAATCTATTAGTGAAATTGAAGCAGAGCTTGTAGCTGAATTGGAAAGGCTACAGATCAACATGAACTCATCCAACATTGAGACACAACCCTCAGATAGCTTCGAGGTGAGTTTTATGTTTTTACTTATGCTCTTTGCTTTGTCATCTTTGCCTGTTCATAAGTTATCCTCTGCACTAAAAATCCTGGTTTTTCCATATTATGTGTGGTCATAAGATAAAGAAGTTCAGTTTGGTAATTGTTTCTCAATTCTGTAGCTGGAGCCGGAGTTTGAAGTAGAATTTGCTCAGGGAGAGCTGAGAGATGATCTGATTGAAAGGCAGCGCTATTATGAAACTGAGTCTAACCAGGAACCTTGTGGAAATTTCACACCTGAATCAGGAAACTATATAGTCTCACCTCGTGAGTTAAGCTTGCGTCTGCACAAAGTTATCAACTCACGTTGTGAAGAACGAATAAAAGAACTTGAGATCGCTTTACAAGAGAGCCAAAGGAAAGTAGAGCAGCTAGTCATGGAAGCAGAGGAAAAGAAGAAACCATATTCAAGGTTATGTGAAAGCCATGCAGTGAAGAGAGACTCAATTCCTAAGCATGATCCTGCTGAGGTCCAACCTCTGGTTATGAATCTAGCAGGGCCGGCACTTGATGCATTCAATGACTCTTATGAAGAACTGATGAATATAAACGATTATTCAGAAGAAGGAGATTTACCGTATGAGATGCAGGAGAATGAGCGGCAAGAAGAATCATCTCTGACAAGTAAAAGCTCGCCTTGGAGCCATAAAGATTACAGAAAGGATTCATCAAGAACTTCAGAGGATGTAAATTTATTTCTGCTGCAAGATCTACTTGGTTTGAGCGACGAAGAAGAAGATAGAGAGTCTGAGAGTGAGATGGAGAAGCAACTGATCAAGCAGATTGTTGAGAAAACAAAACAAGGATCTTCTGCTGTGTTTAATGCTCAGAAGATGCTATCTCTCATGGAGAAATAGAACATAATCTATAACAAGTATAAACTTGTCAGATTCTGATTGTTTCTGATGAAAAATTATAGACGTCTCTAGTAAGTGTGTAGATATGTAATATTTGGTGAAATTTGTCTTGTGAGACAAAACCAAACTGAAAATGAAAAGAAAAAAGATGTTGGTGTGAAACACAAATATTCAAGAGATCAGTTCTCCTCATCATAGATAGAGTTTACAAAGTTGAATTCATGGTATGATTCTGAAGGTAAAGAGACATCTATGTCTGCTATTGACTCTAGGATGAGCCCTTCTGCTAATAATGGATCAAGAGCCATGTGTTCGGACAGAGTTTGTCTTTCTCACTTCACAGCCAACCAGTCTTTGGGCCAGGAAAAGTACTTTAAAACCCTTTCACGTAATAAGATGCTTATGTTGGTTTTTCCCAGGAAGGTGAAGTGAATGAGTTTCAGACAAAACTAAAAGAAACAACTTGGTCAGCTCATCTCTTCCGTGTCAGTGTTTCTCAACGAGTATAACAACGAGAAGAGACACAGGGTAAATGTAAAAAGTGTTTATCCGATTGATTTTGCTGCTGAAACAAGATTATTGCTCCAAGGCATTTCCAAGAACAAGAAGACATCTCAGTAATTAAACCTTTTAACAAGATTTGTCGAGCTTCTGTTAAACTAGAAGTCCCAAGCTTTGTATTATATAAGTTTTTAGCGGTCTTGTCACTAAAAACTGATTCAAATTTGAAGTGTTCCAACATCTATAGGCTGTGTTATTCTAAGTTGTTTTTTTTATTAAGTTGAAGAAAATGAAGAGTTTTAAGGATTCTACAAAAAATACCTAAACAAAAGATAAACTAGCAAGAAGGCAAAAGAAAAAAGAGCCTAGAATCCATTGGAGCATCACTAAAGCTTAGGCAAAGGAGAACTCAACTCCTGGTAATTGTGAAGACTACCAGTGAAGTCAGTGAACAAACCATCAACACCAATCTTGTTGATCCAATAACCATACTCAAAGTAGGCATCTTGATGAAACCCGGAATGGAGAAACTGGTTCTCGTTACGGAATGTGTATGGATGAACCTACCAACAACATTGTTCAAATCAATGATCATATATAGCTAGAGAAAGAAGTTTTTGAGTCGTCCTACACACAAACCTGAAGGTTACGTGAGTGTGCTCTTGCAACCAAATCCGTTGGTGTAGTTAAACGGTTACTGATCACAGGAACAATAGTGTCTTTCCATGGACCAATCCCAACCACATATGGTTTAATGTAATCTAAATATGCATCTGATGTAATCTCTGCATATGTCTGCATTCACATACATATATAAGCAACTATGAATGGGTTTTAAAACATAAATTAGAAAGCAAGAAAGTATTGGTAAAAGACCTTATTAGTGTCTTCGGTTAGGATAGTGACATCGTCGATCAAGAACACTTTTGGTGAGTCTGTCATGTTTGAAATGTAAACAAGCGAAGTTGCAGCAAAAGACTGAATCAATATTGGCTTTTTTAGCCAATCTTTAGACATATATGAGCCTTTGTATCCATATTTCTTCAAAGTTTCCACAATCTTATCCTCAAACTTTTTACCATCAGCCCACTTCACCTGCAGAAGTTTTCAAGAAACGATTTAACAACCTCTCTATTTGTTTGATAATCGATGACTATAAGTGAAAAGTTGTGCTTACTTGCTGATTGATGAAAACAGGGTTCTTGATCTCTGGATATATCCCAACAACTCTAGGTGCATCCAGTGCTATTGCTATATACTCGTCCAAGGTAATAATAGGGAATTTACCTGACAATACCAACCTTTTCGTTTATAATTCATTGCGCAAAAGTAGGTTTTTCAAAGCATGAAAAGAAAGAAAACATATTACCATTGTACTGTTGATCCCTGAAAGGATATCTCTGCTTAGCCCCAAGTGTTTTCAGCTCCTCAAGAGTAAAATCAACTGTTCTTGGAAAGCACAATCAAACATTGGAAAACAAAACCTCTAAAAAAATGAATTGTTTCTTGTAGTGTTTTTAGTTTTACCAGTGAAGAAGCCAGTCATGTTCACCCCTTGGACTTCATAGGTTCTCTTACGGTCTGCAAACTCCTTGTGGTCAGCAATATCAGTTGTATCATCGAGATTAACATCGTGATGGCATATAAGAACACCATCTTTTGTAGATAGAATATCTGATTCTATGAAATCTGCACCTTCCTCAATAGCCCTCTGTAATAAAAAAACAAAACACAGGTACAGAGATCTTAATAAAACAGGGCAAAGTTTAGTGTAAAGTAGTAGAAACCTTTTTAAGAGATGCAATATAACATATATGCAGGAGCAGTTTCTTCAGGGAACTCGCCGTTTGCTCCTCTGTGTGCAATATTGAATGGACGAGAAGTCTGAAGCGGTTTCTTAGTTCCAACTTTTGATACACTTGGGAGAGGATACAATGGCCTTGAGGCACATTCAGCAATCAACAATGACAGTAAAAGCACGGTAGAAAATCTGCAAAAAAATATATATAGATTGCTTAAACTAAAAAAACTGAGAAATTTGATTCCCTTTTTGCCAAATCTCACATTAAAAGTGACACAAGAAAACCAGAAACAAAGAAAGCAAGAAGCACAACATCATGGTGGAGGCTTTGAAACTTACACTTGACGCCCATGACTGAGAATTACGCCTAAGAGTTCCTGTCTCAAAAGTTCTCAATATCAAACGAGCACTGGTTGTATATTTAACCATTATATAGATTATCATCTAAAGAACTAATCAAATATTTTCCAGAAAAAAACGTAACAAACAGCATAAGAATATTCCATTATTCCTCATAGTAAGTAGGATTAGGCCTATAGAAGATCGACTCTCCCTTCACATGCAGATTTATCGTCGTTTGAAAGAATATTCTTTTTTCACATGAGATTTTATGATTATAAATCCTGAGTTTGAAATATAGATATTAATGTGAACAAGGATATCATGAGCTTGGTGAATAGAAACGCAAAGTAAACTCCTTAGAATATCATAGAATCCCAGTCACTGAAAACAGGTAGCTGAGATACTTATATCAAACTAGAAGAGACAGCTTGTTGAAGAGGTACAAAAGTCTAGAAAGTGAAAAAACTAAGAGATGCTACTCCATTGGTTTCTTCAGACAGCCATGAGATCACCATAGTTACGCATGAGGAAGATTCCTCCTGCAAACATCCCAAGTGCTCTCACAAGTTTCTGAAGACACAACAACAAAAAAAAACAAAACAATCGTGTAAGACTGTTGACAAGGGTTTCGAAAGGTAATAAAGTCAAGCATCCCAAGGCATGGACTTGTGATTGATAAACCCTAAATCTCCCAATCCCAAATTCGAATTCAATCAATTGATCAAGACACAATGAAACCTACAATAAAAAACACTGATTTGGCGTCTTGAACTACAAAAGCATCAAACTTTACCTTCAAACTGAATCAATTCAGGATTAAACAAAGGAAGTAAAAGCTCAAATTGCTATAAAGACCGATAAAACTCAAATCCAAGGCAAAGAGAAAGCAGATGATCTATCACAAGAGAAACGACACCGATGCTCGATTCAGAATCAAACGAAAACATAGAGAGAAAAGCAAGAGACTTTACCATGTTAGCAGCCCATTTTTGTTCATTGTGGATCTCAGAATGCCACAAAGCTTTCAGCTGATCCATTGAGATAACACTCTTCACCATTGTTGCTTTTGCTAAAGATCGCAACTTTGATCCGTCTTGTTTGTTTCGGAGACTTTAGGGTTTATTAAATTACCACTAATAAAGCTTTTCATTAAGATCTTGTTTTGGATTTTCTGGGCCTATTTTCATTCATAAGCTCATAATCATAAAAGACTAAGCCCGTTAAGGCCCACGAATAGAGTCTCGGTTTAGCATCAAACCAATAAAATCGAAATAGATCAAACCGGTTTTATAATCTCCTTACGCCAAATCTGCGTTGCTCGAAGCGCTCTCTCTCTCTCTCATCAATGGCGAAATCAGCTGCGACGGCGACTTCCTCCCTTGTGCAAACCCTCAGGCGTTACATCAAGAAGCCATGGGAGATAACCGGACCTTGCGCTCACCCGGAGTACCTTGAATCGGTTCCCAAGGCGACGGAGTATCGTATCCGATGCCCAGCAACGATCGATGAAGAGGCGATCGTACCTACCGCAGATCCAGAGAATGTGTACAACATCTTGTACCACGCGAGAGATCAGCGCCGGAACCGTCCGCCGATTAGGCGATATGTGTTGAAGAAGGACGACGTGGTGCAGATGATGAATGAGAAGAAGACGTTCGAGGAGTCGGACTTTCCTAGGGTTTACTTGACAACCACTGTGGAAGAGGATGAGAACGCTCGTGGCGGAGGCTACGAGTGACAATCAGGTGAGGAATTCGATTCCTGGTTGGCATGAGATTATAGATGATTGTGATAATTTGTGTAAAGGTTATAACTTTAGGTTTAATTTCCCAAGGATTGAGCTTGTGGTGTATGGTTAAGTGCAGCAGCTTTGGGTTCTCGTTTGATCTCTAAAGTTGAACACTTTCTTAAACTCTTTCCCTGTGAGTGTATTGATTTTTTCAATTGGGAAATTATTGAGTGAAAGTCGTGGCCGTAAGACTAGTCTTCTTCCTTCGATTATGGGGGGATTAGCTAATTTAGCTTTACTGAAAAAATGAGGCTTTTTTTTTCGGTCTTACTGTAGTTTCTGGAGTATCTTTCTCTTTATGAGTTTAGAGTGAAGCAGTTGAAAAGTAAATCTCTGAGTTGGAGAAAGAACATAATGGCATCTACATGGAGATGTTTATAATTCTTGTCCTGCGCAATTAGGTAGAATAGACTTAGAGGTAAAGTTAGGTTGAAAATGATGGTTGTTGTAGGTTTTTATCTACTTCTCCCTGCTACTTTACACTTTCAGAGAGCCTGACTTGTCATTTTGGTCTTGACTAGTTGAGTTCTGTGATGATCAATTAGTTTGGTTACTGGAGTATATTTGTAGCAGTATCAAAGAAATTATATTGAAATCATGAGTAACTTGTTGAATAGATTCTTAACTATCTGCTGAATTGTGAGCAGTTAGAATGATGTCTCTGTTTGTGCTATAGCCTTACACTATGTTCATGTTTGGTATCACCTTGAACAAAAGTTTTACTGCCTAAACATAAGAACATCTCCATAACCAAAAACCGTTTTAAATGGCTATTATTACCTGAGTTTCCATTTCTCTGCACTGAATTATTATTTTTTTGTCCTCCTTTGTAGGTCTTTTTGCTAGTCTCGGGGTCTTTTCTCATGTAATCTGCTGGTGAGCGAAGGACTGCGTGTGATATCTTCATACCTCACTACCGAGAAAATGAAATTCTCTTTGGTTTGCATTATCTAATAAAGTCTGTAGTAAGCTTTATGGCCTTACAAAACACTTGATGTTTGTCCACAAGAACCCGATTGTTGTTCTACAACATATATGTTTTTTTCCTATGGTTAATTCATCGTTTTCAAGTCTTTAGTCTTATTAGAAATGGTTGCAAGGTGTTCAAAGAAAAAAAAAAGAAATGGTTGCTAATGTAACAGAGATAAGAATTAAGTGTTCTTTGGTCCGTTTTTCTAATGCCTCAGTGATTAGAATTAAGAAACAAAAAAAAAAAAAAGGAGGAAGCAGAATCTGTGAACAAGGTTTTCGTGAGAGGGACATCGATCGCATGTAATTAAATTTATAAAATAGGTAATGGAGGTGCGGGGAATTGAACCCCGTGCCTCTCGCATGCGAAGCGAGCGCTCTACCATATGAGCTACACCCCCGATTTGATAAAGAAAATCGCGGATAGTTTTTGATTATAAAACAATATCGAGAGTATTTTCATTTGATTCACATGGGATCCAAATGTACGAATATAAACGAACTGTTCAAATTCATAGGTGTATCGGCGTTAGTGCACAGGCGTCGCACTAGAAAAAGTATTTTCTTTTTTTTTTTAACAAATATTTTTCAGGCACACCGAAAAGGAGTTGTCTTTAGCTGGACAAGAGGACGGCCCACTGTCGGAAACAGATTCGTTACCGAACCGGTCAAATAATGTTTCTTTCTAGAGTAAAAATCTGTTTGTAAATGTATTCGATTCTTGGTTCAATTTCGGTTATGAATTCTAAAAACCGATCAATTTGAACCTTTTTTTTTTCTGTGAATTATCCATAGATATAGGGAGATTACTTTACTTACATGACAACTCTGCTCAAATAGATAGAGAGAGAGAGAGAGAGACGTTTCTGCTTCACTTTTGCTATCTCGATTCTGTCTAACTAAGTTTTCTCGCTTGTCCCTCCAGAGATTGACACTTTTCCGGCGTTTTTGTTTAACATCTCGACTCGCCCGTCGCAGAACCACGTCCTCTTCTCGCATTGGCACAATCAAAGTCGTGTTCTTGGTGTAAAACAAAATCCAAACTTTAAGTCTCTTCAAACCATACCATGAACGACCTTCTAAAGGTGAGTTTTTTTTAAAAAAAAAACTTTTGCAAAGGTTTCTTCTTTTTGTTAGTTTCCAAAAAGTAGAACCTTTTTAGATTTGGTTCTCTGATTAAATTGGATAATGTAATTACATGATGAATGCCGCACAGTCCAGTTTTAATATCGACATTCGTATGGTTTAACCTTTCCCATAATGTCACTTTGAGCAGAATCTGAGTGATGTTTGTATGAAACTCTTTTATGTGAATATACTTAGCTTTTGAAGGAAGTTTACTTCTTATGATGGTTTGATCTTAATTTAGCCTTTCTGCTCTAAGACTTGAAGGGTGTGCTTTGTGAGGGGTTTATATGCTGTTGTGTTTAACTTCTTAATGGCTTTTTCCTCTATAGGGTTCGTTTGAGCTTCCCCGAGGTCAATCTTCTAGAGAAGGCGATGTTGAACTAGGGGAGCAAGGAAGTGATCAAGGTTTAGATGATTTCTTTAAAAAGGTTAGCTTCCATCTTCAATCATTACTACTCAACTAAAGAAAGAGTGGTATAAATTTTACTCTACCTAAGTGCTTCCACCACTTTGTCTTCTTAGGTTCAAGAAATTGACAAACAATATGAAAAGCTTAATAAGCTTCTTACGAAACTTCAGGTATATAATGCCAATGATTATTTTTTCTATACTTTATGCTATTCTCTCTCTACTTTTAAAGATTTATGGCTTATTATTTGTTCTGTATTGTGTTCATGCCAAAACACTGACGAGAGTACCCATTTGTAAACCCTATAGGCTGCCCATGAGGAGTCGAAGGCTGTGACCAAAGCTCCTGCCATGAAGGGTAATCTTTTGTTTATCTTGGACATCTTTTTAGTGCTAATGGTTTGCCTTGACCTTACATATATTTTGGTGTTCTGTGTGTTGCTACTTATCTAATGAACGGCAATAAAGAAGAAAATGGAAAAAGACGTTAATGAAGTAGGAAGCATTGCCCGTTTCTTAAAGGGGAAACTCGAGGAGCTGGACCGAGAGGTGCAGTCACTGGCTCTTTATCTTTCATTTGTTGAATTGATCACTTTCTTTTTTTATGAATATTCATTCAAATGTTGTAGAACTTGGCAAATAGACAAAAGCCTGGTTGTGCGAAGGGATCTGGCGTTGATCGATCAAGAACAGCGACAACACTGTGAGTAGATAATTTGATTTTGACAAGCAGATGCTGGTAATATTGTCAGGTTTTATTTCATGATCCATCCTGTTCTTTCTCAGAGTGTACTCAATATATTCTTAATGTAAGTCTTCTTTGGTATGACCTTTATGAGCTTTCATTCTGTGCAACAGATCCTTAAAGAAGAAGCTTTAAGACAAGATGGCTGAGTTTCAGGTGAGTTAAGAAGAAAAAGTTAACTTTTTCAAAGCTATATGGAAACTGTAAACTCCTGAAATTAATGTTGTGACTTGTTCTAGGTTCTAAGAGAGAACATCCAACAAGAGTATCGTGACGTTGTTGATAGGCGTATTTTCACAGGTATGTACGTTGATGATTGCTTTATTTGTTCCCTTCTACTTTTTCTTCTCTATTAGTTCTTACGTGTGTTTTCCTTGCATTAGTAACTGGGCAGCGAGCGGATGAAGATGTAAGTAAAGCAGACTCTGAGTTTTAAATGGTCTCACAAGTTTGAATAAAAAACTCACTCCTTTGCCGTTTCTTGGAGGTTTCAGACAATTGATGAACTGATTGAAACTGGAAACAGCGAACAGATCTTCCAGAAAGCGATTCAGGAGCAAGGCAGAGGACAGGTTTGAGCTTTTTTCATCTACTACAAAGAGTTTGAACATGCAATAGGGTGTGTTTATTTAATTTATCTCGCAGGTAATGGACACATTGGCGGAAATACAAGAACGTCATGATGCTGTCAAAGACTTGGAAAAGAAACTTCTTGACTTACAACAAGTATGGTTGAATTTTCATATTCTCTTATTCGAGATGAACATCTTTGAACTGAGTTTGATGCAATCTATTTTCGAAACTCTCTTTCTTTGTTTGATCTCTAAAGGCATATTGATCAAGGTGCCCTTTTCTTTGCAGATTTTTATGGACATGGCAGTTTTGGTTGATGCACAAGGAGAAATGCTTGACAACATAGAATCTCAGGTGAATTCTTACGCTCATAGGAAGAGTAATAAACGTCACAAGACTATATGTTGAGCTTAAGTTGATACACTCTTTGAACACATTTAGATAAAGCAGTGATGAATTTTTGTGGGCAATTATAGGTGTCAAATGCAGTAGATCACGTGCAATCAGGGAACACGGCTCTGCAAAGAGCAAAGAGCTTACAGAAGAACTCAAGAAAATGGATGTGTATAGCAATCATCATCCTTCTCATTGTTGTTGCTGTGATCGTTGTTGGTGTGCTCAAGCCTTGGCAAAACAAGAATGCTTAGGAGTAATACAAAAACAAGCAAAATTAACATCTGTACGTACGGCTATTATTGAGTGAGTGTTTATGAGAGTGTGAAGTTTACTTTGGCCAGATTCTACATTCTTTTTAATTGGATCAAGCAGACCAATTACTCTGTTACTCTGATTTTGTTTTATAAAGTTTTATATTTCAAATTCAATATTTAACATAACATAGCAGACAAACTATGATGTAAACTCCATTGTTATTATATATATATAAGCGGGAGTTAGAATTCAAAAGCAGAAAACAGAGTAGCCTATGCCATTCGTCCGTCTAGTGACTTCAACTTTTTGGCCAGATTGCGACCTCAGTGTAACCATCTTCGGTGGCACAAGCTCTGAACATCCCGTTGGTGTTAAACGGCATCGCAACTTCACCATTAGCAGAGACAGCAACGAGTCCACAGGTTCCTCTAGGTCCGGATTGGTCAACAGCATAAGCCGCTGCCTCGGTTAAAGACAATCCTTTGTATTCCATGAGTGCAGCCACTTCTCTAGCCATGGTTGCACGGATTATATATTCTCCTTTACCTGTGGCTGAGACGGCACAAATGTGGTTAGCGTATGTTCCTGCCCCAATCAACGGCGAGTCTCCGATTCTGCCAGCCATTTTGTTGACATAACCGCCAGTTGATGTGGCGGAAGCTAGGTTTCCAGCGTTGTCCACGGCTACACATCCCACAGTTCCCATTTGGCTGTCGCCAGGAATTTCAGGTAATTCTGGTGTAGGCGCTGTGTAATCCAACTGTAATGAAAAAAACAAACTGAGAATCTGCCTCAAGAAAACACTAAAGCAAAACACAAAACCTCAGTTAACGAATTACCTGGACACGATTGAACTCTTTGGCCTGTTTTAGCCTTGCAATGTTTTCAGGAGTTATGAAATAGCTTGAATCAGCCGTCTCAACGCCCTATATCAAAGCAGAAACTAAGAGAAAGCTTTAGCAGAAGGTAACAAAAAACTGATTACAAAAGAAAGTAGAAGAATCACTGACATGTGCTCTAGCGAAAGCTTCAGCAGCGTCGAAAGCAAGATAGATATGAGGAGTTTTCTCCATGACGAGTCGAGCTAAAGAGACGGGGTTAACCACAGTGGTGAGGCCAGAGACTGCTCCGCATCTTTTGGTTTTGCCGTCCATAATGGATGCTTCCATTTCAACAGTGCCTTGCGTAGTTAAAACGGATCCTTTACCAGCATTGAAGTCTGGGTGGTTCTCAAGTTCACGAACCTTTAGAACAACACATGAAAGACAGTAACTCACAAGCTTGACAAATCTCTACATATAGCTTTCAATTCATAGATAATTTCAGATTAAGCAGTGTCCTGTCTACTAATACTGTTTGACTTTTTCATCTCGCCATCGATTGTTAAAAACTAAATGATCAAATGAATCACAAAACAATCCGATCGAGAGAAAGAGAAGGGCGGCTTACGACGAGTTCGGTGACGTCAAGTGGATGTTTGCCGGATTTGAGGGCGGAAACGCCGAGATCAAGGCAGTGACGGAGGGCGGTCTCGCGAGGGATACGTCGCTCGTCAGGGAGGTCGAGCGGAATGTCTCCGCCGCCGCCGTGTAACGCTATCGCCCACCCCACCATCGCTACCTGGAGAACAAAAAGAAATACACACTCTCTCTCTCACCTTCCCAAACACTTAAATAGCATTTAGTGGACTCGTCAGTCGTCACCATCTCCATAATCATTATTTTAAATCTTATTTTTCTTTCTAATCTTTTCACAGTGGCTTGTGACGAGTCGTCATATAAAACGAGTCATCATATTAAACTCTCTTTAAATGTTCGTCACATTACACTATTAGTAAACAAATCAGCTAAGTGTGAACTCAAATCCGTCCACATTAACAACAAGCTTTTTGAGACGTCTCATGTGCTTCTTCAAGTTTCATCTTCAAAATATAATTTTTCCGCTTCCAAAACTCCCTAAACTCGCCATATTAAAATATATATGATCAGTTCTCTCTATGTGTATAATATAATAATTTGGTAAAATCATATGTGAAACTAAATACTAGTAATTTTGTTTTTATACCTCAATGATCATGATGGCTACATCCTTATGCACGAGCTCATTGTGGCACGCAAAGTTTTGAACGCAACTGGGGCAACCACTTTCAGCTGAGCAGCAGCATGCCTTTAACAGATCAAGCGAAGCTTTTAGAAGCTCTGTGAAGAATGGACGGATCTGCCAATCAAACAAAACATATTTACCCAAATTGAATGAACATTTTATATTGGTTTATAAAATATGAGTTTCATTTCCATTTACCTGGGCGGATATGCCGGTTCCTCCAGGATGACGATCATATAGTAAGATTCTAGATGGAAAATAGCTTTCTTCATTCGGATTTGCACATTCCGGAGCCAAGTCTGAGTTATTGCACCGCACAAATCTAGCAAGAAAGTACCCAACAAGAAGAAGAAACCAAATAAAACGGAAAGTTATAATCTGCAGTGTTGAGGAGAAAACAAGAAGAAGAAAAAACAGTAGTACGTACAGTGGAACAACATGGAGAAGAGCGTGACAAGCAGCGTGTAAACCAGAACGGTAGTTATCATCGCCCACTGCTGTTTTTACTGACCCAGGGACTTCAATCCAAACAGCCTATTACATCGGGAAAAGATTAAGTATAATTGAAGGTATGTACCCAATCCTGCTTAACCGATTAATAAACCAAACCAAACGGATTGGGAACCCGGTTTCATATATTTGTATGTGAGGCTGCAGGTTAAAAAGAAACCTGTGATTGGTAAGAGTAACTTGGGAGTGAGATATCAACAGCATCATATACTACATTGGTCTTTTTCCGGATACGGTAAAACCCAAACCAGTGTGTTTGCACTCTACAAGGTTGAGCTTGTGCTGTTGTCTTATCAAGTTGATTCTTTGGAGCCTTGAATGCGTAAGCCTGAGAGACAGGAACACGGTAATGAACTAAAAACTATCACACAAGAGAACCACAATTAGGTTATGCCAGAAATACTTACCGTTTCACCACCAGTTACATGGATATCTGTGCAATCCCGAGGCCGGGTGTAGTAATCTACGTTTACTAATTTACACGAAGCTATCTTTTCTTTTGTATCCAAAGCCTCGACCAGATAAGTCCTTCCTTGGTTCATATAAATAGCTCCTTCATAGACCTGGAAAAAGGCTTTGCTTTCCTCGATTTCTTCGAGGACATTGTCACTTCTTTTTTCCACTACTTTGTATCTTTCTGTCTCTATGGCCCGGATAGAGACTCTCTGCGAAGGCTTTTTCTGAGAAAGCGTTGTCCAGCAAAAGGTTTTCAGAGAAAGGAAAACTAGGTTTCGAATAGTAAAGTTCAGTGTAGTGCCGGATATACCTCTCGACCAATATAGTTCCATATTCTAGCAGAAAAATCACGGGACGGATCAAAACTTAAGAATCCTCTGTTCTTGAGCAATTCAAGAGTGCTGTTTAGGCCAGAACCAAAGTGTTTTCCATCGTACTGCGAACTCAATGGGTGCTCAACAGCAGCACAAGCCAAATGCTGCGCAAGGACCTGCAAGAAGCAAAGTTAAAAGGCACGTCGGTATTGACAGCCCGCACAAGAATCTAAAAAAGAATACAATTAAAGATCACAGATTACAAAACCTGTTCATTTTGAGAATCAAGATGGCAACACTCAATTGGACTATGGAAGAGCTTGTTCGGGAATTTCATGAAGTATTGGTCAAGGGGACCGTCAAAGGCAACATATACGGCAAGGGAGGGTCTTTCTCGTCTTCCAGACCGACCCGCTTGCTGCCAAAGACTGAATATTCAAAAGAGATCAGTGATTATCAGCTGCAGCTTATAGTATTTCAGTTTTTAAAGGGAAAAGAAAAGAGCCGAGCAGACTGATTTACCTGGCAATACTGCCCGGAAAACCTAAATGCAAAGTTACATCTATGTGACCAACATCAATTCCCAACTCAAGTGCGTTTGTTGCAGCAATACCACAAAGCTTTCCACCGAATAAGTCACTCTCTATTTTCCTCCGATCCTGCAAAATATCAATTTCTTGATCTGGTATAACAATCCATCTACAACAACATTTAAATTCTTAAACATTGAAAAAGAAGACGTACCTCAGCAATGTAACCTCCACGATATGAAGATATGGCATCAACAAGATGGGGAGCAGTCTTAGCGAGAATGTCACGCCTACAGCATATTTTGCAGATATTAAACTCCATCAACATTTTTATAAAGTAAAAAAATCGAAATGCTTAGAGTGAGAATTTAATTGCTGGTTTGCAAGAGAACTTACGTAAAACACAAAACAAGTTCACAAAGTTTGCGCGATCGACAAAAAGCAATGCAGCGTAGGCCATGCTGAACCATCTCTGCGAAAAGGTGTGAAATTTCAGAAAGTGGGCTGAAAAGAAATAAAATAATATCTAATGTCAGCTAGAGATTGATGACCATAAATTTTGATTTCTTGTAAAAGAAGCAAATGACAAATATACCTTGATGATTTATCGTCAGCATCTCCTTTACTAATGAAGTTCGAGCTTTCTTCAGATTTCTGTAATACAATAGATAAAAGAAATAAGCAACAAATAAAGTCTCTGAGTTGGTTCGAATATATCCAGATTTCTGAACCATACAGTTGCTGGGCGGATTGTAGGATTCCACATGACAAATAGCTTTTTGGAGGAAGGACTTCCATCATTCTCTATCAGTTCGAGCTCAGACAGGTTTGCAAGCTCCTGCACCATCAGCAAGCCATGTTTTGATCCCGTAGCATGGATTTTGACAAGCAGATACTGTATCCAGATAATCAGTAACGTAGGCCTACCATGCAATGTTCTCGAGGATTAGCAGATGTTGCAGTACAAAATATGAATGAGGGATTGACGCCATATACTGGAAATAAGACATGGTTGGTCAGCTAAAAATGTGCATATACAAAAATTATAATGGAAACTATTGCTTTGACCATGTGATCAGTATTGTCACCATGAGAGCAGAGGCGACGTAGTCTTCTCAATATAAGAGCTGTGTGGCAGCCAAACGCTCCCTTGTAAGTATGGGCTTCATCAATTACAATGTACCTAATATGTTCAACGTAAACTCGACTTTAAGTCATGGATTATAAGCAGGCCTTGTCACTCATAAGAAGATGTGTTACCTAAGGTTTGACAAAATCCGTCTGAATTGCCCATGGAGAGGCAAGATTGACATATGTAACATATCAGGATTTGTGATCAGCTACATCCATATATTTCAATAACACTAGTTAGTGAAATATGTATTTGGGAATTCAGATGAGAATGATCTAATGAATCACTATTCTGTTGGAAAAAGAAAGACAGTACGAAATTACCAGTCTACCGCTATTCCTCAGCCATGTTCTATCCTTATAAGGAGTATCACCATCGTACACCCCCATATTTATGCTAGCTTCGTATCCTTTTATTAAATCGGACAAAGCTCTAAACTGATCCTGCGCTAAGGCCTATACAAACCAAAAGTAAATCAGTTTATATCCTAAAAACAGAAAATGTTTTAGAAAAGGGACAAGCTGAGTAACCTTGGTTGGAAATAAGTACAAGGCACAAGCATCTGTATCAATGGTCAATTTCTCAAAGACTGGCACGTTATAGCAAAGAGATTTGCCACTGGAAGTCATGGTTGCAACCACAACATTCTTCCCAGACAAGGCTGCTGAAATCGATTCAGCCTGATAAAAAAAAAGGAAAAGATTCCAGCGGCCAAAATGAAATACATAGAGAAAGAATACATTACAAGATAAGGTACCTGATGGCTGTATAATGTATTGATTCCAATCCGTTTCAAGGCAGACTTCGTGATTTCTGAGAGGTCATCTGGTATTTCAACGTAGACAGGTTTTCGAGCATTTATATCTTCAACATGAACTATCTGCAACCGGAAAAACGAAAAAGAAAAAAAAAAAGTAAAGCTTCATGCAAAGCTCTTTAACTAAACGAATGGATATTTGCTAACAAACCAGACCTAAGAATTTGAGGAAGCACAGAGTAAGAGGGTGAAAGCGAGAGACTAAACTACCTGTCCTTTAGATCCAAAACCATTCCTGAGATGTTCAACCATCTCTAATGGTAGCAATGAATTTGCGCCCTGTTAATCAAATAGATATATTTAAAAACCTAACAACATGTCTATACATAATCAGTGGTTACGCATCAAAATAGAGCATATCCATTCAAATACGAAGGCTACAAACACTGACTGATGTTTCATGTGGACGCAGTAAGAAAATATTGAAAAGCGACAAAACCAAAATCTAAGTTGTCAGCAAATCAACTGCGCGACCTTCCACCAAAAGCTTGAACTCATACATTAAAAAAGGTATTTATTCAGGACCTATATTTCTAGAACGGGCTAATAACAGAATAAGTACAGCGTTAGTATAGGAGCAGACTCTTACATGACACAATTTCCGGGATGGACGCAAGCCAGAGGAAGGAAAATTATCTTTTCCAGTCTGTCTATCTTCGTTTACACCTACGCGTGTACTTTCCCTGGCGAAGATAAGCATATCATCCAAGGAAACAGTTACTCCCCTCTTACATCGATTTTTCAACTGACAATCAAAAATACTTTAGAAATCCAATAATGCAAAATTAATGCTAGACCGAACGGAAGTGATGAAATAAAGCTAGTACATTGATGCCTACGCTTGTGCCCTTCATCATAATTTTGATAGGTTTACACGAAAGAAAAGGTTGGAGTAATAAACATACCTGTAGCGACTTGATGGACTCCCACAATGCAGCCTTAAAAGAAGTCTCCCGCTTTTTAATAGAACTAAAGACCTTAGAAAGTGGAGTTTTCTTTAGACCTATATAACAATGATTTGAAACAAACGTTAGTAGAATCTTAATAGATAACTCCCAATGGCTTGGATTAAGAAAGTATGTACCTGGTTTTTCAAATTTTTCACCTCCATCTGTTTCAAGAAAATCAGCTACAACTATAGCATTCTCATAGTTAGCAGCCTCACATTCATCAGTGACAACCTTTACTACCTACACCAGCCACAGTGGTTACATACAACAATACAAAAAAATCATTAAATACGTAGGCTTGTATAGAGATATCGACAAATCACCTTGGGGCATAAAACTGAAAGATTCTTAACGTCTTCTATTCCGACACGAACTCCAGACTTTGCTAACCGGGCAAGCGACTCCTCCAAGCGGGTAAAGTACAATTTTTCTCCAAGTGATTCAATAAGAGACGAAAAGAGGTTCAAAAACGTGAACGTCTCCATTGACAGTTTCAACCAATCTGGACACGAACACAAATAGCTACTTGTTTCCCTTGACATCAAACACTTTCCAGAACCTGGAGACGACAAGCAATTCCTAGACTTCAAAACCTCAGCAAGCTTCTCTGTATTCTGACCCTCGAACTCATCTTTACAATCAGACTCCAAAACACCCTTTAAAAATTCAACTGGACACGTCTCTTCGTCTCGTTTTCGTTTCACCCCAACAGAATGATTCTCACCTCCTCTGTCGTTTTCGCCTCTGGAGGGTAAAGATTCTCGAAGAATTGCGGAATATGCGGAATTGGAGAAGCTTGAACTCAATGGAGGCTCTGATAAATCAGGTTTTGGGGTTTGTAGACGTTCCTTCTTAACAAAAGGAACCAAAACCAAGAATTCACCGCCATTAGTGGCAGTAGTCGCCACTCTACTGTTTAAACTCAACTTCGAACCCTAAAAACAAAGACTATCGATATTAAGAACACAATTCGTCACGAGAAAGGCTAATTTAAGCAAGGCTACTTGAAATCAGTGACAAATAATAACACCAAACTCGAAATTTCCAACAAAAAAAATGGAACCCTAGACGACCCGAGATTAAACCAACCACATAAGTTGCAACGAGCGTAGAGCATAAGCATTACCTGGAAGAACAGATTGAAATTGGGAGAGGAAGAAGCGGGAGCGAAAGAGGATTTTAGGGAAACCTTGAGGTCGTGAATCGTGGCGTTCGAGGGAACCTGAACAATCGTAGACTCTCCGGAAAGTGTACGGACGCAGATCGCGACAGTGTTTCCGCCGCAGCGACTCTCCTCCGCCACCATTATCGAATTTACTGTTGTGTTTGTTCTCCATCAACGAAGAATGATTTTTATAGTTATTATGTCACGGCGTCGTATTGACGCTACGCGATATGGCGCGGAATTTAACACGGATAATTAATTCGGCACGTGCGAGCTGTATAAGTTTCAGATAATACCCTTATACGACCTTATGTTATTTAAAGAATTCAAATGTAAGCCCAGATTATCTTTTTAACTAATTAAGCCCAATTACAGTATTTTCATCACTCACGATTTAAATATTTTCAAATTTAGCAAAATATTTTCCTGATTTTCATGATAGCTGACGACTAATGGCAGTGCAGAATTCAAATTCAGACCTTTTTTTGTTTCATTCCTCTGAAATTACCTTGAAAGTATACATAATTCAGTTTGTTTAATGTTCCCCTAGAAGATCATATAACAAGCAAACCATAAAGATACAAGCTCAAATGAGTAACAAAAACTCGAAATGCATTCGTGATTTAGTAGAAACCATTACTTTCTGTTTGTTTTTTCTCCAATTTTTTCATGGTACAAAACTACATACACATAAACCAACGACAGAAATTCCTAAATAGAAAGTACATGAAGATGATTAGTATTTAAAGGCTAGTGACTGCAAGTAGGCTCGAGCTTTAGCAGCCATTGCTAGAGACTCCTCATCTTCTCTTTCCTTTGCGGTAGTCAGAGCTGCAACATAAGCTAGTCTCGCGTCTTCCATTTTCCTCAGTTCGGTTTCATCTACATCGTCCTGGTTTATAATGTAGTTGTAGCAAGCTTTAGATATGACTTCAAAAAGAAAGAATGATGATGGTAGTTGATGGTTTTACTTACGAGATATGGAAGATGATCAAATTGGTATGGGGTTGCATCACAATCCATGTCAAGTTTCTTGGATTCTGTTTTGGCCAGAGTTTCAAATACCCGTGTGAAGGAAGTGATTTCTCCTTCAACAGAATCTAGCTGTTCTTGAAGCTTGGTTGCTTTCGTTCCTGTTGTCTTTGCTTCCCATTGAGTCTTCTCAAGAGCCGCTTGCCTGTCTGCAAGTTTGATCTAAAGTAGACAGCGAAGAGAAGCTATTAACATGTGAAGATGGTGTAAAAATATGTCTCCATAAAATGGTGTCAAAGCATTAGCAACAGGTATTCTCTATTTCCTTCAAAGAAGAAAATCTTAAGAAACACAACAGAAAGGGTGTACCTTAGTGTCTGATAAATGTAACTGCATAGACTTGATCAAAGTATCCTTTTCAGCAACCAAGCGTCTTGTTTCATCAAGCTTCTCCTGTATCTCGTTTACCTGATTTTTCTTTGATATCTCCACTGACTTTAAAACCTCTTCTTTCTCTGACAGTTTTGTTTGCAAGTCATTCACTTGCTCTCTAAGTCTTGTAAGTTCGTCCTTTTCTGCACCAGCCAAAGCTTTTGCTTTTTCACTATCATCTTCCTTAGTATCGTTCACAGCATCGTTATTTCCCTCTGCGTCTCTCTTCTTTCTTCCCGGGACTGCTTGAGAACCATTTCTTCCCTTTTAAATCAGGAAAAACGCAAATACAAGTTAACAAGTGATACACCCGAGCCGTAAACAAAACAGTCACCTGGAAACTCTAAATCACCCATCTAAGTTCTTTAACCAAAAACAGGAAGCCATTATTATAAACAACATTTACCGCATGTGATAAAATTTCAAACAGCTTTGAGTCTATGAACCCTTTTTAAAGCCATTAGGCAAAGCTGATACCAGGTCATACCCAAAAAAAAAAAGGAAAAGAGAAAAAAAAACTAGTTTCATCTTCGTAACCACCAGTGAGAAACTCCTAGTGGGAACCTTAAGTAAAAGTCTTGTACATAAGATACCAAACCAAGCAAAGGTTCATGTTATAATAAATATAAACACAAAGAGATGACAATAGATGGAAACAAGAAACTCACCCTTCTGGACAAGGATTCTTTGGAAGGCATCTTAGTGTAGACCATGGAACCTCTCCTCTTAAACGAACTCTTTTCTTTGTTTTCCTAATAATCGCGTTCAATGTGAAAAAGATATTAAATTTCAGCTTAAATGTGAAACCTACACTCTTTATCTTCCAAAAAGAAATCAAATAAATATCTCCAAAATACCATTACTATCTATCACATTTACACACATCTACAATTTCCCAAATTGAATCTATCGAAAGGTTTCACATTTCTCCACCCAATCGGTCAAAAACACCAACCCACAAATTCGAAATTGCCTCTAATCGATCGCACAATCTTCAATCCCCCTACGAGCTCCTTCTGCTCTGATAACTCGACAAAAATTCCGCAAGAGAGTTAAGAGATAGGAAGAGAAGGTTACCATGTAATGCTCGATGAGGGGAAACATCTCAACGAGATCTTTCAAAAGACCCCGATCTAGATTCTCGTTTCCGGAGTTCGTAACGGCCGCAGATTGGTGGTGAGAAAGTCGGAGATCGTCATCGCCGGCGAGCCACGAGCTATCATCCCCAAATCCAGAATCGCTTAAATGCTGCTGCTGCTGCTGCTCATACATCTTTCTCCTTTCTTCCTGCTGAATAGATCTGACTTCAGTTACGAGTCTTCTACGCCAGAGTTTGAGCAGAGAGAGAAAAAAGGATGACTTTTTGAATTTTATTTTTTATTTTTTAAAATCCGTTCTCCAAATTGTTCATCTCCAAGTTGGATCTCATGTTTTTTCTCCAACGTTCATCTGAAACTACCTACTTCAAATGACCAATATGCCCTCATCTTCTCACACTTTTTTCTATTGTTGCTTGATTTTGAATTATTTCCTTTTAAAGCACATTTCCTTCTTTATTTTGACAAAATAATTTGGAATCCTGTATTAAGATTTCAAATCATTATTAAGAGCATTTGCTAATGTTCTAAAAATTGGTATAAGTGATGATTGAGTGTTCATTTAGTCAGCAAATCGAAATGAATTGTTTTATACATTTAAAGAATTGACTTAAACTTCCGTCTAATAAATAATTTCATATAAAACACCTAAATACCCCTCTACAATTAGTTAAACATTGAGATTTTTCCTGATGGGAGTACAATAATGGGTGGTTCTGATGGGAAACAAGCATACAGGCACTCAAGATTTGAATTTTGAGATAATACAAGGCCCTACCGAGATTTTAAACTGTCGTACGTATTGTGGTCTTTTCATTTTAAAACGTTGTCTACTCAATAATCAAAAAGAGAAAATGACACCCATAGAAACATGACCTTTGAGTTTTGGTAACCCGTTACAAGAAACAAAAGTATTACAAAGGAAAAGAACAATGAGAGATAATGATACATGATACAGTGAAAAATGACTTCACTAACACACAGGAAGCTTAAGGTAAACATTGAAAGCCTTCCTCTTAATGATATTAATCCAAAGAAGAATTGAGAGATTACAGTCTAAAATGCGGTTAGCATAACCGGGTCTCACTAGTCTTAGGCCTCAAAAAGATTATGGACCCACGAGATAAAACATTATAAGAATATAGTTTCGAATGTACAAAGAAAAAAAAAATTTAAGATTGAATAATATATCTATAAAATTTTGAAAAAGAAAAACCTTGTTTGAGATAAAGAAGAAAGAAAATAGAGGATTCAACTTTTGGGGTTAAACCCGAGTGTGTGCTGCTGATTTTATTTTTCATTTAACTTGTATTGTTCGTCTTGAGCCGTTTTGGTTTCCGAGTTAGCTTGGCGTCGTCATCGTTCCCGGTTAGAGAAACCGGTCCACTGAGTTCATGATTCTATCAGTAGTAAACAAAACAAAGAAACTTTCAGTATCAATGTGGTTTTGAACTGAATCAAATAGTTTTCTAAAGGAACCTTGAAGGAAGAGGACTGTTTAGCAAGCTCGATTTCCACGGAGATGGTTGCTTTTGTTAAGTCCACTCCTGAGCTCTCCAATGCTTCTCTTAGTGTTTTCACTAATCTGCTCCACAATAGAAACCAACAAAGTTTTTACTTTTACTTTCCAAATTGTTATCAGATCAAAGAGTTAAAAGAGAGGAGTTATTTTAGTTTACCCTTGTGAGTAGACACTTGATATACTGATGTTACCCTCATGAACTTCCTCAGCATCACCTTCTTCTTCTTCTTTCAATGGCTGAGTATGACTCCGTGAACGCTGGCTTGGCTCTACGGTCTCTGATGCTGCGACTCTTGTGTGCAAATGAGTTACGGGATTGCCCGCAATAACAGGAGAGAAAAGACTGTTGGTTTGAGCTGACAAAGGAAATGTCCCAGTCGTTGGCGTTGCTCTGTTCAGTGTTTCTTGATGATCGATAACAACGCCTTGAGCTGTTGCAAGGACCGGAACTGGAACGTTATTCTTCTCTTCTTCCAATTTTGGAGCAAAAGCAACGTTTCCTTCAGGTACTAGCTGTTGGTTGTTTCTCTGTTGTAAATATAAATGGAACACTACATGATTTGTTTGTTTTCACTTCTCAGTTTTGAAACCGGCAAAAAGAAAGATTAAGGTAAGGTTGGGAAACGTGATTATATTTACCCAGTTCAATAGCTTTGCAGGTTCGTGATTCCATCCTTGGTAAGGAGTCTCGTACTTGCTTGTTTTCTCCTGTAGGAACTGAATATACTCGATAACCTGTATGAAGTTTTAAAAAGAAGCTTTTGGATATTGGAAAAAAGATGAGACTGAATCTACTGTTACAGGAAATTTGGTGAAATAATGATATGTGTACCTCTAGCAAGAAGGAAGCCTTGTCCCGCTTTTGGTCGCTGTTAGGTATTAGTTGTCTCAGCATTTGAAATCTGCACAGAGATCCATTAATAATGTTTGATTACTCTCTTCTCACCGGCTATACTCTATAAAACCAATTCTAGCGTTTTCAAAATATTGAAATACTTACCTATCATTGATCTTGCTCCTCCTCCGTTGTTCAGTGGCAGAATGTTTAGACCTAGGCGTGTTCAGCTTTTGATCATTACCAGCACCTCTAGCATCTGCTTTTCCTCTCAGATCTACAGTAAGAAACAAAATCAATCAAGCTGTAACGGTTAAGAAAATGTAAAGATGCTTACATATGAGATAATACAAACCTCTATAGATCTGGCTAGTGGAGGAACTTTCTTTCTTCATGATGATATCTTCTTCATCATCTAAATCATCATCCTGTGAGGTTCCTTTCGCTGATCTTAACATGTCCATGAAGCTCGGGCTCTTAAGACCAGACCCTCTGCAACGAAAGTAAAACTTTATTTGATCAGCCTTCTACGTCCATAAACCGCGTAATTGAGAAAAGAGAAGAGATTGAGGACATACTGAGAGGAAGAGCGAGAACTGAAACCGCTCAAAGGGTTGTTTGTCAAAGACTGTGACCTTCGTTCCACCACTGGCCACTGTCCCATAGTTGCTGCAGCATCACCTAAACATTAAAAGATAACTTATTTCATCATTCCAGGTGGTTTCTTAAACACTAGTCTAACTAATATCAAGATTCAATATGTCTTGTTACCTCTGATGCTAGCTCTCTCCCCAGCATTATTCTCCTTCCTTGTCTGTCCCTTTTTCACAGAACCAGATTCATCCCACAGAGTGAACCCGCTTGCTGCAGCAGAGTTCGAATTCTCGTCCACGACGTTTCTCTCATTACCACCACCCGCTTGTGCAGCAGCAGCAGCAGTGAACATCATCGGTGGTGACAGCTCCGGCTTAGGAATCCTCTGCTGATTATGGAAATAAGGAATAGGACTTATCGTGTACGTTCCTATCCCACCGGGAAGCACGTGTTGCAGCGGTGGAGGCGGTGCAGGCGGAGGTGGCTTCTCAGAAGCTATCCTGGTTGTGTCAATCCTACTCGTCTCTTCTTTAGCACCAACACATTCTAACGGTTGTAGAAAATCATGAGTTTTCAAGTGGCTACCTGCTGCCATGTTTTTCATCAAAAATTTTATAAACCATAAGTATTCTCATTCACATTGTTTTGCTGTAAATGCAGACACAAATAGTATAAAAGTATGATTCAACATGTGGTCGTTATACACTTATTTAACGATATTATGACATGTGTGTATCCCTTAATTCATTGGGCTTTGGGACCTTTAGGGCCCAATGAGATAGCAACATATTGATCCATGATTCGTCCTAAAAGGGGTCAGATCAGAATAGATGCACGCGCGGAAAAAACGTGACGAATCTTTTAATAATTAAAAATAAATAAAAGGGGCAAAATGGTAAATTAATACCCTGAGAAGAAGGTGGTGTAGGCTTTGGATCTGGCTGGAGAGTTGAATGACTGCAGAGCGATAAAAAATCATGTGTTGGTTTTCTCCCTGTGAAAATTCTTCTAAAAATCAAAATTATAAACGCAAAAAAAAAACAAAAATTGAAACTCTACCTTTATTTATTTCGAAATTAGGGTTATATTGTATAATAATAATAGTGTTGTTACCTTGGGCTTTGAAGGGACGAGGTTGAGGAAGCTCCATGAACAACAGCTTCAACGGTTCTCGCTCAGAGCGCGGGGAATTATTCTTCGATGTTTCTTTACAAAAATTGCGTGAATTATCTGAAATTTCACGCAATTCTGTAGCAAGCAACACAGATCTGCGACTTTTAGTGTAGATGATTCTCTTCTCCGATGCTTGTAGTAGAGAAACTGAGTTTGAAATTCAGATAGCGACGAGATTTACTGAAGAAATCACCAAAACAATACAATTCGATAGATCTGTCAACAGAATTGCAGATAGATTCGTAAGTTTAACCATAATTCAGCAGAAATTCAAGCTCAAACTAACTCAATTTCGCATAATTCAAGTCAACTCGTGAGCGTAAAGATCTATAAACTGGAGTCCAAGTCAAATCTAAATCAACGGATTACGATTAGTGCTATAGATTAACAAAGCGTACCTTTCGGATAATGAAACAACGATGACGACGATTGTGGTGAAGCTTTCGATCTCTTAGTCAGAGCAAGTTCGAGTCCAGATACGAAAACTCTTCGATCTGATCGGGGGGGAAAAAAAAGATCAGCCAGAGAGCTCTCTCACTCCCTCTCTCTCTCTCTCTCCTGTCTCTCTTTTTCTCTCTCTGTTTTGAGAGAGGAACTGAGAAGGCGGAGATCTTTTATACAGTTCATTATAACGCTCTCCGTTTTAACAGCGAATACACTCCGTTTAAACGACGTTAGTTCTGACGGAGTCACGTGGTGGATGGATGTCTAGTTAGTTTGCTTTTGAACTGTAATAACAGAGGTTTTATCCGTTTAGCGGCGCTCCAAAGTACATATACACACACGCACAGTATAAAATTGATATCCTATTGTTTTTGGTTTAATCGATGTGTACCTTCTTGTTTTTATCGCGCTTACGATCCCCATTAGATAGTTTTGTGTTTTATTATACTCCCTCCGTTTCATATTGTAAGTTGTTTTAGCAAAAAAATGTTTGTTTCACTATATAAGAAGTTTTCAGATTTCAATGTACTTTTTACATTTATTTGATATTGTGTAACCAATTAAATAATGTTAGCTTTTTTGTAATTGGTTAAATTTATTGATTTAATGTTATTTTTAAACAATTAATAACTTTTTTAATATTCGTACTTTTATCTAAAACTACTTACAATATAAAACGGAGGGAGTACCGAGTATTATTATCTTATTTTATTTTGCGTAAATGTGTTAACATCCAAAGTATTAGTTTACTACATCGTCATCTGAATTACCAGTTATGTATAATCATCAAAGCTGTAAAACAAATTTTCATTCTCGACATATGAGAATATAACTTTAACTTATGATGTATTACTATACGGCATTTATTTAAATTTTATAAAAGTACATAGCATTTATTTTCTACCAATTGATGTCCATTTTCAATATTCATTGTCGGCAAATGAAACTCACATGCAGCTATTAATTTGATTTTTTTTATAGGCATGCATACACAAAACATACGTTCATAATTCAATCATGGCGATTGTGAACATTAACTCTTCGCGAATTCATAATTTAATATTCCGATCAAACAGCTTGTAGTTGTTGGTGACATTACCCTCTGTATATTCAATTCATTGTATGTTTTAGCGTGTCAATGCACTCTATTTATTTTACTATAGATTATAGAAATTACGCCTACTATTATTCGTCAAAGTAAATGCAACCAAAACGAAAATTAACAGTATACTACAAATTCCATGTATTTTATATTAAATTCTTCGTATACGTATGTCATAAACTGAATACCACCAAAACTTAAATGAATAGAGAACATTATGGCATTTTGATGGAATCACGTGTTGCTGCATCATTATTTATGTGTAACACCTAAAGTCATAACTGAATAACTACGCAAAATAAATTTATTGTTTCTCACAAAAAAATCCTACATACCATCGTGTGGTTTAATTGTGTTTATATAAAAATATGTATCACACTTTTGTAAGTGCTGAAATTAAAAAATAAATATCAGAAACTGAAAAACGTAAATTTTTCTTTTTAAATTCAGTAGAACAAAAATACAAAATATAATCAATTTGGTTAACACATAAATCAAGCACAACTCTTTTAAAATACTATCATTTATTTTAATTTTTTAGATAATTTAATCTTAAGAAAAATCCACACTAGAACCTAAATTTTTATCTTCCTAATTTTTAAAAATACGTTAATAACTACAGCAATACGTAACGCAAAATAGTGATACAAAATAATTGACCACACAAACAAGAATAAAGAACCCTAAAATTTTTTCTCCAGATATCTTTTTCATGAAATACCTCCTCCTGCTATATCAAACATAAATTTTCACACCATGTCCTTCCTAGTAATACTTCCTCTTTTAAAAGGTATATTTCCCTTTTATTTTCCTATACATATATTCCATACACATGCATCAATCGACTTCATA
Source organism: Moricandia arvensis (assembly GCA_905132765.1). NCBI lineage: Eukaryota > Viridiplantae > Streptophyta > Magnoliopsida > Brassicales > Brassicaceae > Moricandia > Moricandia arvensis. The sequence continues at coordinate 156,742 of CAJHQP010000430.1, read as the reverse complement.
GTCATGCACCTCCACTGGTATGCATTTGCTTGATCAGAAATATATACATATTATCGTTTTATAGAAGTTTGATTTAAAGCTACGAGCTGTTAGAATGCTGGTGATGTCAGCTGAAAATAATTGAGGTAATAGTTCGTTAATAAAAGCTTTGATGATGCTTATAAATTTATTATACAAATTATGCTGTAAAATGATGGAACGCAGGGGACAAACATAATTTTATACGTGTGTGCCTCTATGTGTTTGTGTGAGAGGGTATGTACGCGAGATTAAGTGGAACAAATACAGCTATTCGTTTGTGCAGTGTCATTAACAATTGTCAACGAGCGTCGATCGAGACTAAAGACCCACAATCAAGATCCTAATCATGTATACTAAACCCATTTTTAATTTGATTAAATGCCACTTGTTAAGACGCCTTATTTTTAATCGAAAATTGTATGTATATTTAAATCAACGACTCACACTACATGTAGGTTTTTTGTCAACTTCACTACATGTATAAAATAAGTTTAATTTGGATTTAGTTATTCGGAAAGCAAATATATATCATTTATATATTCCATTTGTATTTGAACGGAGTATTTGAAGTATTATATCCATTTAAAGTTTTGACTTATTCAAAGCTAAAACATATACAAAAAACATGATGGACTGGAAAATGTAAGAACAAAGATGATAAATTACCGTCCCATCGTTGCGTGAGAGTAAGAAATGAATGTATGCCCATCACTTTCTCTATGATTTAATTCGAAAGATATAAATGAAATTAAAAACATAGAGGGAGGTGAGGGAACTATAGCTAAACAGTGTTGGATCACATGAAGAGGAAAAAGATACAAAATAGGGAAAGGGAAAAAAAAACAATAACACATCCCCACATGCTCTCCACTTTGTCCCGTGAGTTGTTAGGTTGTGTCTAAACACACTTTCCTCTTCTTCTTTTTATTTTCTACATATAACACATGAATTGTTATATTACTCACAATCTCATGTATGTTTTAGTCAGTGGTGGATGTACAGCTAACAAGGGTGAGGCATTTATCCCCTATCCATTTTATAAAATGAAAAATAGATTTTGAGTTTTGGAGAAATTGGTTAAGTTTGCCCCCATAAAATTTCAAATATAGGGGTAAATACATTTAAAAGTTTTGTCCTCCAGAATATAACTTTCTAAATTCGCCACTGGTTTTAGTTTTTTTTTTTTATAATGGTATTATATTTAACACACGGTATCTCTATTGCAAAAAATAGCTGATTAGGCTAACACGGAAATGTTTGTGTGATTTGGTTGTTTAATTAGAGAATCAGAAGAAAAAATAAATCAGTGAAAAGGTAAAAACATAAAACAAAATAGTCAATTCAGAAGTGAAAGAAGACGGGAAGAAGAGGTTAGCGTGATGTCGTTTTCGTGCTATAGTAGGGCCACGTGAATTGACTCTGTAACTCACGTGAGGAAAGTACTGTATGATAGGGGTAACTCAGTAATAACACGTGTATACTTGTAAATGTTTGTTTATGGGCCACACAGATCGACATATCCTTCTAAACCGTTCATGGTTCGGTGTGTACTTTGTTCATCTTTCACTTATTAAATTCATCCGTATTGCAAAAAAAAAAAAAAAAAAAATACTCTAAGATAGATCTAAAAAAGTTTTTGTCATAAAAATAAACTTTAAGGGAAAAAATGACAAAAATAACCTTTTTAGAGTGGGATTTTGGGCGTAAATATACGTTTATACCCCTTGGATTAACTAATATAGACTTAAGGTTTACAGTTATGGGATGGGGTTTTGGGGGTGAGGTTTAAAATTGAAAAATTAAATAAAAAATATTAATTTTAAAAAAATAAAAAGGTCTAGTTTGGTCATTTTTGTTTTTGAAGTTTATTTTTGTGACAAAAACTTTAAAAAATGTTATTTAAAAGATTTGCCCAAAAAAAAAGGTCATTCTCTTATCTTGTATATAAAATTTTCCATGAAAAAACAATATACAGGAGAAAATCATTCAGGGAATCGTGAGATTTATAAAAAATATACACGCTGATATTTTCTTTTGCTATATATGATCCAATTCAAAATAAAACCAACGTGAGATCTCATATCACAACTCACTAGGTTCATGCACACGACAATTATTTTTAATCAATTAAGAAAACAAATATTTACATATTAGTAGCTATTAATAGTATATTACAAAAGCACTTGCCTAGAGTTCTATAATTAATAAGCATTTGCCTTTTCAGAAAACTAATTACAATTTAAAACAGCAGTTCCTGAAACTTTAGCATACAAAAAGAGTGTATGGGAGAGCACCTCATCTGAATTAGCTGGCTTTCCTTTACTTCTTTGTTTCATTGTAAAGATGACTATTAGTTGTCTCTAATCATTGTTATTTTCTTAATAATATAATCATAAAGTAAATTTTAAAAGAATAATACGAAGCTGGATTTCAAGGAAAAAACAAATGTATTTTGTATTAGGGACATTCCTCTGTACATTGCACAGGAATCCTCTTAGGGATCAGTTAACAATAGTAGATTATGTATCATGTGTCCTATGGTACAACACAAGGATTAAATAACTAATGATGCATTAAATTAAATTAGCTAAAATATGAAGTTTTAACCTACAAGGTCGGATGGTGGGTTTTTCTCTTTCCTCTCTCTTCTTCTTCTCCATCTTCTCTGTTCTTCGTTTCTGGGAAGTGAGCTCCGTCGACCGGCGCGTGGTGGCTTGTTCAGCGCCACCGCCGGTCCAAATTCTCTTATTTCATTCCTTCTTGCTTAGTCTTATCTCGGTTTGTGACTGTGATTCCATTTTGTGAGGAGATGATGCTTTGTTCAAATCTTTTGAAAACCTTGCAGATTTGTTGTAGATTTGATGATAAAAGCTCCGGATCTATTGATTGACGGTGTGGCCTAGCTACAAAAGCCTTTGTCTACAAATGTCATTCTAAATCTGTGTAGTTTGACTAATTATGCATTTCTTCTAGACTATTTGTGTGGCTGTCTTATTGCAGATTTTGTTTAAATGAGTAGAGTTTGCTATGGATTCCGTCTAATCCATATTTTTGCCGTTCGTGGCCTGTGTTAATTGTTCTGTGGTTTGGTCGGGCTTCGCTCCTAGTTGTTGGATGATCAGATCTCGTGGAGATTTGTGTCTGTGGTAGCTTCACACTTTGGTTCAACGGCGTGATTGACTCAGCCTATTCCGGGAGTGTAACAGAATCTATGAGTGGTTCTTACTCGCTGGTTTGTGAAGCTCATGTTACTTGGTTTCTGAGGAGTGTCCTCGTGGTTCTAGGAGGAAGTGGTTTTACGGTGGTTTGGCCGAGGGTATTCCCGTTAAACAGCTTTCATGTGTTCTCTATCATTTAAATTTCTTTGTAATTTAAGATTGCTACCAATGGTTCGGAGTCTAGTTGCTTAGTTTAGAGTTCCAGTTTAGTCACTTTGGTTTGTATCTTATTTGATCTACTGTTGCCCCGGAGTGGGTTTTAGCTTCTGGAGATATTATGTTATCTGCCAGCTTTGTTAACCACGGACATCCCGTTGTTCGTTGGTCTTTGTATAAGTTTCACTTTGCTATAATATAATTAGAGGGAAAAAAAAAAAAAAAACCTACAAGGTCGGATCGAAAGAAGAACACGTGGCAGTTGCGCCGCGTGAATCACGCCGTATCACGTGATAAGTAACCTTTTGGCTGCCTACCCTCAGCCTCCCATCCATCACGTGGCCAACTCACACCTCTCGATTATTACGGGCCCCACATCTTTTTTTACGCTATCCCGTTTCACTCTTTTCTTTTAATTTGTTTAATAGCTACCAGTTAATTGTATAATTGCGCTCTTGTCCAAATATGATTTTAATTTTGAGTGATAATTGTTAATTAAGATCAAACAATGATGTGAAAATAAAAGATTTAGCGATTGTTGAAAATAAGTAAATAACACAAGAAAAATAGTTGTAAGCTGTAAAAAATGAAACAAAAGAAGGTGGGAGTGAGATTAGAGGAGCAGCATAGTCACGTGTGCCCATTCCCTGCCGTTAAACTGCAACACTGCCTTCCGTCTCGCGTGCGGTGGGTCCCGTTATCTCTATTCTTCATGTAGTCGCCGCACTGTTGAACCTCGTCACGCCGTTTATCTCCAAACGTTGCCGTTAAATTATAAAAAAAATTGCTTAATTGTATTCATATTCCAAGGAACAACGTTAAAAATCTCAATATCATAGTAAAAATGCCTAAGACCTGACATGCAAAAAACGAGTAAACTTGACAGTAAATTTCTATATTATACTTGACCCAGATATATTTATAAAAAAAACTTATTATCATAAATTATGGTATGGGATTGAAAAAAAAGCTAGTGAGATTTTGGTGCGGGCAAATGGGAAGAGAGGAGAGGAGAGGAGAGACGTGAGAGCACGTGCCTGTAAAGAGAGAGAAGCGGTGGTGACCGGTCACTTTCTCGTGATGGTATCACGTGAGAGAAATTAACCCATCTTTTTTGGGTCCCATTTTTCACTCTGACAGAACAATATCAGGGTTACAATTTCGAGGTAAAGTAAACTGGTGGGTCATATTTGTGAATATTATTTTCCTAGTTCCTTGGTGAATAAATAGCACACACTTGTGAATGTGTTGCTCTCTCTAGTGGTAATAAAATTTATAAATCTAAGTTGTTTATATAAAAAGAAACACAAGAAAAATGCCATTATCCAAGACAATCTTATCAAAAGAATAAATAATATCATATAATTAATACTTGATCCTGATTTAAAAAAATGATTTTAGTAAGTGATTTTTTAATTGATAAATTGATAATATTGAGTTAATGGTGAATAAGAAAATGAAGATAAGATAAATTAAGATGGGAATAGAAGGAGAGGAGGGGCATGTGGTGTCCTTTCTAGTGTGACCTGTCGGTTTATGGGTCATTGATAATACGTGAAAGCGAAAGCTGTGGAAGAGTTATTAATACTACAATATGCCATCTGAGAGAGAAGACTCAAAAAAGAGAAGATGTGTTTTCTTTTGTTCTGTTCCCACACTGTTTTCGCTGACGTGGCTCTCTCACGTGCCTCGACTTATGCCTTCTCTCTTTTTTTTTTTTAATTCATTTCCGATGGCGATCTCGATTAAGACGCGGCCCACTCATTATTCGACATGTGTCTTACTATTCTCCTTTCTGGTTGGTCCAAAAGTATCTCGCTTAAAAAGTATATTCCTTTTTCTAGTCAAATAATAAAGGCAAGATAAATGCTGCACGAAATAAATAAATAAATAACGCTTGGTAAACTATGGGCTGTGCATGGGCCGGTATAGTCACACTAGCCATTTTATCTGGCCCATCTTGGCGGTTATTATCATGTCTCAGATATTCAATTTCTCGCACACCGATTACTTTTCCGCCGCCGTTGTTGCCGGCGACGAATTGATCTCCGATTGAGTAATAGTTTCTGTTGATCTTTCTATACAGTGATAAGCTTCGTCATGGATCCGTCATACCAGCGTGTTGAGCAGTCTCAGGTAACTCTTCCTCACGACGATATATTTGGTGATGATAACGATGGTACGGAATCTCGTGGTGTGGTAGAGGGAGATTGCGACATGGTTATTGGATTAGGATTGGGATCGGGAAGCGTTTTCATTGAGAATCTAGGTCATGATAGTGATATTGATGTTAATAATCTCAATGATTTTGATGAACCTGGTGATGATGATGATCTCTTCGTTGAGAGGAGAGATTCTGTGCTTGAGTTTCGTGATTTCACATCCAATGGAAGTGATATTCGGTTGATTACAATCGAATCGGGTTCTGATGATGATGATGATCATGAGAATGAGAGGGAGATGTGGGGGATTGATTTGAATGATGATGATGATGATGAAGAAGATGATGTTGGTGTGACTATACCTCTTTGTTGGGATTCACTCCAAGTAGAAGATCGTGGAGTAGCTGCTGAGGAGTTTGATTGGGAAGAAGTTGATGGTGGTGATGGTGGTTTGGTGGATGAAAGGGAGATACTAACCGGTTTTGCAGAAATTGAGGATGGTGGTGGTGGTTTTGAGGATGAAAGAGAGATAGAGATACTAACCGGTTTTGCAGAAGCTGATATTGATGATGGTACTTCAGTTTCTATCTCCATTTCACCGATGATCTCTTTAGAAGGTTTAGCTACAGAAGAAAGAACAGAGGTCTCAGGAAATCTCGAGTGGGAAGTCTTGCTGAACTCTCATACGCTAGAGATCAACTTTGATGTGGAAAACAGAGAGCTGTATATTGCTGGTGATCATGATGATTACATTCATACAACCGAGTATGACATGTTGTTTGAACAGTTTGCTGAAGCTGGGATTACCAATCTCCGTTTACCTCCAACTTCTAAATCTTTCATCAAGGATCTCCCAATGGTTCAGTTGGATGTTGAGAAGGATGAAGGTGCAGTCTGTGCGGTTTGTAAAGATGAGATGAATATCGGGACCAAAGCTGTTGGGTTGCCTTGTGATCATAAGTATCATACTGAATGCATTGTCCCGTGGCTTGAAACGAGGAACACATGTCCTGTTTGTCGGTATGAATTGCCTACAGATGATGCAGAGTATGAGCAAAGAAAGAGCCAGAGAACAACAACAACAACTAGTAGTGAAAATATATGGTAAATGGATTGGTAAACATCATATATATATGATTTTTGTCTTTTGATCATTGAAGAATGTGTATATTCAATGTTTGGATTGAATCAAGCTTTTCTTAGTTGTTTTTCTTTTTTGTATTTCGCCTCATTGTACTAGCCATGTGATGATGGTCTAGGCATTAGGAGGCTAGCTTTATACAGAGGAACATATGTATATTTTTGGTTTGATTTAACTCATTTTATTAAAGCTTGGACAAGGTTTATAATACATGTCGCTAGAAAGGCAGTATACGAGCTAGTTCGTGTCTCAATCATGAATTTTAATCTGCATAATCACACCTAACTATTGCTAATACGTATATTGAGACATTAACTTGTAACACTATATGATAATTGAATTAGAAACAACATATATGGAACCCATATAGACCTTTTCTAAACATCCTCTGGATCAAATCCTAAATAAAAGCTGGGAAACAAATATTGGGATTCGATGTTAGTATCAAACTATCAATTTGTAGTTGTGTAGTTACTGCAGGAGTGTGCATGTGAACAAATGTCACAAAAAAAATTAGGGGTAAAAGGACAAAAAAACAAAAAAAAAAGAATCGCAGAGAGATACACGTGCAGAAGAGATCTGTCCCTTGTGGTCACGAAACATGTTTCCCTGTCTGTACTTAAGATACAACCAAAGATGATGGGTTCTCATTTCATGTCATGTTCTCTCAATTATGTACAACTCACACTGTGTGCACGTGTGTGTATGTGTCTATACCAATTCTATGCAACATTTTATTTTTCAAATTTTCTTCTAACTGTTCATATTTGTTGTATACCTGCAGAGTTTTTGCCAAACATTGTCAACCCCAAGGCATTGTAAATTTGAAAAATTTATCCATTAAACACCAGGGCCAACATCTACAGAGGCTTCGACATGTTGCAGATTAACTCGTCAATTTCTTGTTCACTGTATATTAATGCATATAAAAATGTTCATTATACGAATAGATAAAAAGTTCAGTTTATTTGTTACAGGTAGGAATATTGTGTTTCTAGTGTGTTAAATTTACCTCATGAATGCGACAATATGTAGTAAACATAAGTATCCTAAAAATCCGATATGAGTATAAACTACTCATCCTGAATTGTTAATAGACATGCTAGAATAAATAGCTTACGAGATAGTATTATACAACTATGCCAATTCTGTAACAACATCAACACAATTTTAGTGGGAAGATAACCAACATATTTTCCTCTTATGTCATACAATGTTATGTATATTTCTTTTTTTAATTAATTAGTAGTAGTATTATGTCGAAATAATAGTAGTAGTATAAGAAAAATAACTATAAAAAGATACAGAAAACTAGAAATTAGTAAGAAGGGATATATAAAGAACCCCATAGGGAATGCATTGATGTAAATATCAAGAGACCCTGGCTATCATCATCATCTTTCTTCATCACTCAGTACTATAATCACCTAGCTACTCTTGTAAGTATACAGATTAATTATGAAAAATGAGGATAAACAACATATACAATTTAGTAAGAAATCATATTATGCAAATTCATAATGATGTACTATGATAACCATAAAGAAATCCATTTGGATACATTGATTTACGTCTAAAAGACCCAAGCTATTAGAGCAAGCGCAGCAAGGGTATGTAACAAAGTCTCTTAAGATTATAATAATAGAATAAATAGAAAAAGGAAGAGAGAGGGAGTGGAAACAAGAAGAGAGATGGTGGATCGTCTCCTCCTTGAGGGATCAACAGAAAAACGGAAGAGACTCTCCTACTTATGTGTCCATTTGTAGTTGGTCTACTTTCTTTTTTATTTATAATTTAATTATAAAATCCGTTATATTAATATTAAATACAGGAAAAACTTTGTTGAGAAATTGTCCCAATGCTGATGCTCTTATCATCGTTATCAGTACTATAATCACCTAGCTACTCTTGTAAACAGTAGTAATCAAATGGGCTTATACAAAATTAATTAGCAAATCATCAGATAGAAAATACTCTTCCATCATTAAAACACAAAAAACACCAAATGACATAAAGGTAGAACATTCGATCATATAATAAAAACACTTAGAAAATAAATTAAGTAAACATAAACATGAAATCATAAAATCAAATTAGTCCTGCTTGTCTAACCGAACCAACGTAACCATGAACTGCACTGTAGCTATCATTACCATCATCATGATCGTATTCATGATCATGATCATCATCATCAACATCATGATTATCATTGTGAACCCTAGTCTCCACCAAAACCATCTCCTCATGATCATTAGTCTTCTTTTTCTTCATAGAGTTTTGCTCGTCGATCTCTTGAGGAAGTTTGGGATTTGCTGTGGTTTCCATTGGCCCAGAAGATGCATCAGATTCCATTGAGTCACCACCATCGCTATCTTCATCACCATCACCATCATAGTAACAGTCTTGGTCATGATCATTAGAGAGTGAGGCTAGGTACATTGTCCATCCAGATTCACAGCTGCGAGAATCCTCATCGGATCCAAAGATCTTACCAGACTCCATTTTTATATTATTACAACTCTTTATTTTAAAAACAGAAAGAGACAAAGAGACCGAACAAGAAAAAAACCCTAAAGTGAGACAGTAACCCCAAGAAGCTGGTGTGTATATATATATACATATATGTAAGCATGTGTGTGTGTGAATGTATTTATATGCATTTGATGAGAGAAGAGGGTTTCTTATTTTCAAAAATAATTTAAGAGTTACTGCTTTTGTAAATTAAAAGAATATTCTGTGTAAAAAGATGAAAAATGGAAATTACTTGTTTTTTTTTTTCTGCAGGAAACCTAAAGATAAATTAGAGAGGCTGACTTTTGAAAAGATAAGGGGATCATGACGAGTTGGGTGGAAGAGATAGAGGTAGAGATATGGAGAAGAGGTTTGTATTTAAAACACCTGAGAGTTGCTATTTATCTCTCATTTTCTTTCTGACCAAATAACAGCTCACAACCCCATATTTACATACCTAAATTTAATAACACAAGACAAACATACCCATTGAATGATTATTTTTTTTGAAATAGAAAACATTAAAAACAATAGTAATCGACAACTGAATTTTTTTCTGTAGTCATATTCAAATAAGCTAAGCACAAATCAAGCCATGTGTATTTCACAACCATGCTAAAACACATGGGTTAGTTTTGATCAAAACAAACTAGAGTTCACTAACAAGTGACGTTTGCATAATCATATGACAATTAACATTCATGTGTACGTTGGTAATTACAACTTCAATAAAATAAAAACACTGATAAAAATCTCAGCAAAAATTAAACTAAGAGAAAGAAAGAGATAAAGAGAGAGAGAGAGGGCCATAAATGGAGGGAGTTGATGAGAACAGCAAGAGTCCAGCTATTATGCATGAAGGAGAGAAAGTGAAATCTCTTATGTATCTAGCAGAGGTAGCATACATCTTTTAAATGTAATAACTCAGAACTTAATATATCTTTACAAAAAAAAAACAAGATACTTTTAGGTGTCATTGAGTCTATAACTTGGATATTAGCCTTTCACATATATAAAGGATGATGTAATAAAGTGAATAATAAGAATTTTAATTCATTACTTTTTGTTGACAAAGAATGTTAATTTATGTATTTTGACATGAAAAACACTGATTACGCAGAAATGCATATCCCTTCTACATACAAATTCATATTTAAATATCATTTGGGATTTCATATTTAAAATGATTATACAATATGTACATATATACATTGTACCAATTATAATCAACGTTATTTTATACTACTATATTTAATATGAAAGTATAGAGGACAACACTAATAACGAACGAAAGTGCAAGGGTGAGAATGTTCCAAACCTTCTTTATGAAGTTTATATTATTGCAATCTCTCCAGTTGAATCGATATGGTTGGGGAAGAATAATTTAAATCGATATTGGAAAATGTGAAATGTACACAGTAGGGACTTTAACAGCAGTAAATTAAAGAAAGACAGAACATCAGTATATTATACCCTGTAACTTGTGCAGCTGTTCTGTCTTCTTTTAATTTACTGCTGTTAAGTCTTCTCTCTTGCTCAAAAAGTTCAAACATCTCTCGCTTGCTTTGTCACAACAGCAAATTAAATATTTTTCCTCAACATGCAGAAATTTACCTATATCAGGAGCACATTTTGAGTTAAAGTTCCTTTTCTTGTTACAGGCTACCACTTCAATTTTAGTTCAGAACTAGGCTGTGATGTCGAAGAAGTATGAACTTAATTTAATCTGAAATTCCTTAGAACTTTCGTCATTTAAATAAATTTTGGGGTTTATTAGTTAAAATATTAAAAGTTTCTGAAAATGGAAATATAGAGGTATTGTATATGGTTTTGGTTGTGGGGAAGTGGGGGTACTGTATATCTTTTCACTCCAGAGTAAGAACAGCAGAAGTTACGGTTCAATAATAATTTCACTGAGTGTGAAATAAATAGTGATCAGACATTTATCATCTAGGAATTGACTTCCGCTATTTATTTCTTTGAAGTGACTCGAATCCATAAAAGTAAAAGATCGTACAATATACATGTGGAACATATTGATATCATTAAATAAGTTAATTTCATTTGTAAAAAAAAAAGGAATAACTCCAACATGTTATGCCTACAGAGACGTATTTATGTGTACCCCTGTGCCTAGTGAACACTGCTCTGTAATTATCTTAAAATGTACAATATAGCTCACACAACAATATATTATACTACATGATATGCTTCGTAACAAGGATAAAAGAAATCACTATAACCATTATTAAGACAAACGCTAGTATTGTTCTTATGCAAACATGTAAATTCATTTAAAAAAAGGAGCAAATCAAATGTGTATAAATCTTTTTCTTTCCTTTTTACCTCTTTGAAAACCACCAGAACAAAGGATTCATTTAGTGAATTTCGCGATCAATTTGTCGACGTGGATGATGATATCGTCAATGCGGGGTCGAACCGTGGCCTGTGGTTGCAGCATCCAAGTCACGAACTGGTGAAGAGCTTCAGGATACGAAGCCTTTGGTCCTGTGTTTGGCCATTTTATCTGAGCGTTCATGATTGCTAGCTGAAGACTTCCGCCAGATTCGCCAAGTGCATATTCAAATGGAGACATACCATACCTGCAAAGAAAAAGCTCTTATCTTCAGTTAAGACTAAGTACATGACTTGTTTAATTTTAGAGGGATGATGATAATCGGTAATTTACATAATTGCGTATAACGTGCAGCCTAGTGACCAGATATCTGTTCTCTCATCGATATCTGCATGGCTTGGGCAATCCCAGAGCTCTGGAGCTCTAAACGGTGCTGAACAATGTTCAGATGTCCATTCCTATTACAGTCATTAGAGATCATGAAGAATGTTCAGAAGACAACCTTTAAGATATAAGCATTATGCACTGAGATAACAAGTTCATGACCAATAAGAAATCGAACCTGTAACTGTAAGGCCTCTTGACGGGAGCGGATTTGCTTCCGTGATGGACGAGCACTTCCAAAGTCCATCAAAATCGCAAGAGGAGGCTGTCCTTTTCTACGTGTTAAAAGCACGTTTCCAGGTTTGACATCGTTGTGAGCATATGGTGGATCCAGAGAGTGCATGTGTTTGAGTCCATCACAAAGCTGCAGTTGGGTATTAACTTTCAGCAATCAAAACACTTGCAATTCAGGACTAATCATTTAATAAATCACCATATATGGAATAACATTTAGCTACCTGACGAAATATATGCAAAACATCAGTTGTTGAGAATGTTTCCTTTTTAGCCTTCATCGATGTGGAATTATCCAAGAATGTCCCCTCAAGGTGAACAGGAAATAGCAAGAAGGCCTCGTGTTTCCAAGCACCTCCTTGGCCGTCCTAACCAGATCAAAAATCAACACACTTTCAAAAAACCAGGCTTTTACATGAGAAACTACAGAGACAAATTAGCTACAGTATTGAACCCAAAAAAATATCAACCATGCTTATCCACCTTAACAGAAATAATAGCGTGATCAAGGAGAGGAAGTAAATTAGGGTGGTTGAACAAGGATGAAACACGAATCTCCTCCCTCACTAATTCAAGTTGCTCTTTGTTCTGAATCAGAACTTTCTTCACAGCATAAGTTCCGTCAGCTACAAGCAAATCACATATACAAAAAACGACTTTAGACAAAGATGAAAGATGTTAAAGAACCAAGCCAAACCAGTCAAGTTCTGGTGCCAATGACATAATGATAAACCAATCTCTAGAATACCTTAGTTTCAGATGCATAGTGCATGGAACAACAATAAGAAAACAAAATTGGTTGACTCAGAGTCTTAACAATATGAAAGTCGATTCACTGTAATCAGGGTGGTTGACTACACAAGATGGAAGATGTTTGTTCTAAGCTCTAAAGTCATTCTAAGTGGTACAAGATTCTCCGATTCCGAGCTTAAACCTAACATATGAATCTCTCTATCTTCTGAGACAAAGCTCTCTATCTTCAAACCACACTGCAAATAGTAAAGGGAAACCAATCTAAACAGAAACAGTAGCTCAGATTCAATCTAGTTAACGCAGATCACGGACTAGAAAATCAGCAATCACGATTAGGAAACAATTCGAGAGAAACTATCAGATACTAACAGGAGAGATGTGACGGATCCTTGACTTTCTTCGCCAGACCGCCAACGGAAGCGTCGGAGACAATCTCCTTAACCAAATAAACGAACGCGAAACCGCCTTCTCCGAGCTGTCCCACGACTCTGAACCGGTTCTCATTGATCCACACGTCGGCTCCTCCGTTGACGGCGTCGTAAAGAGCGTTCAATCCCGAGAACGAACAGCCCATACTATGCAATGTCTCCTTCCTCAGTCTCTATAGAATCCTTCCGATCACACAAAGATCCTTCAGATTCGCATTTTCCAGATCTCTCTCTTAGTATTCTCTAGAGTTAAGCATTCATAGTCAGCTCTACGAGACGAGCACAGCTCTCCGTATTTTCATAACTAAATTAATTATATAATTAATCTGTTGCTATTATTAGCTTATTGTTTCCGGTAACAAACCATTACTAGATAATATTTTTTTTATATTTAACCAGAAAAAGTCGTACCAAAAAGACAATCATCACCTTTATTGGGTCCAATAAATATTTAATTTCCATTTGGTACAGTAACTTTTAGTTAAACCGGCATAAATGGTTTACTAATATTAAACCGATCAGGATTTAGAAACAATACAACGGTTCTGGTTCACTCCTGAATCAATTCTTATATAACGGTCAGGATTTATAAAACCCCGGGAGCTGCAGTATCTTCAATGGCCGTTGACGGCGACGGAAACAGGCTCCGCCGGCTGCTGCTGCGTAATGCAATGTATGTTTCCTCCAGCTAGAACGATCTCTCTTGCATTCTCGATTCCCACAACCTTCCACAACAAGATAACTCAAACTCAAAAACGATTACATTTTTGCACTATTTTTCATATATCAATGTTTACATACCGTGTGATGAGGATATGTCTCTGAGAGGACACGAATCGCTTCTTCATCGCGTTTTGCGTCACCGAACTGCGGCACGATTACTCCTCCGTTAGCTATGTAGAAATTCACATACGATGCTGCAAGTCTTGTCCCTGCAAGCCTCGGTTTAGCCTCACCTTCCTGCAACATTGTCTTTACACTTTATCATATCAATTCCAAGAAAAATTGAGTGTGTTTTCAAGTTAGAACTCGTTGCCTGAATGATTCCAGAGGCTTCTTCTTCAGTCATAAAAAGAGGTCCAGGGACGTGAAGTTTAATAACTTGAATCTTCCTACCACGAGCATCAACAGAGTATGAGAAAACCGAAAGAGCTTCTACTGATCTTTCGTATTGAGGATCAGTCTCATCGTCTGTCCAAGACAGTAACACAACTCCCGGTTTAGCAAAGCAGCACATGTTATCAATGTGTCCGTTTGTGTCATCATCACCTGCAAAAAAAATACGAATTTGCATATAAGATCGTTGGTTTCTATAGAGTTAGTAAGGGACAAGAAGAGTGAAGTGGAGTTTACCGTAAAGACCACGAGGAAGCCAGATGAATGTTTCTACTCCGAGATATCTCTTGAGCTCTTCCTCTATTTGATCTTTACTCATGTGAGGGTTCCGGTTCTTGTTCAAGAGACACTCTTCTGTCACAAGACAGGTACCTGAAACAGCAGCATAAGCAAATAAACTCAGACTAGGTATTGTGTTTACAAGGTTGTTTATACAAACCTTCGCCGTCGACATGGATGCTGCCTCCTTCAAGAATCATTGAGTGTTGAAATCTGGGAATGCGCTCAACAGAGAGAATCTGATGGGAGAGAAAAGACAAATCAGAATTTGAAACATGCTACTGATAAGTAATGTTGCTAACCATTTATGAACCTTTTTTGAAACTAGAAGGTCATGACTCCAATCATTATAGCAACCATCATCAGCTCCTGCCATTGTCAAAGTCCAAAGTAGGTCAATCAGTTACTACATAGTCTGGAGGACGGAACCTTACCTCCCCAGGAATTGAAATTCCAGTCGACTCCAGCGATGTTTCGAGTAATGGAACTGAGCTTTGATGGTCTTTTACGCACAACAAACTGTAAAACAGAGAGACGTAAACACGATTAGTACCGAAAGATGGTAGAAAGTTTTGTAAGATGGAGAAAGATAAAGAAGTCACAGTTGGTCCAGAGTCGCGGAACCAAGAATCATTCATGCTCATCTCAACAACTCTGATAACCTCTGGAAGCTGTTTCCTTGCATTTTCCCACTAACATTCATCGAAACAAAAAAAAAACAAGAAGACTTTAAAAAGAAACTCCAAGTCAATGATGTTTTTTTTTTTAATATTCCCGTTATGATGATTCTAACTAAACACACCTGAGCCGAGCTTGCACAGACTGTCACAGGCTCGAACTTAGAGATTGCCTTTGCAACATCTACAAACACTCGTTGTGCAGGTAAAGCGTTGTGACGCCAGTTATCTTGCCTTTCCTGCAGCCATTGTTTAAGTCAGAAACTCGGAATAAAACCAAAATCCAAGATCACAAAAAATATGTTTATGGATTGAGATGCCACAGATCGCGCATCTCTAATCAAATCTATATGCTAACTTGAACTGAGACATTGCACAAACAGAGTTAAGGAGGAAGAGGAAACAGAAAACGTAATCTAGAAACTCCAGAAAAGCCAAAACGAATGAAAGTCATGAACCATGGTTAAACAGAACCCATCAAACAAATGGAACATTTTAAATAACAACCACAAGCACGATCACGAAAAGAAAAAACTGAAAGCGAAGATCGCATGCAGAAGTTAAACAGCGAGATCAAGTTTCTAGCCTTCAATATACTTTTATCCAATCAAGGAACAAACATTCATTCTCTACGTATATGGAGTTACGAGAAGATACAACAGAGAGATAGAGAGAGAATATACAGGCCAACCGATCCAGGTTTGAGCATGAGGTTCCCACTCCGCCGGCATGTAAAAGCCGTGTTCCGCCGGAGATTCTCGTGACTCCTCCATTCTCAGCTTATCTCTGCGTGATAGGTGATGGGAGAACAGAAGAGTCAGGTATTTTAACTGTGATACTACTACTTTCAAGTTTTTTTATTAGGAGACCCACATAATTAATGTTTTCTTTCAGTTGGACCCCGGTACTTTTACTATTCCCAACCCCACACCTTTAGTGGCGTGCGGAATCAGAATCTAGACCTTACTTTACTGGCAGCTAGCAGCCAGAATAAGAATCTCCGCCCATGTTTTACGAATCAGAATACTTTAGGAAATGAGTGTTATGAACGTAATTAATGATGAGATTAAGACGACCATTAATTCAATATCACTGATTCAAAAACATTGTTTTATGATCCTAACTTACAATGGTCGTAAGGGCCTTGGATCTCATCATATTCTATAACCAAAAGGCCACTAAGGCCCAAGAGAAACACATGTGTATTGTGTTACTTTGATTCTACTAGTTCCTAATCAGATTACTGAAGTTGAAAGCTCTTTAACTTCGTCAGCGACTTGTTCGTAGTCTGTCTTTAACTTTTGAAGATCTTCTGCGCTTAGCTCTCCTTTGGCCGGTTTAAGCATGACCAAGACACAACATGTCGGTCGTTTTGTAGCCCCGGCTTGCGCAAGATCCTGAACACAACATCATACAATTTGACCGTCTTAGACAAGATCAAGAAGAAGATCCATAACAAGATAAAAATTAAGATTTAAGGAAGAACATTGGCTTACTTCTTTGGATGGAACGTAGACGTAAGGAACACCAGCTTCTTCACACAAGACTGGGAGATGGGTAATAACATCAATGGGAGATATGTTTCCAGCTATAATGCATAATCTGAAACAACAACAACAACAACAGCAATCTATTAGAACACAAACTAGAGGAATGCATAGTAGCATCAAAAGTAATCATTATTTTCTATTAGAAAGACAAGAGAATGTGGGTTTAAACCAGGCCCGCAAATCAAAGAAACCGATTAGGTACTCAGAGAGGGCACAGACATTTCAAACCCATGATTCAGGTTCCGTGCACAGTACCATGCTACATTCATTATGTTTAATCCAGAGCATCGGCTTAATTGTACACGGCTTTAATTAAACTTATCATATAATGAATTAAAAGAAACAATAAAACGAACCCTTTTTGGCCACGTCTTATGCTCTTAACCACTTCCTTAACGCCTCTCTTTAAACATTTGTTTCCAGCAGCTAAGAGACAAAACAAACAGATACAATATTGGATGATTATATGTTAGTTTCAAGAATCTCAGCAAAGGAAACACTAATGAGAGTGAGCATGTATCAGACTGGTACCTTTTTGAATGAGTTTAAACGTTCTCTTCTGGAGCTTTTTGCCGGCAAGGGGTTTAGCGATAGGAGCAAGAGAGATGACCTTCTTCTTGTTCTCCTTTTGAATCGACTTCTCTGCTTCAGTGTCGCTTCCCATGTTTTAGCTAGCGAGTAAGTAAGAAGAGTGGCGGAGGTATAACTAGGGTTTATGAAGGTTTGCGTCCAAAACCCACGAGGTTTTATAGAACTGCTTGAGGAGAAGGAGAGAATGTATTGGAAACCCTAAGTCTATATGGGCTTGAACCTATTAGATTTGATGGACTTGATTCTTTGGGCCTTAATATAGTTAACCTTTGGACTTGATTATTTGGGCCTTAATATAGTTAACCTTTGGACTTGATCGAATTTTGAAAACTTTATTTTATTTTATAATGGTTTTCTAATCGAAATTTGTTTTCGGATTTAGTTTGTTAGGGTCAAAGTGATTTTATAAACGTTTTTAGTTACTTAAAAGATTAAAACATATCAGTGGAATTGAATTGGAAAACATAGTTTAGGAGTCTGAATGTCTAAGTAGATATAGTGTGTGTATATATAGGATGGAGGTTAAAAGAAGTCAACCCTTGAATCGAAGATATTTACAATTCACTAGTTCGTTCATCCTCATCCACACCACTAGCAAAAACATATGTCTCTTCTAAATCTAAAGAAAAAATAGGAAGAATCTCAAAAGATGTTAAGACATGTTTTAACCTTCCTAGAGACAAAGTACAAGCAAACAAAAACACATATAAACGAGAATTGATTCTTAAACGACACGCAGATCCTACCATATTAGAGTGAAATTGATTCTTGACGCCAAATCAGCTGTTAACAGTAACAAGAACTGGTGCCGCAGCTTCAAATGGGGGGGTCTAATCACTGCAAATTGAATCACTGGGAAAAAATAGAAGCAACAGAATAGGAGAGAAACTAAGACTAGGATGCCAAAAACAAGGGCTTTCTAAAATCTTTTGGAAGTACAAAACTACGGGAATACATGAAACAGACAACAACAGCTTACTGTTCTGTCCGACCAAGAGAAGAGCTTACAAGACGAATTCATAGCAAAAGAATCTGAAGTTTTTAAAATTTAAAATAAAACTTCAGGTAAAGCAAAAGGAATACCAGTCAATTATGAACATACTCAACTAACAAACATATAACATAAACTACCAGACAGTCTATAATTTTTTTTAACAAGATCCTTACATTTCTTTTTAAATTATTCCAGAAAACACTCTGAGCTTTATCTCTGTTTCCCCTCACTATAAGGAAAAAAAACAGAGATCAAGTACTTTTTTTATTCAATTTGTTAGGTCTACAGATGATCAAGACAATAACAAAAAAATAAAATAATGACGTAATCTTTGAAAGTCAAAAACGGATTCAAAAAGTGATGATTGATGAAGAGGCAACCACTGGATGCAGAGGTTTATCGATCTGTTCATGCTTTTAATCTTTTCTTTTTTTCCAGAAATGCACACGAAGAGATCGATGAACCGCTGCCTCCAGCAACTTTCACTCCTTTTTTCTCTTTAATTAACCGAAACAAAATCAAAAAAAAAAAATCCCGATTTGGAGCAAACAATGAATCTCAGATCTGAAAAAAAAACAATGGTATATCACCAGAAATAGCAATAACTGCTCGATCTTCATTGTCTCATCAATAAGACTGACAAATGGATAAGAATAAAATAATAATAATAACAATGAACAACAGATATATGAAAAACACATGCATCTGGGGACAAAAAGGAATATGAAATTTGGAGAAGATTCATAAATCTATGAATCCACAACACAGACAGTTGAACATTAAAAAAAAAAAAAGGAAACAGAGTGATGATGTTTGAACAAGTCAACCAGAATCTGATTAGATAGTAATAAGATACCCTTCTCTGATTTTTTTTTTTCTTCAACTGACTGCCTATTTGGCGTACATCTATAGCCTCTCTTTCTCTCTCTCTCTCTCTCTCTCTCTCCTGAATTTACATTGTGGATCAGGTCTATGACTTTATAGAGTGCTGAAACGGGCCCAGCCCTTTATCCGAATAGTTTGGTTAATCAAATTATTTAAAACAGAAAATAGAGCGCTAAATGGGCCGGGTCAGAACAAGCCCAACTTGGATATCTAAATTTCATTAAAAAGCCCATTCATAACATAGGTCATGCCCTAATCGACTTCCCCGTAGAGAGAGTTATAGAGAGAGAAAGGCGTAAAGGAGAGAGAAAAAACCGCCGATAAGATTTCCCGTGAAACCTCCTCCGTCTCTCCGTCGCTACTCCGCCTCCGGTTCGATCTGATCTGTGTAAAAATAGGTCAGGGAGTACTCTCTTTGGTTTCTCTTTGTTCTTCTTCGTCATATAGATAATCGTGGTACAAGTAATCCACTGTTAATCGTTTTGAAATTGTGATTCTGTAGAGAGATAAAACGATGGATCCGATGGATATTGTTGGAAAATCTAAGGAAGATGCTTCGCTTCCAAAAGGTTCGTCCTCCTCCTCTTCCTTTGATCTATATTTGATCTGGTAACATTTGTTGTTTAGAGTTTGCGATTAAGGTTGAATTGACTATGAATTGAATGTAATTTGTTGTTCTTGTGATGTTTTCTCAGCTACAATGACTAAAATTATAAAAGAGATGTTACCAGCAGATGTGCGTGTTGCTAGAGATGCTCAAGATCTTCTCATCGAGTGTTGTGTTGGTAATATGATTGATCAGTGATTTCTTGATCTTTTCAGACTGTCACCTCTATCTTCTAACTTTGTTAGTCTACTTTTTATTATCATTGCAGAGTTTATAAATCTTATATCATCAGAGTCTAATGAAGTATGTAACAAAGAGGATAAACGAACAATCGCACCTGAGCATGTACTCAAAGCACTTCAGGTTCTTGGCTTTGGGGAATACGTTGAAGAAGTGTATGCAGCTTATGAGCAACATAAATACGAAACCATGGTAACATCCATCACGCTGTTTACTTTAATGCCAGGTCTGAATATTTATATAATGCTATGAATTGTTGTCGTGCAGCAAGATTCGCAGAGGAGTGTGAAGATGAACAGCGGAGCAGAGATGACAGAAGAGGAAGCTGCAGCGGAACAACAGAGAATGTTTGCTGAAGCTCGAGCTAGAATGAATGGTGGTGTTGTTTCTGCTCCTCAGCCAGATCAACTAGATACCCAACACTCAAATCTACAAAGCTAATCAAGAAGAAGGGAGATTCCTTTATTTTAACATTTTATCCTTTTGACTTTTTTTCTTTTCTTAGCATTTCTCTGTAAAGTGCAAAATACTCGTCAGTCTTGTTGTTGATATGCTCTTTACATTTTAACTTAGATTTGTTTTTCTTCTTCTTTTGAATCTAAAATCACTTAGCGTGATTCATATGTAATTACTGTCGTTTCAGGTCCCAGATGATGATCCCTATTCCATATGTTTATAAGTTGATTATTCTAAATGCTTTATTTCGTTTTTAGTTTAGTTTGATGATTAACCTCTAAATCTGATGTGAAGCTACTACATGAACTCATGTTGGCTGTACTTAAAGTGTAAGAAAAAGACCCATGAACAACAAAAACGTTTGGGCTGTCCGGATTTTAACTAGGCCCAAAAAATTATCACTGAGTGCCTCCTTGCTATTGAAGGCCGGTTATGGGCGTATCGAAAAAGGCCCATCAAGAAAAAAAAAACTGGAGACGCGGGTTCGATGCGAGGGGTACCGGATTTTAACTAAGGAAGACTGCGTGAAAAAGAGTAAAAAGTTTGGGTTGTCCAGATTTTAACTAGGCCCAAAAAAGTATCACTGAGTGTCTTGTTAGTGAAGGCCGGTTCGGAAAAGCCCAATAAAAAGAAAAATGGAGATGCGGGGTGTCGATCCCCGTACCTCTAGCATGCTAAGCGAGCGCTCTACCATCTGAGCTACATCCCCATTTGTTAATCAAATTATTGAATCACTAAAAATATGTATTAACCTCCACAAGCTTTACTAAAACATATAGGTAATATGTTAATGTTGTTATTTCTATGTAAATCTTACTAAAACATATAGATAATATGTTAATGCTAATCTATGTAAACCTTACTAAAACCATATAGATAAGTCACTCATTTCTGAAGCCAAGCATTTTAAGCCATGAGAGAGGGGTTTGGACCACTGTGACCACTCTCTCTCGGATGTGTTTAATTAGACATTACGTCTCTAATTAATTGTCTTATTTATTACTAGTACTGTACTAGTTGTATAATTTGTTTAGGCAAAGAGGAATGTGATTTAATTACACTCTCTGCTCCTCGCCGACATTTTGTTTTGTCAAACATACAGACTTGCTCTTTGACTTTTAAATCTATTTTTTTTTTCCCAGACAGAGAAGCAACAAGCTATGCATTATTTAGAAGTAGATAGTTTCTCCCTGATCGAATCAGAATCTCACATTAATAATCCTAAATTCTTTTAAAAAATATTTGAAAAACATTTTAGTATTATCATAAAACATGTATACACGTTTACAAATGAAAATTAAATTTTTTATTAAAGTTAAAAAAAAAAAAAAAATCGATGTCAATTTGTTTAGTTGTAAAGCGATATTTATTTTTTGTTAATTTCTTAATAATGCAATAATTACTGTTTCTCATCTATTTTTGAGGTCTCATTAAAAAATAAAAATTCGTTATAATTCCACCGCTGCAACAAGAGGAGGAGGAGCACAGAGATCTCTCTATCTCTCTCTGGTTCCTTCTTTTCCCTGGAAAAAAAAGAAGAAGAAAAACTCCATCGGATCCTCAGAGAAAATAAAAATCGACTCTTTAGTCCACGAGTTTCCTTCACCGTTCGTTTTCTTTTCCCCTCGAGCTGATGTTTGAGTTCTGATCAGATCTAGTTTTAGGTATAGAGGCAGAGAGAGAGATTAGATGTTTATGGATCGAGAGAGAAGGCTTTCTAATCGCAATGGAGCTCCACCGCAATACAGCAACGGAAAGTTCCGTGATGATAATGTTTACGGTGGATTCTTAGATCGATTGGAGAATTCTCGTGAGAAGAGTCCTTCTAGATCTAAGATCCTTCGGATTCCCTCGCCGACTTCGTCTCCTCCACCTTCCAGCTCTTCCCCGCCGTTTCCTGGCTCCAGCTCCCCTGAACGTGGCTATATTGAACATCGCGTGTCTAAGTTCGATACTCTCGCCGGCATTGCCATCAAATACGGCGTTGAGGTAATAAAAAATACATTTTGCGATGAGATTAGGTTTAAATTTGCTTAGGTTGTTGAATGGTCTTTTAATTAGGGATTAAAATGGTTTTGGTAGAAAGGAATATTTTTTTTTTGTTTTTATTTTGAATTGAGGCATGATTAAGAACACATGAGGTGAAAAGGTTTTGTTTTTTTTTTTGTGTTCTGTTTTTTGTTTATTTGTGTTGTGAAAATGGTCTGCTTTCAGGTTGCAGATGTTAAGAAGATGAATGGACTTGTTACTGATCTTCAAATGTTTGCTCTCAAGTCTCTCCACATCCCTTTACCTGGAAGACATCCTCCTTCTCCTTGTTTATCTAATGGCTCCTTACACCATGGGTAAGTTCAAGCTTTTGAAATGCGAGCTAGCCTTTAAGTTATGGATTCTTATTGCGGAGCAGTTTACTTACCAAAGCTTTGTTTCTTCCCAAAGTAGACACTTGGTTTTGTTGAATATTCAGTATCAAATGATCCTCTTCTCATGGCTCTATTACATGGAATCTTTGTTTGCAGAGAGGGATGTTCATGCCACGAATTGGAACCGCGAAACCATAGCAACAACGACGTGTTTGACTCATTCCAGTCTCTGAGACTGAAATCTTCAGATAAGAAAGTTTCTCCAGCCATGTCCTCTCTGCAAGGTTATTACGGGCTTAAACCAGCAAACAGAACAGTTTCTGAAGGAGGATTCTTGGAGATGGGAACTTACAAGACTCATCTCTCCAACAACGGTGGTAATCAGTACCTCAGACCTTTCCCATCCACAAACACTCCCTTGAACCACCACAGGAAATCCAGAAGCTTAGCCAATGCACTTTTCGAAGAGGTTAATAACCAATCACCGGACAACCACACCACTCAAGAAACGAGTTCTGATAAGTTTATGAGAAGACGCCAAAAATCCGAAGCCGATTTTACATCCCGGACTCCAGAACTTCTGCTCAAAGAAGAGAACAGTAGCAGCAATGGAGGGTTTTTATCAATAGCTGGAAAAGGCTTAGCTTTGAGGTCGAAAGCTTCAAGCAGAACTAATCTATCAGCAGAGTCCGAGACTAGTAGTTTCAACCCTGTACCAATCAACTTGATGGATGCTCCAGTTTCAGACAGCTTTAGCAGTGTGAGAAAATCGTCGAGTGCATCGAGTCTACAAGATCCAGAAGGTAACAGCAGTAACGGCTCATCATCAATGTCTCTATGGCCGACATCTAAATGGAGTTTGAAACCTGATTTGCTTACACCTGCGGCTATTACAAGCTCAATCTTTGATGGATTACCAAAGCCTTTAACTGGTCGGAAAAGCAAGACTGCTATGGACTGAAAAACAAAAGGTCAGTTTCTTGTTATTTAACTGTCCCATTCTATTTTTTGGAAACTATACAAAATCAAAAGCGGAAGAAGGTATTGTAGCCTTAATGCGAAGTAAATAGATTAGAGAAAAATTCCATGGAAGAAAGAAAAACTTCCAAATTGAAAAAAAAAGTATGAAGAAGGAAGAAAGCTTGTGATAGTGATGTAATGATTGTGCTTTTTTGTCCTTTTTTGTAAGTTATAAAATACTTTGTACCATGTGGTTTTAGCTTAGTCCATTTTTTTTTCTTTTTTTTTTCTCCAATATAATGAACATTGCCACACTACTAAAATTTATTCCATGCATTTATTTAATAATTTGTTAAAATTGTTTCGTTTGTATAATTTTTATATTTTTGCGAAAAAGAAAATGCTTTCCAGTAAGTCAGGTATGAGTTGTCGGATCGTTGACTAAATTACTAACGCACCGTGTTAACGTACGTGTTAGTGTGTTAGTGTGTTAGTTCCACCGCTCTGAAAGTCTCGGAATTAATCAAACGACCACGTTAGGTAAATAATGTAATATATAGTTACATTACATCAACAATCAAAAAAATATAAAGCATATAGTTACATCAATAACAATGACCGTCGTGAACACTGTTGCAGCCTCATCATCTTTATCTCCCTCACCACCTCCACTTCTGCCGCCATCATTGCTGCTTCTGCCACGACCATGAAAAGCGACCTGAACTCTGCGCAGCAGTGGCGACAGAAGTGGTTTTCGGCTGTGGATGTACAAGAAAAACGTAATAGCACAACGTGTAACAACATATTTGAGAATAAACTTGTATGACTGAGAATGAGCTAAAAAATTTTTATTTTGTAGACCGTTTCATATGTTACTAGTTCATCGTCTCACAGCTTAAGGGGCAAGATCAAAACCAAAACCAAATCTACTTTACTAAGTACGGACACACGATTTCAAAATACTATACTTAACAAATAAATTATATTCCTATCTTCCATTATTATTAGGCTCATACTTCATTTTCAGCTCAATGTCTTTACCTCGACTTTACGCAAAAACTTGGTCCAGCCAGGACTCATATGTCTCCACCACTCCGGGTTCCAAAGTTTAAACCTAGCTAGAGACAATGCAGCTGAGTGTTAATATACTCGAACCTGAAGTCAACATAGAAATCATGCTTATATAAGAAAGACTAAGGAATTCTAGACAACATAGAGATTAAGGAACTAAATCATTCATATGGTAAATTCTATAGTCAATATCACAAATGCACAAAGCACAATACTCGTTGAGGTTGTTTATTGGCTCAAGTAATGTCAAATCCCAACCGATATACCAACACAATTATATTTGTATTATCCTTTAGCAAAAAAAAAAAAAACCCATGTTTCTGTTTCTTCGCAGTTTTCAATCCGTACTTGCACAATAGTGAGAACAGCATGTAAGTCTTCTCAAACAGTAATCACTGTTGTTTGGAACAAAAGTTCACTATGTGTCACCAGCACAAACATGACTTGAAAGGATATTATAAATTCATGGGAGCTGGAAACACTATATAGACTGAACTACAAGCCATAGACAAGTGTGGTTGAGAAGCATAAAGAGGAACTAATACCTCAAGTCCTCTAACAAACTTCAGATAAGTAGTGCGTTCAATATGAATAACTTGTAAAACCCGCCGAATGTAGTCGCGGTTGTTTATACATGCATGCTTCATGTTCCTGCTAAGGCTCCAGGGAGGACAACCTTAGGTTAAGCAGAGAAGAGACACCTGTCACGAACAGCGGAAATGGAACTTAAGTTAGTGAGCAGAAGAGCATCATCGTCTCACTTTTCTTTTGGAGAAAGCAGTTATCTAATAAAGTAATCTCGTCCAGGATGAGCAGTAGAGATTTCACCAAATAACTTCGAAGTGACTTTACCCCCAAACAACAAGAAACACTAAATAAACATGTCTCTACTTCGAGAACAAATATTAAGCGCCAATAACACAGACATGCGCTCAATACTTTGGAACTTCTCATTGTCTCACTACTGAACCTACCTTGAAACTTAGTTACTTCTCTGTGCAGACACTACAGTTATCTGGTGTGCACTTTTTAAGAACGTATCTCAAATACCATTACAGACAGTCGCTAGTTTTATGACCCAATATATTAGAACTTGAAAACTTGAAATTCGTTAAACTAGAAATAGCTGTGTGTAGTTATTAGCATAGTTTCAGGTCTAGGGAACGGAAGTACTGACCAAATTAGAAACAAGGGCATATACTGAGTAGAACATGATCCGGTGATAACATTTGTCAGGAAAATTTACAATATACAGCAGTATCCTCACAATAGTCTGAAGAATTTTGATGCCCCTGGAAGTGAATAAACCGTCGAAAAAATCTTCCATCGGTGAGAGAGAAGTCTATTTCGAACTGTTTGATAACAATCCAGGAATAAGAAAATTAGGGACAAAGAAGGTGAAACATTTTAATGAAACACTAGCAGCTTGCTATTTTAAGTGTAAAAGAACAACCGAAAGGTAGTCTCTACCTTAACTTCAAGATGGTCTCCAACGAACCGCAGAAGGTACGTCTGGCCGAGATGGTAGCATCTGCGAAGCAGTATGACCTTGAATAGCAGATTGAAACGTTAAACATTGCAAAGAACGCAAGAGATCCCAGTTTCATGTATGATCGGCTAAATTCAGATGGATCGAGATAGATCGTCTCACCTAAAATTGTAGGGCCCGCATGCATATTATTAGCAGCAAGTTGATAGCTCATTGACCCTGAAGGTGGTCTTTCTGGAGGAGGCTGAACGAAACCTGTTGTTGCAAATAAGATCACCAATATCAACCAAAAAGGGAGAAGCATAATGCCCATAGGTAGATGACATGTACATGAACAAACTCACATACAAACGTTTGAGATGTTTCTCGCATATACATACCATCTGTAACTGTAAGAGACCCTGGAAGTGGGTTTCTTCCACGTATCCAGGCTCCATGTTGAGGATCTGCAAGACGTGAATTTGAATGCAACCGCCATGAATCCTCATTCAAATGTCGCGGAGCATCAACTGGCTGAGATGGAAAAGGGTAAGGATGAGGAAAGGAGGAGCGTTGGGGTTGTGTTTCAATAATCCGGCTTGGAAGCGAAAAATGGCTGGATGGTGCTGAAACGAGATGCCTAGTCCCTGGGCTATGTCCGAAAGAGGTACTGCTCGGCCGAAGTAGTTGGTTCTGTAATGACGCTTTATGTTTATAAACCACGTCGACATTGGTATGCCTTCCTTGTGCAGTGTTAACCGCTGCTTTGACAATTTGATTACTCTGCATATAAATCAAAAGTACAAGCCAATGTAGCTTGAGCAATTACAAGATGACTAGAACAGAAAGCGAGAGAAATTAGTGGGCTTACAGTGGCAACGCTAGACTGCTGCGTCGACATCTGGTATTCATGTTGCAACACTGGATATGATGGAGGAGCAAATCCTGGTTGAAGGGGTAACGAAGGATAGCTAGGCTTGGACGGTTGAGTTATGGATGATTGTGGTAGAGCTAAAGATTGGGGAGGTGGTAATGGAGCTAGTGGTGGTGGTGAACATTGCTCAGAGAGAGGCGGTGGTGGTGGCAGCTGCGGTGGAGATGAAGGAGGTGGAGGCGGGGATGGGGATGGAGGAGAAGGAGGCAGGGGAGGGGGAGATGGAGGCGATTCATGAGGGAGCGGAGGAGAACCCTCTGGAAAAGGAGGCAGCTCAGTTGCAGTTGTTGCAGCCAGTGAGTCCTCCTTTGCTTCAATCCCACAGACATACGATTGTTCTTCAACTCTTGGCTGATAAGAAACATCTTCCATTTCACGCACACCATTGACAGCCTCTAAAACACATTGAGGTTTATCACTCGAACTATCATGCGAAGGTTCTTCATCTCTTGGCTTACAAGAAGTATCTTCCATTTCACGCACACCATTGACAGCCTCTAGAACACAAAGAGGTTTATCACTCGAACTATCACGTGCCTCTAATTTGCCTAAAGCATGGGCTGGTTCTTCAATATGTCTGTTTTCAACTTCCCGTGTTGTGGTTGGAAGATCCTCATCTTCTTCATCCTCACCAAAAGTATGAGAAGATAAAAATCCAGGCAGCTGAAAACTCGCATTGCTGCAGGAAAATAAACCCGTTAACGTATCAGAACCGTAATAAATCTGTCTCTAACCACATGCCCGTCAGAAACTATATCAAACCGGAAAAAATTGCATACCTCCCATACTCATCAACAAGCATCCCTTCCATTTCCCTTATAGGGTCATCTACAGAACGCTCAGATCTAGAAGGACGTCGTAAGGTGAACCCAGCAGTTGCATCACCACCAGAAGTACTAATATCACCAATATAGCGACTTAGGAGAGAATCTGGGAAAATCTTCCTCTCAAGCCACAACCTCAACACCTAGCAGGAGCAAGTGATTATTGACTCTGAACAACAAAAACATGAGAGTGGCCTCGATCGAACAAAGAGTAAAAAACCTTGCGACATTGATGGCGATTTTCACGAGCACCAGTCCCTGATGGAGCCGCAGCACCTAGAAGGCGTGGCAAGGCTGCCTGCACAGTAGGTATATACAACGCGCCAGCTATACCTAAAGAAGATTTCACATGCATCATGATCTATCACTTTAATATTATTATACATTGAGACAGACAAATATATTATCTTTGACTGTAGACAGAGACTGCAACAGTATACAACCGTAAGCACCTTAAAAAAATCAACGACTTGAAAAGGGGTACTGCATCCATTCAGGAGGAAGCTTACCTTTTTGGCTATGGGAACACTGGGTGATCGAATCAACGAGAAAGAACAAGTCCACTTTACGGCGGAAATGAGGCTCACTTTCCAGCTTTCGTATGAGAAGTTCCACAACCTAAAAAAAAAAACAAAAACAAAAACAAAAACATCAAAAGCTGCCCTTAGCATTTCACACATCAAACGCTGAAGATAGTTCTCTGGAAACATTGACCAAAGCAAAGGTATATTTCTAAATTGAAACTTCATTTGCAGTCTATTCTTAAGTTTATATATATAAACCTGGTTAACAGTCTTACGAAAGAGGTAAAAAATGTTGCCGAATATTAGGTACCACAAGTTGACTTACCTCACTGGCAATCCCATGCTTGGCACACTGAATTGCCTGGCGTGTTGCACGTCCAATACTTTCCTTCGTTCTGGATAAGGTCTCTATCATTCCCTCAAAAGCATCTCTTGAAATTGCAGCCTCAGTGACAGCATCCCCAACTGACATATGCCCTGAGCTAACTCTTCTCTCTTCAGTCTCTTCAATCTCAGCTTGGTTACTTGATGCGGACTGGTTTCCATGATTTGACGGAGTCGTATCTTCTTGGTGTCCCGGAGTAAGAATCACCATGGCGTTGCCACCAGAAGATGAAACATTCTGAACCATGGAAGGGCTGTTATTTCTCATCTGCGCTTCACCAATGCCAGAGAATTTATTGTCCAAATTCACAAGCGGTGAAGTATGTGTATGTACTTGTTTTCTTTTTGCTTGGGCAGCTGCAATAAGAACCTTCATAGATGAAGAAGAATCTGGCAACCCAGAACTGATCAATGGAGTACTTCCATTTTCTTGATTGACACCGATCCTACAATATGAAAAGAACTCAAAGACTATAACCTCCAGCGAAAGAAAAACATATCAATGACATAGGGATATACAAAAACATACATCCCAGCGGACAAGTTAACAGAAGTGTCTATTGACACTCCAGCATCGTTCAAACGAGTCGCAACTTTTGGAGTGTTTGTTGGTTTTTCCCCTAAAGCTGGTTTGCTTCTCTGAGACTGGGAAGAGCTAGCTCTATCAGAACCGGCCGCTGCACCCTTCGAAGAATCACCTTGGCATTTTTTTGACATCCCCGCACCAGAGATTTTTCGGATTTTACGTTGTCCTGCCACCTGATCCTTAGTTGAAACCAACCGAGGGGACTTCTTCGGAGATCTCAATACCTGCTTAACAGTTTTTGCGGTCAACTTGATGATTGGTTTTCCTATAGACGAACTGTTAGTGAGGCCCTCCACGCTATCTGGCATTCCTGCACCAGAGACTTTTGCAGTTTTATTTTGTCCCGCCACCTGTTTCTGGAATTTAATCAGCTTGGGGGATTTCTTAGGAGATTTTAAGATTGGCTTGACATTCTCTGGGGGCAACTCCGTCACAGATTTTCCCTTAGGAGAGCTGTACGAAAGGCCCTCCACGCTATCAGGAAGTGTAAGTGAAGCCTCCTTATGTTTATACAGCGGTACCTTCCCTGTCTCAGCACTTTCTTCAGATCCTTCAAATCGTTTCACTTTTATAGAAGTATCACTGGACGCCTTAGCACTTTTAGGACCATCAGCAGAAGCTGAGGTATCATTGCGTACATAGGTATGTCCTCCATGCACCGGAGTCTTTGGATCTTCATCATCATCTTCATCATAGATATAAACTGCCCTCCGTCTCTTAGGCAGCTGAGCAGCTGAAACCTTCACACATTCAGCAGAAGATGAACTAATCTTCCGTTCTGGATGATTTGTTACCTTTTTATCACGAAAGCCAGAAAAGGAGGAAGATTTTGTGTGCTCAACTGTTTGTTTGTGGCGCCTTGTATAACCGACCATTTCCTTATCAACACTCTCACGCTTTCGAATTGACACACCGCCAGCAGAACCAGATTCTTCATTTTTGCCTTCAGGACGAAGACGTTTGCTCGTAGATTGTTTTTGATCCTTAGCATCTTCAGATCGTTGTCTTTTAGCAGCACGTTGACTTTCATCAGCTCCTGATGCAGACTTTCCAAATTCACCTTCAATCCTCTTTTTCTTCCCCAAACTTCCATTTCTAGAGCCAAGTGCATACTCATGCTTATCACTCGAGACTCCGGCGCTTGGTTTCCCTTTAAGCAACTTTTTTGATTCCTTATTGTCAAAAGATTCCTTTTTACTGCCCTTAAATTGCTGGTTAGGACCAATGGGATTATTATCCGTAGCAGCTCGACCATCTGACAGACGCTTGGCTCTAAGAACCTCATCTTTACATCTTTTATCCGAGACAGGCTCCAGTGACTCACCACCCGGGGATGAATCTTCCTCTCCTATGTTAGGCTTTGGCTCCGCACCATTATTCTCAGCTAATTTATGGAGACCAGGATCCGCCATAGAATCGAACTTATCAGAATTCTCATCGTTACCAGTGTGTCTATGATCTGTTCCATCCAATGTCTTAGCCTTGGTCAAACTAGGCTCAACAGCATTCAAAAGAGTCTCACCGCCCAAGTTCTCTGACTTGTGATTCTGCGACTTCTCAAATGCAGCGGAGATCTCCTCCACAGCTTGTGCAAAATACTTGACCGTTTTACCTTGACATCTTTTTAATAATTTCTTCTTTGCCTCACTAGTGAAGGCTTCAATATCAGGAGGCGCAACAAAAGCTCTGCATTAGAGAGTATGATTACTTGGTCAATGACTAATATTGATAGAAACAAATCACAATCCAACAACAAGGGGAAACAAAGAAGTGATGTTGCCATCAGGGAAGGAACTACCAAACTACAGTAACATGATGAATTGACTAAACGGAAAATGCATATAGCTTTCTAAGTCGTGAGTAAGATAAATCTAAACACATCAACAATCAGTAGACACATAAGAGGCATGCTTACATTTCCTGTGTTCCAAAGAAATAAACGAAGTATTTTTTTGGGTCTGGTACTTGATCCCAATCTTCGGGCCGGTCGATCTGAAACACAAACCATTTACTTCACAGAAGTTAAGTCAAAATGAACAATCCTACGCAGCTCAATCAGAATTAAGAGAAACTCAAACGCTCTAAACTTAAGCGATACTACATAGCAATAAACTAGAGGACCATACTATGGGTTTAAACTTCAGCACAAAACGAGTTTGCTTCAGTATACAATAAACAAGCCTTGTTATGTATGAAGCCTACTAAGACGAGACAATCAAGGAGTAAACATAGCATTAGAGCTATCCAGAAGAACCTCCGAAAAAATCAATCAGTTAATCAACAAAACGTCATAACTAAAGAAAACACAATTACGTAAAACCAAACTTAACCTCCCAAAAAAAGACGAACGTATGAACTATAGGGTTAAGCGAGTAGACAAGAGTATGTGCAAAACCACAACAAAAACATGATCATGAATCGAAGAAGTCATGAAAGCCGAGCATCAACGTCGAGAGAGAGAGAGAGAGAGCAGACGTACCTTAGCAGGCCAAGCAGGGAAGCCTTTGACTTTAGCAAGAACCAGATCACCCAGTCTCCACTCTCCTTTCGTGATGCCTTTGTTCCCTGTTTTTTTACGGCTAGGAGCCATCGGGTACACTCGATAAGAACCCTAATTTTGAGTACAGATAGAAACACCAAAACGAAATCGCCAATTCCGAACAATCCCGGAGAAACTTCGAACTCTACACCGGATATTGATTCCGCTGTAAAATCTGCTGACGGAGACAGCTAGGGCTTCAACGAAACGAACAATGAAGCGAGAACGAGTTAGAGAGAGAGGTAAGAGTCGAATCGGAAACTTAGGGCAAAGAGGCGTAAAATTTTAGACGGAGATTTTGTGGAGATGGAAGAAGCTATAAGCGAAACTGGTTTACTCACGTCGCCGCCTTTTCCTCTCCTCCCCTTGTCACAGATACGAGCACGAGATCACTTATTTTTTCTTTTTTTTACTTTAATTATTTTTTGTCC
Organism: Moricandia arvensis; assembly: GCA_905132765.1. Lineage (NCBI taxonomy): Eukaryota > Viridiplantae > Streptophyta > Magnoliopsida > Brassicales > Brassicaceae > Moricandia > Moricandia arvensis. Next base: position 123,899 of record CAJHQP010000430.1, on the reverse strand, counting down.
AAAAAAAAAGTCGACAAAAAAAATTATACTAATATTTTAATTTTTAAAATTACAACATTGCCTTTACTAATTTTCCTGCCTGTCCTTTTACACAATCTCAAAACATAAATGGATAGAGAAAATTCATTGTCAGAGTCCAGAAAAATCACAGGTGATCAAGTAAACAAAAGAGATGAAGAGCAGAGACAGCTTAAAGACTATGTACTCCCAAGAATGTCTATGAGAATCTGAAGGTGTTCAAAACTTAAATGAAATGGCATGGGGAACATATAAGCAACTGCATGAGAATGCCAAAGACTAGGCGTCACAAGCATTCTCATCGTTATTGTTGATGAGACTGCAATAGGGATGGAGATCGGAACCCCAATGATTTGATATGAGGAAAAAATAAAAAGGGTCTGCGAGATAACCCCTTTACAGAGGTTATCAATATCATCATCAATGGAAAATAAATCCCTAACAAGAGCAAAGGAGAAAAGGAGAGGAAGAAGGTTTATTAATTTGATGATTACCAGTTTCTTTCCTCTTAACTCGAACTTTTATCTTTGCTTCCATCTCCGACAGCATCCTTCACCAACTCCAACGGTCTTTCATCAATCACTTCATCGATTATACCAAACGCTTTAGCCTCTTCAGGAGTCATGAAATGATCCCTATCCATGTTCTTCTCAACCACGTCGATGGGCTGCCCCGTGTGTTTCACATACAGCTGGTTCAAAGCATCCCAAACACGAACAATCTGCTTCGTATGGATAGTCATATCCTTAGCTTGTCCACTATATCCTCCTGAAGGTTGATGAATCATGACGCTTGCATTGGGAAGTGACCGTCTCTGTCCCTTGGCACCTGCTGCCAACAGAAGAGAGGCCATGGACGCAGCTTGACCTAAACAAATGGTGCTTATCGGAGATCGAATGTACTGCATAGTATCATAAATCGCAAGACCTGCGCAATTGCAAGATAAACCATAACAGATCAACATACAAGGAAACATTCATACCAACATTTCATCAAAAATTCCAGAAACATCCTTCCATGAATCCACTAAGTTTGATTCTAATCACTATCATCTTCTACAAAAGCATGATTAAAATCTCAATCTCAGATCCACTATCACAGGGAACAGATTATAGATCAAGCTGAGAGAACATAGCAATCGAATCCATGGACATTCGCAACACTACAGAGAGATCTTAACCCGAAACCGGATAATCGTACCGGCGGTGACGTGTCCATTAATTTGATTCTAATCACTATCATCTTCTACAAAAGCACGAGTATATTCTCAATTTCAGATCCAATATCCCAGGCAACAGATTCTATAGATCAAGCTGAAAGAACATAGCAATGGAATCCAGGACATTATTAGCAACACTACATAGAGATCAATAACCGGAAATCGGATAAGCGTACCGGCGGTAACGTGTCCGCCTGGGGAATTGAGGTACATATGAATCGGCTTTGAAGGATTCTCGGACTCGAGGTAGAGAAGCTGAGCCACGACGACGTGGGATGTGTCGTCGTTTATGGGGCCATTGATGCAGATTATACGCTCCTTGAGCAGTCGCGAGAAGATATCGTAAGCTCTCTCGCCTCGCGATGAAGTCTCAATAACCATCGGTATTACACTGTAGCTTCTTCTCGCTACGGAGGTGGTTATCGACGTCGGCGATGGAGTCCATAGCCTCTTCGCGCCGGAGATCAGACTCCTCATGACTCGAATTTCTAGGGTTACGGTTCTCAGAAATAGGGGAAGGAGCAGGAGACGCTTACTGGTAGCTTAATGAATAGTCTTATTGCAATTCCATTACTACATTTTTATGAAAAATATTTATTTCATAATAAATGTTTGTTAGAATTTAGAAACCGGTTTGAAAAAAAAAAGTTTTTCAAAGTTTATGTTTTAAAAAATAACTGATTCTTTTTTCAAAAAATAGCGAATATCTTTTGTAAGTTTTATAACAAAACTAAATACATACATTAAACTATATATATATATATATATATCTACATTAAACTATTTTAAAAAATAAAAATTTGAAGTATGCTAGAGTAAATGTAGTTTTTGTGATTGATAGCGTTTATTGTGATTTTGCAATAATCACAAAAAATGTTATAAAACTTGTTTCAAATCGTTCTAAATCTTTTAAATTAAAAAATTGGTTTCATCTATTGTTTGCGGTTGTGGAAAGATATAACCAAAATTATTAAAAGAAATACAAATAAATATTAAAATAAATTTTAAATAATATAAATACTAATATATGTTATATTTAATTTATATTATAAAACTCTATAACAAAAATATGTTCTATAATTTTAAAAATAATAATAATAACACATTTTATAAATATCATTTTACACTTATTATAATAATATAATTTTAAAATTTTAAATCTATATAAAATATAATTATTGCTAATTTATTAATTAAATTTGTATTTGATTGTTAATCAATAATAAGTATTTCGCAAACAAACCAATTTTTAATTATAGTATGAATTATACAAATGTTTTAATAACATTTAAAAACAAACCACCCACATCTGTAAATATTCACGACCACATCCGTGAGCGACGCGGTTACATCACTCCGCCCTATGCTTTCCAGCGTTAATTTGCCAAGTCAGAATACGTGGGGATCATGCCTGAGACTGTTTTTGTTGTAAAGTGTAAAATGATCGATGTAGAAAAGTAAAGATTAATGGTGATATCCGAGACTTCGGTCCACGATGTATTACTATGTCAGTCTGGCTATGTCACTGTCATAAAATTCACATATTCTGTTCAAAGAAGGAAGAACGGAGAAAACGTGGTGAACCAGCCACCAAGATAAGAAATACTAAAAAACAAAACAACGTTATTTGCGGACGAAATAAATCTTATAGTTTAATAGGTGCGATCAGTATTGTTATAGTTGATGCATTGAGACTTTGGAGATCCAAATTTTAAGCTAAATTATTCCATGGTTTCAGGCAAGAACCATAAATTACTCACACGAAAGAAGTGACATGAAGCAAGACGACCATCAACATCAAACTCTTGTCCTTTCTGATCGTCTCTCACGTAATTTATATACCATCAACTATACTATAAGGAAAAAATGATACAAAATGCTTATAAAATATTTTGATCAGTGCATAGAACACTCCAGAGTAACGAGCACGGCTGCTAAATATATCCATTCACAGTCGATGCTGTTTATCCATTTAAAAACAAAACAAAACCTGACCAACCCCATTATAATATAAGAAACAAATAAAAAGAGAGATCGTCACGACAATGAAACGCGATTTTGCCGGCCAAGAAACCCGTCCATAACGACTTTTCTTCTATACGACTCTGAATTCAAATCCTGCACACACGCAGAACCGTCGCCACCACTGCGTTTGCGTTTTGCCAACGCGGCTGCGTCTCTGAGACGCGGTAGAAAGTAACACCACGCGGATGTACATAGAATCGCACAGAGTCGACCCCAAACTAACATAATCACCAGTGTCAATACAATAACCGATATCCCGATAACCGGGTCGAACTTTTCGACCCGTGACCCGTTTTTCTCCCGAGACGGTTTCGTATCGGGTTTCCCGGAACGGGTTGAGTTGGATGTACGTTCAGGACACGTGTCTCCTCGGGAGGAAGGCAACGGTTCAGTGGGTTTTGATCGGTCGGTGGTTACGACTTGTAATTCCTTCGGTTTTGTCTGAACAACAAGAATAATTTTTTCAAAAACAAATTGAGAATAATTTTTTTTAAAAAAACGGTTTACAAATATGTTTTAACATTTCTGAAAAATTTATGGAAATCATAAATTTAATTGTCTGAAAATGATTTTTGACCAAAAAGAAATTTAAAAAAAAAAACGATTTACAAATATGTTTTAACATTTCTGAAAAAATCATAAATTTAATTGTCTGAAAATGGTTTTTGACCAAAAAGAAATGTCAAAGTCTTTGGAGATTCTATGAAATATACCTCTTTGGTTTCATGATTCACGGTGGTCTTATCATCATCAGCCGGAATATCCTTACGATCAGTCATACGACTTATCAGCGGGACGGGTTTCTTCTTATCAGTCTTATCTTCTACACTCAAAGTCGGTTTCTCTGTTTCCTCGATCGGCGCCGGTTTGATCTCGCCGTTCTTGATGCGAAACTTAGAACATAGAAGCCACCGACTTGGCTTTTTGTTCTTCTTCTTTGTGTTCATCTTCCTCTCACCACCATCCTCCGTCTCAACCATCCCCTTGTCGGAGTATATTTTACGGGAAAATCCGAAACATCCAAGAAAATAAGAAGAAGAGCCTGTTCTTTCTCGGACTCTCTTCTCGGTTTTGGCCATTGAAAGTCGAATCGAATGAAAGAGAAACTGTGCACTCGTGCGAAGACTTTGAAATATCGCTCAGAGCGGTTGGTTTTTATCCTATATTTTTATTTTGATTAAAATAATGTTATTACTATTGACACAGTTTCGAATCAGGGTGGGATAAATTATTACTACCAAAATTTCGATGGATATCTATTATTGTAAAGTGAAGTGTATGAGTATATATTTACAAAAAAAAAAAGTGTATGAGTATCACAAAAAATTTGTTATTTTTTCTTTAAAGATAAGATATATGGTAAGGAGAAATAGGAAACAAATAAGTTAAAATTGATAAAATACAAGCAATTAATTATAGTTAATTTTCTAAAAAATAACTTAAGAAAACATTGTTAAACAAAAAGGGAAAATATCTAATGTATTTATCCAACAAGAAATTGATTTAAAAAAAATAAGATGGAAGGAGAAATAGGAAACAAATAAATTAAAATTGAATAATACAAGCAATTAATTATAGTTAATTTTAATAAAATAACTTAAGAAAACATTATTAAACAAAAGGGGAAATTATTTACGGTTTTTATCCAACAAGGTGTATGATTAAGCAAGAAATAGAACTTTTTCCCACTTTTGATAAGTGAAATTTTCAAAAATATCACTTTTCTTCGGCACTTGTTATTTTTATCTTCATTAAATAGATATTTTTAAAAATATCATTTTTAAAAGATAAATTTTTAAAAATTAATTAAAATCCTAAATTTTAATTTTTTAAACCCTACCTCCACCCTACATCACCCTTTAATTCTAAACTTTAAGTTTTAGATTAATTAACCTAAGAGTTATAAATGTGTTTTTTCTCTTAAAAAAACAAGAATAAAAGTAATTAAAGTATTTTTGAAAAATGGTACAAGTGATATTTTTGACAATTTTTCTTTTGATATTTGTATTCTAAATATTTAAGTTTACAATCCCACTTTCCTAGTAAAGAAAAGAGACACTAATGTTATTTTTGAAAGATCAATGTAGTTTAACGAAAATAGCTGACAGTAAAAGATATTTTTACAAGATAAGATAAGTATTGTACATGTTAAATTAGATTTGCTGTCGGAAAATGCACCACATGTCCTAAGGGTAATCGGTATAGATTGGGATATTCAAAAGTAGTGACAGAGCAAAAGTGTCCGATTACATCATGAATACAGACGTATGAAGAAAACCGTGTATGCAATAACGAACCACATTATTCAATTACAGTAGATAGATTAGGACGAAAGATTCATGTTGATAAGAAGAAGGATTAGTTTAATGAAGCACAGAGATAAAATTAAATAAAACCAAAGTAAAATTAGGAGAAAATAAGTATCGTAGTGTTCACGTTCCTAACTTCTACGTCGGACTTCTTCATTTAGCTTTTTCTCGATGACCCATTCAATTGTATCCAATAAAATATGTTGAGATTTTGATTCTAGTATCATTCTTTGTTCTTTACCTGCGCGGCTCTATTTAGAGCATGTTTAATACACGTCTTTTAAATTGAGTTTTTAACGTATAGTCTTTAATCTTTTAACTAAAAAAATTAATATTAAAATGTTCTTAACGTTTGGGTCCATTTCATCCCATTTTGGGCTAGTAACGTTTGGGTGGGTCTCTTAATATTTTTTGGGCCCAGAAGATTGTTGATATTTGGAAAAGTAGCAACACAAATTGCTGTGAGATTCAGTTTGAATTTTTTTTTTCTTTGCCGTCATTTGAAAATTATTTAAGAAATTTAAACAAACATATTTTATATATGATGAAAAAGATGTAACAACGAACTTAAATTAAAAGAAAAGAAAGTGATCACCACACAAAAAAAAAAAGACAGACAAAGGGGAGATTATGGAAACGCCGATCATTGAAAGATCTATATTGAAAGTTCAAATAACAACAGCAAACACCAATGCGATTACATTTTTTAATTACTGCAACCGCGACGTTCGTGATGTGTCAATAGAGAAAAAAAAAAAGATTATCATGTGAAGACTAAGGTTATATGATCACGACATTATAAAAAAGGCGTTTGGCCTCATATATTCTTATGTTTAGAAGATTTGTAAACAAAGAGATAACGAGAGCGTTTGACAATGGAGAAGAACGCACTCTGGTTCCTGTGCATTCTGGTGTTGCCGGCGATAGCCTGTGGTAATAAGGAGGATGACCTGGTTACTGGTTTACCGGGTCAACCACCGGTTAACTTCAGACATTACGCCGGTTACGTGAATCTTGGGCCACAGCAGAAGCAGAAGTCACTTTTCTATTGGTTCTTTGAAGCTCAACAGCACTCCTCTCGCCGTCCTCTAGTCCTCTGGCTCAACGGAGGTCAGTCTATGTCTCTTTTCATATGTACGTATGTATATCGTCACATATTTGATATTTCTAATCTTTAGTTTATAAATTTCAAAGTTCCTACCATCATTGGGTCAAAAGCTCCCTAGTCACGTTTTTCAACAAAGAACTATCTGATTTATATATATCTTTTACAAAGAAAAAGACAACAAAAGACTCAAAAAATTGAATCATCTTACACCCTTTTTCTAAAGTTATAGAAGTAATAATATTTTAACAAACAAAAAGCTTGATTCATTTTGGTAATGAGAAAATCATATTGTATATACTATATAAACTCTAGAGATTCACCAAGTGAAGTACTCGTCCAGCTCTCTGACTCTTATGGTCAATACTGGACCCATACTCTTTATCGTCCAAGTCTTGTTTTACCTATTTTTAATTTATTGTGGTAGCTTGTTCATCTAACTTAAAGATTTAAATTGTTGATTAGTACTTATTAATGAGATTTTGCAGGACCTGGTTGCTCATCGATAGCCACTGGTGCTGCGCAAGAACTAGGCCCGTTTCTGGTCCATACAAAAGATGGCAACCTCACCTTCAATGAATTCTCTTGGAACAAAGGTACAACGAACTATTTATATATAATGTAAAGTTTCCATTTAAAAATAATGAATACATTTATGTATAATATTATTTGCGGTTAAATTTTCAATGAATCATATGTTTGTGCAGAGGCCAACATATTGTTCTTGGAAGCACCGGTAGGCGTTGGGTTTTCATACAGCAGTAACTCAACGGATCTTCAAAACCTAGGAGATCAAGTTACTGCACAGGATTCTCTTGTGTTTTTGATCAACTGGTTCAAGAAATTCCCTGAGTTTCGATCAAACAAGTTTTACATCACCGGAGAGAGTTATGCAGGTAAAATACTCATTAACTTTATTTCTAAAATATATAAATAAAACCCTTGTTTCAATATATATATATATATATATAAAGATCAAATTCCAAATTTAGTTTGGTTTGATTGATTTATCTCTTCAGTTGTGGTATTGTACCATGTTACAATTTTGGGCTTGAGTTTTTTTTTAGTTGAACACAAAAGAGTTTTTTGGTATAAAAAGATCTCTATCCATGCATGTGTAAAATATTTTTTTTTTCTTTTTCTCAGGTCACTATGTTCCTCAGCTTGCGGAGGTCATTTACGACAGGAACAAGAAGGTTCCAAGAGAATCTCGCATCAATCTCAAGGGCATCATGGTATGGTACTGTATATGTACACTAGGTAGAGATCCGCGCCTTGCGCGAGGTAAAACTGTAAAACTGATCATAAGGATAATATAAAGTACGTTACACATTCGTATATAGTTTCCAGAATGCATTATTAATAACATGTATAATATAATGTACATTAAAAGTATATTATAAATAAAATGAGATAGAAAGATGGTGCATCACAATTAGGTTTAAAATAAATTAATACTACATATATGTGTAATACTACGCTTATTCGGAAGTGTAATCAAATCAACGTATATTATAGAAGCTATGACAATAGTAATTATCGGTTCCTTAAAATCTTTATTATAAATCTTTTTATATTTCAGTTGTTGACCACATTATATCTAGTATAGACCAAAGCTTATGACAAAGCTTGTGAATAATAAATTCCAATAAAAAAGGAATTAGGATGTTATTACATCATTTTGAAAGCTTGAATTTCTAGAATTTTAGTTTTAAAAAATATTTTGAAACATCCTTTAATGTTAGTGATGTGTTTGAAATCACCAACATACGAAATAGATATATTATGTAAACAAATTGAAAACGAATAGGATAAGAAGAAATGCTTAACAATTATATTTGAAAGTTACCTTCGCCCATTCAATACTTCAAAACTTCAAAAAACATGTTACTACATTAACATCTCTCAAGTTCCAGAAATCTTGCAACTCTTGAGCTTTATTTCCGTAGGCAACACATTTTAATACACTGGACATGTGATTAGTCACAAATTAGTACATAGTTTTGTATAATAGAATGTTAATACAAAAAAAAAACTCAAATTGATGTCTGCCATCGAAAATTATGGTTTATGATGAGGGAGTATATGAATATGCCAATACTCAAGCCTGTTTATATAGAATGCTGGAAGGAAACGAATTATGAAGTCGGATTTATATAGAAATGTATAGAATATCTAGAAAATCATATATCTTGGCAATGTGGGTTATTTATAGAATATTGACCTATTAATGAAACGCATTAGCATTGCTGAATTGTGCAATCATTCTCCCAAATTGATTCAATTATGATATTCTAATTAACAAAAAATGAAAGATATCGCTACTGATTATTTGTTTTCCTTGCTAACAAAATTTAAAATTCATAGAATTCCATAATTGATAGGATAGCAAATATTCTTTGCCAATATATATATGGATGCAATTACATTGGCATAGTACATAGAGCAATATGACACAACATCATGAACATAAGGACATAGTCATGAACAAACGTAATTATCATATAATATCTTTTTCCTTGAATTTTGTACATGGCAATCTATTTTACAATGACATGAACTCTTTAGCAGATTATGTAGGATAAGAAATTAGTTCGCTGCAATTAGGTTGTGCAGAAAATATTCGTATCAGTTTAACAATGTATATGATTAAAATAGATTTTGTTTATACCGTAGGTGACAATGAAGAAGTCAAGTTTTTTTTTCTTTCTGGAGTGGGTTCATTTGTAAAACATCTCGAGCGTTGAAAATTATACGAAGCTTTGCTGGAGAAAACTGGTTAAGAAAGTTTTACAATATAAATGGGTTTTTGACTTATTTTCTGAACCGGGTGATGTTCTACTATGCTATATGGTATCACTTGATTAAGAAAAAAATATAATAGGTACCAATGGCATAAGATGTAAATATTCTAGTAATTAAAGGGTTATCAGTTTAGCTGGCTGAGGAGGGCTGTGAGCTTGCCACATCAGCCATAATGGCAAAACTGTTATTAATCAACTAAAACAAGGTTAGTTATTCTAAATGCTTCTCGATTAATAAGTAAGGGATACTGACAACAGTTTCTAGTTATATAAGACTATAAGTAAACATAGAATGAAAGGAACTTAAAAACAAACTATTAATGCACTTTGGTTGCTGCAGATTGGAAACCCAGTGATCAATGACGACACAGACACTGCAGGACTAGTTGACTACGCGTGGAGCCACGCCTTAATATCGGACGAGGTTCATAAACTCATTCATGACTCGTGCCGTTTTGGAGATAAACTAACCACAAACGAGACGGCACAATGCGCAAAGAGTTTCGAAAGGATGACAGCGTACGCCGCGATCAATATATACAGCATCTATACTCCCATTTGCCTCTCCTCCTCCTCCTCCTCGTCATCTTCAAAAAAACATAAACGTGCTATGCCTCATAATCTCCTCATTTCACAAGTACGTAACATCAATCTTATAGCTTGATCTTATTAGTTTCTATCAAGCATTTGATGAACTTATAATGGTTTGAATGATCCAGAATATCTGGGATAGGTTGCCTTATGGATATGATCCGTGCACACCAGACTACGCCGAGAAATATTTCAATAGGAAAGATGTGCAGGTCGCGCTCCACGCAAACGTTACAAACATACCTTACCCTTACACAGCTTGCAGGTCAGTGTTACAAGTTTATATCATACACATTTTTATCTTTCAATCAATTGGCAATGCTGGAATGTTATTTTGTGGAATAAATTTGTTTGGAATGCATTACTCAATAAAATTCCATAAAATATTTACCAGTTACAATGAATGCCTTTCTTAACAATTTCACATGTTCCATTTTTGGAATGAAACAAAAACATTTTTTTTTTGTAAAATTAAGTCATTTTGTTGATCATTCTATTTCTCATTATGAATTTCAATTTCTATTCATCATTCTATTTTTTTCTGATTCCACAAATATACATTCTTTTTATTCATGATAGTAGTATTGAGAATAACGAGTTGTAGCCAATGAGTGATTACTTACATACTACTAAATTAATATGTTAATACATAATATAATTGTTATATCAATATTAGTATGTTTAAGGTTGATTCTAAAGTATGTGTGCGGTTGTGCGCCTTGTGCATGGTTTAATTAGTACGGTGATAACATGGACCGAAGCTCCGACCACCATGATTCCCATCATCCAGAAGCTCTTGAAGAGTGGCCTCCCCATATGGATCTATAGGTATTTATGTTTCTGAATTATATAGAAAATAACTATAGCTATAGTCATTATAAATTATTAGTAATTAGTTTTAATACGACTGGTTCTTTTGGTTAATAGTGGAGATACGGATGGGAGACTACCAGTAACATCAACGCGTTATAGCTTAAGGAAGATGAGACTTAAGGTGGAGTCACCGTGGAGGTCATGGTTCCATAAGAGTCAAGTGGCTGGATGGGTAGAGACTTATGCCGGAGGGCTAACTTTTGTCACCGTGAGAGGCGCCGGTCACATGGTTCCGCTCTTTGCTCCGGCGCAATCCCTCACTTTATTCTCGCACTTTCTCTCTTCCCTCCCTTTGCCTCCCTCTCGTTTCTAATCAGCACCATGAATGAATGATCACTCTCCTTATTCATGTTTCTATGTTTGATTTACGAGAAAAAAATATCAAAGTGTCTTTTCTTTTATTTTGGCTTATGTTAGTTGTTGTATTGTAATAATGTAATACTCTTCCTAGAATCCTATGTATATATGAATGTGAAAGATCAAAGGAATAAAACATAGAAAAAAAATCTTTGAACGTCTTTCTTTTATGTTTGTTATTGATGCCTGATTCGTTAATTTTGGGGGATTATTCAGTGTCATGAATCATGACTTCTTGTGCCATTGTTTCCATTAAATTTTCAAAAGTAGCATTTGCAACAATAAATAATAATGAAATAAATTTGGTAAAACTTAATCGTGGACGGCCCAATGAGGCTCATCGATAGGAGACAGTACCGTGGGCAGACGTGAGTGTCTTTCTCATCATACCATATGAAGCTTCTCATCTGATATGGTCTTGTCAATGTATTTTTCATAGTAGCTATGAGGTGATAGTGCGCCCTGAGTCTGATAATTAGAAAAGTCTTCTAAATATTAATTAGTTTAAAATATTTCCAACTTTCATTAAATAGTAGATGCATAATTTAATTGTTCTTTAAATTGTCACGGAATTTAGTTTAAGGAATCTCATTCACAAAAAAAAATATTCTAAAGAGTAACTTTGTCTTATACATTTTTAAATTATAAATCATTCGTTCTTTTTGTTCGTTGTAACATATTCACGTGAACTCATGATTTATAACAATAAATTATGTAAATAAAGTTGACAAAAAAAAGAAAAATCATGTAGATAAAAGACTTTAAGGTAAAAAGAAAAAAAAAACACTATGCATGTTCCCTTTTGGTCCAATAAAAAAAGCTATAAAAAAGAAGTGGGGCGTTATTTTCTCATCTACTCATTTCGAGAAAGAAGTATAACAAGAGAAAAAAAAAGAGAGAGAGAGGAGAAAGAAGTGTTGGGCGATGAAGAAGAACGCACTATGGCTACTCCTCGTTCTAATGTTGCCGGCGTTAGCCTGTGGTAGAAAACCGGAGAAGAAGGTAACTGCTTCGACCGGAAGGAAAGAGGAAGACCTTGTGACTGGTTTGCCCGGTCAACCACCGGTTAACTTCAGACATTACGCCGGTTACGTGGATCTAGGGCCTCGACAGAAGCAAAAGGCACTTTTTTATTGGTTCTTCGAAGCCCAAGACAACTCTTCTCGTCGTCCTCTCGTCCTTTGGCTCAACGGAGGTCAGTTTCTCTTTCCCTCGTTTACATAAACTAGCTTTTTTTTTTACTATTTTGTTAAACTATAATAATACAGTTTTTAATATTCATAGTTTCACTGTTTTTGAGTGGTTTTACTAATATGCTTATTGTTTAACCATACATCACATGAAATTCGTTTAATTTGTATGCTATAATATAAGATAAAACTAACAAAAGTTATTTTGTTAAAACATAAATATCTCTTAAATACAAGTAGTATTTAGTTTTGGAGTAAAATTTATTAAATTTCAAGATTACTTAAATGTTTATAAGACTTGTTTTGAGAAAAGATCAAGTTGTGCACATTATTACACTACCAAGCTCCATCTGTCTTTCTTACCCTCCTTCATGTTGACAAAGACCAGCTACCTGCTTTCTAATACTACTTTCTTAACGGTAACAATCCAATTATGTTAAAAGTAAATTATTATAGGGACCCATTATTATATTGCAGGAGATAGTAAATGGTCGTTCCTAACTTAATCTAAGTTAGGTGCCGTGTATGTTAATAATGGTTATAGTTTCAACCATTTTGTTTCTAGATAACATGCCTATTTTACAAGTGATATCAGAAATAATCGTTGGGAATCACAAAAATATTAATTGCATACTATAACTATATTTTTGTATCACACAAACTTTTAAGTGAGCGCTTCGGTCAATCGAGCACATAGTAAAATTGCATATCATGACGCAAAGATGCTATGTTTTCCACTATTTGTTGTCGTCTCTCTTTTATATTTGTTGTAGCTTTTCTTGCAAAATTGCAAAAATATATGTAAATTCGTATATATATATATACCACAATATTTCGTGAATACAAAGTTTTTTTTTTTGCTTCAATTTGGTTGTGGGTACGAAGTTTATAATTTATTTATTTTTTTCAACAGAAAAACGTAGACTTGCTTAAATGATTAGCAACTTTTTTATTCACATAAAATGGAAATGAAAAATTGTAGTAATAATTAATGTTCCAAATTACTTACTCATAAAGCAAAAGGAATGGAAATTAATATTGAAAACAATAGTAACAATATCAGTTTACACTATTTTTCTATTCGTTTAAAATTTATGGAGACGTATATGGACCAGCTATCTGATAGTTATTTGGACTTATATCATTCAATGTCCAAATCATGTTTCTAGACCGTTAAAACTTTGAGGTTTGTCTTCACCTCCTTTGTTTTCAAAATTCTAGATAGTCTGTTCATTAATTCTGTATACTATTTGTCCTTATTCGCACACGGTTCACATTCCAACATCAGGATTTTTAGTGATACGAGAAAGGGATAAGATGTTGTATATTCAAATACATATATAAGTAGACAAATGACGTCTCTGTCTAATAGTTCATGTGGACATGATTAATAGACATATATGTATCAAAACTGTGTTATTAGTCAAGTAAACGGGTGAGTGACAGCAAAAAGAAAAAGCCAAGGAGACATTACGTTTATAAGGAAATTAATTACATATATGAAAATAACGTTTTATCAGCTAAGATACAGGTTTTAGGTTATAATCAGTAACTAAGAATTTAGAGGATTTACAAAACTAAATTACATAGGGATATTGAATATGCAGGACCGGGTTGCTCATCGGTAGCCTATGGAGCTGCACAAGAGCTAGGCCCTTTCCTTGTTCGCACCAACGGTGGCAACCTTACCCTCAATGACTTCTCTTGGAACAAAGGTGAAGCAAAATAAACCACCATTTTGTAATACCATATTTGCATTTGAAACATAATAAAAAGATTTATGTATACAAATATTAGTTGTGGTTACGAGATTTGAAGTATATATATTTCCTGTAGAGGCCAATATGTTGTTCTTGGAAGCACCGATAGGGGTTGGATACTCGTATACTAATAACTCAGTGGATCTTGGAAAGCTTGGAGATCAAGTTACTGCAGAGGACTCGCTTGCTTTCTTGATCAACTGGTTCATGAAATTTCCTGAGTTCCGGTCCAGAGAATTTTACCTCACCGGAGAGAGTTATGCCGGTAAGTGCTTAACCAATCCGGTTTTAGGTTTAGTTTTGTATTTTGGTTGGTTTATGAACTATAAAAATCAATGTTATTCAAATTTTTAGACGATGGGTAGGTGTTTTATAAATGATTATTATATAGATGGATGTCTAGACCGAATTTTTTAAACATTTAGATTAATTTTTTAAAAATTTAGTTTGAAAAAACTGTTCCATTCATATCAAATTTATCGGCTAGACGGATGCTTAGGTGCCGCTTAGACCGATTTTTAGAATGATAACTATATGCTTTGATCTTCTTTTTCTCAGGTCACTATGTTCCTCAGCTTGCGGAGGCAATTTACGACAGGAACAAGAAGGTTCCAATAGACTCTCGCATCAATCTCAAAGGTTTCATGGTATGCACTCTGTACTCATAAAGGTTACTTGCAACACACTGTAACAATGTTTCTTGCCGTTGAAGTAAACGTAAAAGACATTCGTTTGGTGATTGCTTTTGCAGATTGGGAACGCGGCGATCAATGAGGAAACTGACATGTCAGGACTAATAGACTACGCATGGAGCCACGCTATAGTATCTGACGAGCTCCATAGTAACATTCACACCACGTGCCGTCTTGAGGAAGAGCAAACGAGCAACAAGACCATACAATGCTACGAAAACATCAAAGCTTTCATGGAATCTTACAACGATATCGATATATACAGCATCTACACTCCCGTTTGCCTCTCCTCTGATTCGTTATCTTCTTCTCCAAGAAGACCTAGACTCGTTGTCTCTCCTAGTCTCTTCACTTATCACGTACGTATACTTTGTACTGCCCAATTTGCTATTAAGATTTAGGGACGAAAGATTAGTTTGTTGTCATGTAATGTTTCTTTAATTTTTTTTTTTTTTCAAAATGGTCAGGACATGTGGGATAGGTTTCCTGCCGGGTACGATCCATGCACTGAAGACTATACTATAAACTATTTTAACCGGAAAGATGTGCAGGTCGCGCTCCATGCAAACGTTACAAACCTTGCTTATCCGTACTCTCCTTGCAGGTTAGTCCTATTTACCTTGTGTAGTACTAAGATCATTTTCAATGGGGGTTATCTAACCCAGGGTATCTAACCCATGGTATCTAACCCAGGGTATCTAACCCATGGGATCTCAAAATACATATATTTGTATGTATATATTAATATTTAAAACTATGGGAAATCCAACCGAAAATATTTAAAGTTGTTCTAACAATGTATAAAGACACAACCATAGTTTGTATCTTGAGTTAGCAGGGCCGGTTAAGCGGGAACTTTCGCTTTGATCCCCAAATTTTAAAGAAAGAGCTATTATATATATGTCGCATGACCTAAATTGTCAAAATTTCTTTTGGTTAACATTAAAAATAAAAATGTTTGTCCCTAAACTTTTGAGCCGGCCTTGACCTTTAGTATAACATCTTAGTGAAGATGGACCATCCGGTTTACAATATGATCCTAATGAACAAAGTCTATATGTATGTGCGCGATGCAGCGGGGTGATAAAGGGATGGGGTGA
Organism: Moricandia arvensis; assembly: GCA_905132765.1. Taxonomy (NCBI): domain Eukaryota; kingdom Viridiplantae; phylum Streptophyta; class Magnoliopsida; order Brassicales; family Brassicaceae; genus Moricandia; species Moricandia arvensis. Next base: position 107,856 of record CAJHQP010000430.1, on the reverse strand, counting down.
GGCTCCATCCACGGTGCTTCCCATCATCCAGAAGCTTTTAACGGGTGGCCTACGCATCTGGATCTATAGGTATATACATCATGTCTATGGTTTTCTTCACCGTAATATAAACTAGTTTTGATTGGTTCAATATTGGTTTTAATAGTGGAGATACGGATGGGAGAGTTCCAGTAACATCTACGCGTTATAGCATAAAGAAGATGGGACCTAAGGTAATGATACCGTGGAGGTCATGGTTCCACGAGAGTCAAGTGGCTGGATGGGTTGAGACTTACTCCGGAGGACTAACTTTTGCTACCGTTAGAGGAGCTGGTCATCAGGTTCCGGTCTTTGCTCCGGCACAGTCTCTCACCTTGTTCTCTCACTTTCTCTCTTCCACCCCGTTGCCTTCAAAACGCTTCTGATCACTGTCATAGCAAGTTGTTGTCTTGAAACCATCGTGTGGTACTTAACGTACCCAATTGATATAATGAGTTTCAGTTGATCAATAAAAACATTTTAAACTTTATTTCGTTTGTTAGAACTTGGAAATTAGAATCGATTTTCAATATCTATAATTTTGGAGATTAGATTAATTTTGAACCTTTGGTTTCTGATATGTTTTGGTAATTCGGGTTCACATTATTGCTTTTACACATTTATATTACTGAATTATTTATTAAAACTTATGATTTTTCATTAGATAGAATGATAATAGAGGCCCTTGTTGACAGAAAAGGATAATAGAGGCCCTTAAAAATAAAACTTTGGACGGCCCATCGAGGCCCATAAATAATCAAAGCCGTGAAGGAATGGGTGAGCTGAAGGAGCAGCACTTGAGTCGTGTCACCTCCCTTCCTGAAGAGATCTTTCAGCTGAAGCACTTGCGATTCATCTTCTTCTCTGCTCTTCGATTCCAGAGGAAGGAAAACAAGAATGGCATTTGCTAAAATGTTGTTTCTTTTCAGCAAATTTCAGCAGGTGAATTAAATCTCTTTCCGATAACTTTTTTTTCTTTTTCTGGATATCCTCTTCGATATGGGGTTTTCCATGTTGGGTACGAAGAAAGTTGGAGTCTTTTGCAGTATTTAGTCTTCACCATATAAGATAATTCCTGTGAGTTAGCTATGTTTGACTCTGTTTGTAGCTTGTGGGATTTGGAAAAGATGTACTTAGAACATATGTGAGTATTATGAAACTGATTGGTCTCAATGATTCGTTGTCCGTAGATGTAGTTTAAAGTTTCTCATATGCTCAATTGGGATGGTAAATCTAAGAACTTTGATGTAATGATGTGTCTGACTCTGAGACTCTGAAAACATCAGTCTGCCCCAAACACTATCAAACGTACTGAGATTTGGTTTTTATTTTGGGGTCTTCAGGGTGTTGGTGTTCTAGCAAAGAGTACCACTTTTGCCAAGAATCCACGGCAACTGCAGTATGAAGCCGACATTAACAAGCTTTTTATGTTTACAAGGTTTTTGTTTTTTTTTTGTTTTTAAAGAGTTTGCTTTTGGACAAGATTTTGTAGTGTTTCAGAAAGAGAACGCTGATTACTAAGTACTAGCTTAGCTGTTAATCTGTTTTATTAATAATGGATATTCTTTGTGTTATAGCTATAATCGTTTAGGACGAGATGCTGAGGAGGCTGATGCAGAAGAGATCATTGAGATGGCTGGTAAAGCCACTTTATCTGAGCAACAGAGGCAAGTACAAGAGAACATTCATTATCAACTCGAAAACTTTTGTTCTTCGATGGACGAGATTCTTCTTACTGATAACGACAAAACACACGAACTAGACGTTTCAGGATCAGAAACTTTCACCATTAGTAAAGATGATAATGTTCCAACTGTAGACAAGCCAGGTGAGTCTTAATAATAGGTGTAGTGAACATATGCATATCCAGTATCTTGTAGTTATCTTGATCATTTCTCACTGATTCTTCTTCAGCTCAGGTGTTCCTCAGACTAAGCCGCTTAAACTGGCTGAAGTCTCGAAGCTATTAAAGGATCGAATTGGGTACACCCTCGAGGTCAAACCGTCCTTAATACCTCACAAAGATGCGGGTCAAGGTTGTTTCATAGAAGGTGAAGCAGATGTGGGAGCTGTCTTAGCCTTCTACCCTGGTGTGATTTATTCTCCTGCTTTCCACAGATACATCCCCGGGTATCCAAATGTTGATGAACAGAACTATCTGATCACTAGGTATGACGAGATGGTAATAAATGCTCAAACTTGGGGTCGTGGAGGAGAATCACGGCAAGTATGGAACGGCTCTTTCACAAAGCCTGAGGTTAGAACAGATGCTAAAACCATGGAACACGGTTCAGACAAGGAAATCAAGATGCTGAGTAGGCCGCTTGAAGCTGTTCTTGAAATGAGAAATCCGTTGGCGTTTGGTCATTTCTTTAATCACCCGGGTAAAGATATGGATCCTAATGTCATGGTTTGCCCGTTTGACTTCCCTTTGTCAGAGAAGGGGATGCGAGCTTACATTCCAAATGTAGCTTACGGGAATGCAGGAGAGGCAAAGATGACTAAATTTGGAAGCTTGTCGTTTAAGACCGGGAGTAACACCAGTTTGGATGCTCCTGTACTGAAGACGCTTGTTCTAGTGGCTACAAGAGCTTTGTGCAATGAAGAACTGATGCTGAATTATAGACTGAGTAACTCGGAGAGAAGACCAGAGTGGTATACTCCGGTTGATGAAGAGGAAGATGGAAGAAAATAGAGCTGAAGTCTTCAGTTTTTCTTTTCTTTTATTACTCTAATTTTCTTGTGAACGAGACTCATAAGGGGATGAAAAAATTACAATTGCAAGAATCATTTTATCTAAATACAAGAATACAATCATTCAAACAAGGTTATATTTCTCTCAAACTCAAAAAAGTTACAACAGTTCACTTGGCTCTGACCATGTTACAGGCCCTTCTTCCTCCTCTTCTTCAAATAGCTTAGTTGCCAAAGAAGCCTGGACCAGCACGTGAAAGCAATTCTTGCCCAGCGTCTTTTCCCATCTTCACCATGTCCTCAAATACATATGGGCCTTTTCTTGAGGTCTCAAGAACTGTCACAAAGATGGAACAGATAAGAAATGAATGGTGTTTCCATAAGGATCATATTGGTATACATAGGAATGCTTTCATACCTCGAGTACCGTCAGGAGAAGCAACCAATCCTCTGAAATAGCAGTTGCCTTCTTCGTCCTTGGCCGCGTATCCAGCAATAGGAGTACGGCATGAGCCATCCAGCGTTTCAAGAAACGCTCTCTCGCATGCAACTGCTAGTCTCGTTTCCTCGTGGTTCAACGAGGCTAAATAATTCGTCTACACATGTAAAACAACAATAAAAACATTTTATCATTCACAAGCATATCAGATATGCAAATCCAAAGGTCCATGAAAAGAAACATCATCAGATGAGTTGAAGAAACCTCTGTTTAGATTGACATACCATTTTATCATCATCGGTTCTGCAGGCAATTCCAATGGCTCCTTGAGCAACGGCTGGAAGCATTTCATCCAAAGATAAAAATAGAGGCGACATTCTCTGTCATGCTCAATCTCTTGAGACCAGCTAGTGCTAATAGAGTTGCATGAACTTTTCCTCCTTGAAGCTTGGATAGTCTTGTCTGCACATTACCCCTAAAGTTTTCCTCAACCTGCAGAGTCAATAAACACATGCGTCAAGATGTGACAGTCCCTACGTTGTGAAAAGATGTGAAAACTCACGCTTAATGAAGGATACTTGTGGAGTATCTGCGACTTTCTTCTAAGAGAAGCTGTTCCCACAACGCTTCCAGCTGGAAGATCAGCCAGAGAAGCTGCAGTCAGACAAATAAATGCATCTCTGACATCTTCACGCACAAGGTTACAAGGTAAAATAGTCTTCTCGGGCAGATAAGTCGGGACATCCTTCATTGAATGAACAGCTATGTCGATATGACCGTTTATTAAGGCCTCGTCAATTTCTTTGGTGAAGAGCCCTTTCCCACCAATATCAGCAAGCGGCTGAGAAAGAATCTTGTCACCAGTTGTCTTAATGATCTCGATGTGGATAGCTCCGTCTTCAGTGAGTTCAGGGTGTTTTGACTGAAGCTTTGCTCGTGTCTCGTACGCTTGAGCAAGTGCTAGAGGACTGTCCTACACAGTGAAGAGTATATAAGCAGAAGGCTAAACTTAATTCAACATTAATGCAAAGTCAACCACAAACCAAGATTTGTTTACTAGAAACACAGAAACAAAGCAGAGATTGTCTTAACGAACAAACTCAAGAACCATGAATCATCTGTAACCAAACACCTTACACACTATAGCATCTAAACATCTACATAAACGTAGCTACTCAAACCCAGGAAGAGGACTGGTCAAAATCAAGACTTTGAATCAGAATTGTGGAAACCAAGGCAAACCCATTAGAGTTCAAGCGTTCTCATAGAATCAAAAGTGATCATTGACAGCACGAGAAGCAAAAAGGAGAGAAATTTTACCTTCCCCTTGTGCCAATTCTGATGATAGCAGTTCGAGTCTTCTGTTCCACAGCAACACAAGCTCTTACAAACCCGGAAGAGCTTCGTTTTTTATAACATTTAGCTAGAGACGGAGAGCTGATCTGCGGAAGAGAGAATCCGATGACGGAGACCGAACCGAGGGAGTAGGAGTTGACCAGGGGAGAAGGTTGACTTGTGAGAGCGACCTTGTGAGCTTGACAGAGAGAGGAAGAAGCGATATCCATGGATTCTGGATAGCAGAGTGCAGAAAGAGAATGAGATTTAGAGGGAAAAGAGATGAGATCAGAGATACTTTTTAGCTTCAAATGATAGCTCTGAAATCTAGGAATTTTTTTTGGATAGGATAATCGCCTACAAAGAACTCATAGCGCAGAGGATCGTGGACTTTTCCTTATTGGGCCTAAACTTAAAATATCTCATGGGCCTAGAGTAAGCGTACAATCTGTTGGGCTATCATTTATTACAAATCACTCTGATGGTCGGTTAATGGACTCATACTTACTATCACATGGGCCTAGGCTAAGCTTCTATTGGGTTATCGGTTAGCCCAAATAAATTTGAGCGGGTCGGGTCTTGATGGTCGGTGATCGTCGATAAGGGGAATCCGAATATAAGAAGAGAGCTAAGCTAAGTGAGAACAAAAAGAGAAAGAGATCGAAATCTTCGAGAAAGCGCGAGAGAGAAACGAAGCCAAACGATGTCGTATCTTCTACCGCATCTGCACTCCGGCTGGGCAGTCGATCAAGCGATTCTAGCTGAGGAAGAGCGTCTCGTCGTCATACGTTTCGGCCATGATTGGGATGAGACTTGTATGCAGGTACCTTCTCGATCTCGAATTTGATTCTCTGATTGATTCGATTTGTCGTCGTTAACTTAGAATTTACCATCTTTTGCGTCGATTGTTTGAGAATTTTAGCTAATATTGATGAGAATTAGGGTTTCACATCGATTTTGATCTGTGTTAGATGGACGAGGTGCTAGCATCAGTTGCAGAGACGATAAAGAACTTTGCAGTGATATATCTGGTGGACATCACTGAGGTTCCAGACTTCAACACCATGTACGAGCTTTACGATCCTTCGACCGTCATGTTCTTCTTTAGGAACAAGCACATTATGATTGATCTTGGAACTGGAAACAACAACAAGATCAATTGGGCTATGAAGGACAAGCAGGAGTTTATTGATATCATTGAGACAGTCTTCCGTGGTGCAAGGAAAGGTCGCGGTCTGGTGATTGCTCCTAAAGATTACTCCACCAAATACCGATACTAACCGGTCTTGTCAGTACATTGGATCAAAACTCTGGTTTAAAAATATCCTACGAACTTGTGGCTTATATGCTTTGGTGATTTGTGATTCTGGTTTGCTTGCTCGCTCTCTATCGGCTGTTTTACCATTTATGTGTGTGTAAGTGCTTCAAAACATTAATTCAGTGAAATGAAAACTTAGAAGCTGATATTGAGTTTATGTATAACTACAAGGTTGTTGATCTTCTTGTCTTATGCAGGGTTTTGAATATTTTGTATTTATATTGTTCAGAGAGAGCAAATGTGGATCTTCAAGTAGAAGTTGAATATGTATCAAGATATAGAGTTTCCTAGGACATAATGGACAATTGAAAAGATAGTTTTGCAAGCAAAAGACAATAGTTTATGATCATGTTTTCCGAGCTCACCAAAATATAAAGTTTGTGCAGAAATCACATCTTCTACAGGCAAATGATTAAAAAAAGAAGTCAAATATAACGATGAAAATATTTATGATTAGCAAGATTTTAAAAGAATATGATTAACTAAATAAATAGCTTTGTTTTGGAAGGTAAATCAATTAGCAGAACTAAAAAATGTCACCATATTTTAGAAACAAATAATGGGTTTGGGCTAAATGATTTAAGAAAAGAAATATAGCCTTTAAAGGAAGCCTCTTTTGTCAGCTCATGATTCTTCAAACGAAGTTTCTTTTTCTCCATTTTCGTCTTCGCCTGCACGCCCCAGTTTAGGGTTCCACAGGTTTATTCGGATCAGATCCTTTTTCCGTGAGCTGATCGATACAACCAATCATGTCTAGGCAAGTCACAAAGCTTCTCGGATCTCTCTCATCAAAATCTCGCCGTTGCTCAATCGGCATCTCAGAGGTTTCTCCGTCATGCCAGTCTCTCACTTCGTTGACTCAATCTCGCTCCTTCGCGTCGGATCCTCACCCTCCCGCTGCCGTCTTCGTTGACAAAAACACCAGAGTCATGTGTCAAGGCATCACCGGAAGGAACGGGACTTTCCACACCGAGCAAGCCATTGAGTACGGCACCAAAATGGTAAAGTCCCATTAGATCTTGATGATAAAGTATTGTTTTTTTTAAAGCTTTGTTGATGGTTTGGTGTAAAGCTAGTGGCTTTAGCTAATTTAGTGTTGTGTGTGTGTGTTTTAATAGGTGGCAGGAGTGACACCAAAGAAGGGTGGAACAGAGCACTTAGGTCTCCCTGTTTTCAACTCTGTTGCTGAAGCAAAAGCTGAGACCAAAGCCAATGCTTCTGTTATTTATGTCCCTGCTCCTTTCGCTGCTGCTGCCATTATGGAGGGTATTCAAGCTGAGCTGGATCTTATTGTCTGCATTACCGAAGGAATCCCTCAACATGACATGGTAATATTACCATCGTCTTCATGACTTCGATGTGCATACTCATGTGGTTTGGCTCTCTCTCTCTCTGACTTGGAGCTTGTGATGTTTTTTTTTTTGTCTTTAGGTACGTGTAAAGCATGCTCTTAACAGTCAGTCTAAAACTAGGCTGATTGGTCCAAACTGCCCTGGGATTATCAAGCCTGGTGAATGCAAGATTGGAATTATGCCTGGATACATCCACAAGCCTGGCAAGATTGGGATTGTTTCTCGTTCTGGAACCTTAACTTATGAAGCTGTAAGCTCTTTTTAATATACATAAAAGGCCTTTTTTGTTAGGATTTCTAATGGTTGCTTTCGTTTCAACTTTAATCCAGGTTTTCCAAACAACTGCAGTTGGTCTAGGCCAATCTACTTGTGTAGGTATTGGTGGGGATCCTTTTAATGGGACCAACTTTGTGGACTGCTTGGAGAAGTTCTTTGTTGATCCTCAGACAGAAGGTAATCTTCTTGAAGTCTAGTTATTTATCTATTGGATGGATGAACCGTGAAGAACATTGTTGTTTCCTTAATAGATTAACCCTGGAGGTCTAGTAGTAGAACGACAACATAATCCCTTTAGGGTGCTATATATTATTTTCTTAGAAGGCATCGGTTCGTTTAGTTCATATATATTCTTAGTGAATCTTAGTTGAAATATTTTCCATTCCCTGAAAGATGGAAACTAAGAAGAGACTGTTTCAGGTATCGTTCTCATTGGAGAAATCGGAGGCACTGCGGAAGAAGATGCTGCAGCTTTGATAAAGGTGATATAACCAACCAACTTGTGAATGTATAGGTTCACCTCTGCATTCGCATCCTTCTAAACTTTTTTTTTTTGATGATTATAAACAGGCAAGTGGTACTGAGAAGCCTGTTGTTGCTTTCATTGCTGGGCTCACTGCACCACCGGGTCGTCGAATGGGGCATGCAGGAGGTATTTTCATAAGCAAGCCCTGGATTTATTAACTTTTTGGGGTCTTGCTCTCATTTGCTTCGCTGGTTCTTGTTTGTTGCAGCTATTGTTTCCGGTGGCAAAGGTACGGCTCAAGACAAGATTAAGAGTCTAAATGATGCTGGAGTGAAGGTTGTGGAGTCTCCAGCTAAGATTGGAGCGGCTATGTATGATCTCTTTAAAGAAAGAGGTCTTTTGAAGGAGTGAAGTGAGTTTCTCTAGGTCACGTTATCTTTCATCTTGAAACCTTCAAGAAGAAAACAAAAGAAAAACCCTAATTCCTCACGCTCTTTTGGGGCTGTTTTTCTGAATCGATTTTTTTCCAATTAAAGAGTGATAATCAAAAGATTTGACAATGAGTAAGATTTCTAATTTTTGTTCACATGCAGTCCTGAATAAATCGAATTTGCTTGAAATTTCTTTAATGTATACCTTCCATTACAAGGAAAAAGAGTGGAGCAATGTTTCTCTAATTTTGCTGTTTTCATTATACTGTAGCATCCAATCAATAACAAACACAATAATAGTCTTGACTGCAGTCATTGTCAACATTGAGATCCATCCAGGTACCAACCAGATGTATGTAACGCTGCATAGATATCCTCCGAGTCAAAAATGCGTTTTGTCAAGAGCTATGAAACAATGTGGTGTTCCATTCAATTCAACTATACTGTTTCCTGCAGTTTTCTTCACTCCTTTCTTCTCCATTGCCTCTCTCATTGCCCGAGCCGCGCCGAAACCGCTTGTTGAGTATGCGGTTGCAACTCTACAAGCTTCTTTCCAACTGTTTTTACAAGTCCCAAGTGTCGATGGTTATTACAGCCGTTAAGCAAAGCACCAAACATTGAAGTATTGATCCATCCATATAGTACACCTCTGCGCCTGTCAACATTAGCCTTTCTGTTAATGATCATATCCACATTTATCCTCGCAAATATTTTCTTCATCTTTTTCACATGTATGCGCAGCGCAAAACATTATGAAAATAAGAGAAGTCAGAGCAAATACCTTGTAAGAGTCCATGGCACAGACCAAGGTTAGCAACAAGGAGGAAGCTTCTTATTCCTTTCAAAACTAAGCTTTTACCAAGTCATTAGCTGAAAAGCTCTGCAACCAAGCTCAATAAGCATCCCATGTTTCTATCAGAAGCGTTTACTTCATTTTCTACTTACAGCAGCTTCAATAGGCAATCTTCCATCTTTAACTAGACCTGTAAGATAACATGATGTCCGATAGTCTTCCACAAACTTATTTGTAACATCAACAGCAAGCAGGTAGTTCCTATCTACTAAATTCGGAAATCTTCCTTTACAAACCATTTCTCTGAATATCTCAAACCCGGCACTGATGTTTTCACTTGACAGAAAAGAGCTTACTAGCGATAAGTAAACAGCTGAATCAGGCTCCATTTCCTTTTCTTCCATCTCACGAAAATAAACCAAAGCTTCACTTGACCAGCCACACTTGCAAAGACCTTGAATAAGCACCATGAAGGTAATTATATTCGGACAGCAATCTTTGCTCTTCATTTCATTCCAACGAGAGATTGCTTCACTAGGCCTTCCACTAACGCATAGCCCATGGATTAAGCTAGTGTAAGTAATGACATCAGGGTTTTTCTCATCCTTATACATCCTCGCAATACAAGACATGGCCTTACCAATCTCACCTTCTTTGCACCATCCATCTATCATGCTATTATAAGTAGCAACAGAAGGTTTTAGTCCTTTTGATACCATTTCGTTAAACAAGTTATCAGCTTCAGTAGTTCGAGATGCTTTACACAGAGCTTTTATCAATACATTGTAAGCAATCACGTCAGGGGAATGGCCACTGGCACATATGTCTCGAAATAACTCTAAACCTCTATCCACTCCCTCATTTTTTATGAGACCATCAATTGCAGCAGTATAGACAACCATGTGATTAAAGAAACCTTCCCCAGCCACATCATCAAGGTATTTGCAAGCATCAACGGCCCTGCCATTCTCACAGAGCTTTTTGACAAGTAAGGTTGAATGCTTTATCCATGGCTCAAATCCATAAAAACGCATCTTTTTCAGTAGGTCGACTGCTCCTGCAGCATCGCATCGTTCAGCCAAGCAACCATAAATACAATTAAGTGTGAATTGACTTGGTTCAACTCCCGTGTCCTTCATTTCCCCTAAAAGTTTCAAGCTTTCTTCTAACCTTCCTTCTTTACACAACCCCTCAATTATGTTGTTGTACATCATCAAACTTGGACTAAGGCCGTTCTGAACAATCTTATGCAACAAGCTCACTGCCATATCCACCCCATTTGCTTTGACCAAGCAGTCAACCACACTGTTAAGAGTATCAGAATCTGGGAGAATTGCTTTATTGTGGTCCTTTAAAAGCTTTATAATCTCAGACTCAGCATCCAACTCATGATCTCCCATGAGGTTCTGAATAAAACTGTAAGCATCATGCACCAAGTCATTCCGAATAAACCCATCCAACAAAGTTTTGTATAAAAGCATCACAGATTGTGTGTCTATATCTCCAATAATCTCTTTTATTGTCCGACTTAATTCACTTTCTTCAGAAAATGAACGTATTAGCTTCCCAAGTATCCCTCTATCAGGTGGAACTCCTGACTTCTTCATCTCCAAATACAAACTCAGAGCCTTCTCAAGATCTTTAACCTTGCAGAGTCCTCCTATCAACACATCATACAACGCAATATCAGCCTCCATACCCATCCCACGCATTTTCTCAAACAACAGAAGCCCTTTATCCATCCGAGACTCCTTCACAAACCCGTGAATCAAAACACAACACGTCTTATAGTTCAACCTAATCTCACGTTCTTCAAGCATCTCAACCAACTCAAAAGCCTTATCCACCTGACCCCACTTACAAAACGATACAACCAAGATCGTTGAAACGTGTTCATCAAGCCAGCCTCGACTACAAATCTCATTGAAAACACTCAACGCTCTCTCAGACTCATCATTGTTGCAGTAAACCTGCAACACTGGTGTGAGAGTATACTTATCAAAATCAAACCCGTAACGCCTCATCTCCTCAAGCTTCTCCTCAACCAAAGTAACCGAGCTCGAATTAGACTTAGAGATTGCTTCTAACAAACAGTTATAAGTATAAACATTCGGAACACAAAGACCCATCTCTCTAACTCGATCAAAAACAAAACTTGCTTCTTCCACAAGCCCAGCATTACCCAAACAACGAATAAAAAAACCTAAACCCCCAGGGGACATGAAACAGCGAGAGTTTAGAACGTCTCCGACCAAAGCTTTCAGTGAGGCATTTTGTCGAGCACGTGATAGGATAGAAGCCATGGCGTTGTAAGCGTACATATCGCTTTTGTAGCCTTGCTGTTTAGAAGCCCAGTTGAAGAAGAGGTGAGCCAAGGCCCATCTTTTGAATCCGTTCAAGACGGTTTCGACTACCTTGGTGTTTAGCTCGGGAGCGAGACGGAGCAGGTCAGGGTTGTCTGGGGAATAAGGTTGTCTTGTGAAGATTGTGATTAGGTTTTGGGCAAGTTCGGATTGATTGGGAGGGAGGAATGTGTTGTTGTCGTTGTTGTTGCCTAGCTTCGTGGTGAATGGTCTGTGAAGTTGCTGTTGTTGTCTGGAGAATCGATGGTAGAGAAGAGCTATTCTCGAGAAGGCCATTACAGAAAAAAAGAACCAAAAGCATCTTTTTGGCACCTGAAGGTTATGTTTTTTGGCTGGGCTTTCTGTTTAAATTTGGGTTCGGTTTAGTTTGAGCCCAGTTATTTGACAAAATGAGATTTTCTTATTTTAAAAGAGCCCAATATTTATTTTCCATGTGAACTTTGCTTTTGGGCCCAATTACAATAGGCCCTTGCCCGAAGCAGCCAGATTTTCAGTTTCAGCTACGGCAGAAGATAAAGCGTTCCTGTGAATCTTAAACATGAGATGACGTGGATTATTGTTATTGGTGGAGTAAACAAAGAAAATCTAAGATAAGTTAATTTACATGAAACACGAGTTGATTCTCTTTTGGCAGAAGCGTCACTTTCTTGTATTTTTTTGTCCAGAAACTATAATTATTTCCATGAGAATGGGCTCCAGCTGTTGAACACATTTGACAATTGTCAACTGATTCGTACACCTATGCATATACAATACTATTGTTCGTTTTGGTAATTGGGTGATCATTAACAATTAGTGTTTTAATTTTGCTTTTAGCAGTTTGTTGTAAGCAACCAAGCATTCATAATATTTTATTAGTACATCATGATTGTATGAGCATGTAACAGCGAGACACTACCAACAAATAAGTCGTTGAGAATTGAATAATTTGTTGTAATGCACGACAATTAATCATTATCTTTTCATTTTTTTTAGGGGCTTCATAACATATATTAACACGATAGCATAGTATATAATGTGAATGATAGAAAAATCGTCTGTCCATAAATAAGAAAGTAGAGAAATTGTTGTCGTTACATAATAAAAAGATCTCGACGCAACGACATATCACAATCGGGGGTGTTTCCAGGTGGAGACGACTACTTTTCTTTTGTAGTCATGCTCCAAATGGAATTACTATTTTATTACTCCGTAATGGTTATTCAAATTATGATTATTCATTTTATTCAATTATGTAAACACGAACGAACACATAAGATATGTGGGGATCAGAGTGGTTGTAAATATACTAGAACAATAACTAGCGTCAGAAAGTACGTAATTATCACCTAATGACCCTTAAGTACTCGTGATTAAGCTTCGGCTGTAAATTGTAATTCCAGCAAAACCTAATATATATGGGACCCAACGTCCTAAACGTAACACTTTAATTCTATTGCCGTACGATCCACACGCTGGAGTCAACACCAGAGTCAAGCGCGTGAGCTCAAACGCATACGACAAAAGAATTTTAAAAACCCTAGCATAAGTGAGCTGTGTGGGACCCACAAAACCATGTGCCCCTCCTCCATGTCTCCACCAGCCTCCTCCTATACTCTCTAAATCATTCTTCCTCTCGCTTCTCCTTCTCCTCCTCCTCTTAATTCTTCTAACTCCACCGACACTCCATGTCGAACGACGACGGAACAGTGACTAACGGCGTCATAGTCGAGCACACGTCAGCAAATAACAAAGGAACACTCAACGCCGTGAAGAAACCGCCGTCTAAGGACCGTCACAGCAAAGTCGACGGGAGAGGGAGGCGGATTCGCATGCCAATCATATGCGCAGCTCGAGTTTTCCAGTTGACAAGGGAGTTAGGTCACAAATCCGACGGCCAGACCATCGAGTGGCTCCTCCGTCAAGCCGAGCCTTCTATCATAGCCGCCACGGGAACAGGCACAACCCCGGCGAGTTTCTCCACCGCCTCTCTCTCCACTTCTTCCCCCTTCACGCTCGGAAAGCGCGTGGTTCGAGCGGAGGAGGGAGATTCCGGCGGTGGCGGCGGAGGTGGAGAATTGTCAGTTGGACATACAATGGGGAGTGGTGGGTTCTGGGCGGTTCCGGCGAGGCCTGATTTCGGACAAGTGTGGAGCTTTGCCGCCGGAGCTCCGCCGGAGATGTTGTTTACACAGCCGCAGCAGCAGCAAGCTACACTCTTCGTCCGTCATCAGCAACAACAACAGCAACAGGAAGCTTCCGCAGCTGCTGCAATGGGTGAGGCTTCAGCAGCTAGAGTGGGGAATTATCTTCCGGGTCATCATCTCAATTTGCTTGCTTCTTTGTCGGGTGGGAATACCGGGTCGGGTCGGAGGGACAAGGAGGATAACGCACGTTGAAAAAATGGTTCCATTTGGGTATGTATAGAAAAGCTCGTGTGTTTTTATGTCATGGAGACTACTTTTGTGTGCTTTGTGCTCAGCTTTAGTTAATTTTTAAGATTTGTTTGTTCGATTAGGGTTTTAAGAATATTTGGTCTCAGAATTGGTTTCGGAGAGTGACAGTGAGATGGATTTGATTGATTATTGTTTACTAAAAACGCCATAAAGAAGAGCAACAAAAGCTCTGGTTTCTTTTATGGTTGTAGTTTCAGTGAAGTTGAGCCCACCGGTACACTATTTAATATTGATCTTTCTTCAGTACGGGTCAAAAATATTGTAAGTCTGAATGTGTCTCGTGACTTGAATGAATGAGAATCGAAGATAAGAAAACTTAAAAAGATACAACATTACTCAAACAAAAGAAGATAAAAGAGTACCTAATCGAGATTGTTCTGTTTCTGGGGCTGAAACAACACTGGTGGAGAGTTACTTGAAGCAGTTTTTATGCGCAGAGAGTTCCTTCTGTAAACTAAACATTTGCTTCAGTTATAATGATGATTATTCTAGGTGAAATCATTAGCAAAACCGCGATAATCGCAGCAGTTACATCGTTCACGCACCTTACAAAGATTCAACAGAAGTAGCATCATAACCTTGTGACGGAAGCAGTGAGGCATCCGAGAGGTTTCTCATTTGGTCTGTCCGAACGCACGCAGGTGATGCTGTGTAATCCCGTTTCGGGCGTTTGCGATTGCGGTGTAGCGGTTCTTTACAGAGAGAATACCTTATGAGGAGCTTTACTTGAAGCAGTGTTTTGGGAGACAGATAGTTCCTTCTGTAGTTTATTTTGTAACTAAACATTTGATCACTTGTAACTTGGGATAACCGCTAACTAACATTTACCGCGCCAAAAGCACTCCGGTTTAATTTTGGTCCGGTTTAATTTCATATTCATCCCTTTTTAATTTATTCCGCTCGAAACCCTACTATAACTAAAAGCTTCGCCGCGTCTCTAGAGAGTTCTAACTGATAACGTCAATGGCGGATGTGGAGGAGCAACAGCACGAGAACCAGAACCTGGAGAAAAAAGTGAGGCACAAAGGTAAACACAACAAGCCGAAGCCATGGGACGATGACCCAAACATCGACCGTTGGACAATCGAGAAGTTCGATCCGGCATGGAATCCGACGGGCATGCTCGAAGTCAGCTCATTCTCCACACTGTTTCCTCAATACAGAGAGAAGTATCTTCAGGATACGTGGCCCAGAATCGAATCCGCTCTCAAACAATACGGCGTCGCTTGCAAACTCAACCTGGTGAATTAATGTTATTTTTTTTGTTTGTTGATTTGGCCATTTTTTTCTAGTTTTTTTTTTAGTTTAAATCTGTTTTGGGGATTTGGTGATTGTGATGTTAGGTTGAAGGATCTATGACTGTTTTGACGACGAGGAAGACGAGAGATCCTTATATAATTGTCAAAGCTAGGGATTTGATTAAGCTTCTTTCGAGAAGTGTTCCTGCTCCTCAGGTATATTCTTGTTCCACACTTTATGTGCTTGTACTGAAGATTAGGGAGAAAAGTCTGTAACTTGTCTCTGTTTAGGTGACATTGATACATTGCTCATCTCCTGTGTAATCAGAACTGTTAAGGGATTTTGTTAATTTACATTACAGGCAATCAAGATTCTGGAAGATGAAGTGCAATGTGATATCATCAAGATTGCAAACTTGGTTCGGAATAAGGTAAAAAAGTCAATCTTAGTCTCAGGGATTGATACGAGAGATACAAGAGACCAAGTATAAATTATAATACCTGAGTTGGATTGTTACTCAGTGGTACGCTTCATTTTGTTATACCTAAAGAAAATGAACGGCACTAACTCTAGTATAAACATGGAATACATGACGACTTCCTGTTAAGTTACTTCAGCATGTGGTGAAAAGTGCAATTTCAGTATTCATCTGGCATGCGTTGTCAACGGGTTCTAATATAGACTATCTTTTCAGGAAAGATTTGTTAAAAGAAGGCAGCGGCTTGTGGGTCCTAATTCTTCTACCTTGAAGGTGTGTAATCTCTCTGGTTCTGAGTCCTATTTAGGGGTAGTCTTAGTGATGCTAGTAGTGGAATGCTTAAGAAGTTGTGTGTAACTATTGTATTCTTATGCAAATTCTTGAATACTTGCTGAACACTTTCTGTTTGGGTTTGAGGCCTTATGATTTTGGGTTCTTGCAGGCGCTGGAAATATTGACCGATTGTTACATTCTAGTTCAGGTAATTGTGTTTTTCTTTTGCAAATGTCTCGCTTGTTTGATAAGTTTCTCTTTGGGGTTTTTGATATTCTCTTGGTTTCTTGGGATTAATCTGCATCTAACAGGGAAGTACTGTAGCGGCAATGGGTTCTTTTAAAGGTCTAAAACAAGTCCGAAGGATTGTGGAACAGACCATGCGTAATGAAATGCATCCTGTATACCAGATAAAGGTGTGAATGAGTTCCGTCTCTGTTATTGTTTGTTCTTTGTGCTTCACTTATACTCTCTCTTAGGAAGGTGTTTTAGAAGTTTTTCTATTTAGACTATATACCAAATTGGTTCATATGATTCCACATTTGGCTATGCAGATTCTCATGATGAGAAGGGAACTAGCAAAGGATCCAGAGCTCGCAACACAAAGCTGGGATAGGTTTCTTCCTACCTTCAAGAAGTACGGCCTTCTTTTTTTCTTTCTATTCTTGCCCATTGAGTCGGGTATCATTTCAGTAACCCTTGAGCTCATCTATTCTATTACAAAATTGACTTCTCAGGAAAAATGTTCCACAAAAGAAGTCTAAAAGCAAGGAGAAGAAGGAATACACACCATTTCCTCCTACGCAGCAGCCTAGCAAGGCAAGAAAATCGCTTCTTGCTCGAATTATTCTTCTAGTCTCAACTTCTAATGATTATGGCCATCATCTTTTGGTTTATTTTTATCCTGAAGATCGTTTAATTCTCAGGTTATGAATAGTTTTGACTATGTGGTATGATTTTTTCCAGGTTGATTTGCAACTGGAGTCTGGAGAATACTTCTTGAATGACAAAAAGAAGTCGGAGAAGGAGTGGCAGGAGAAGCAAGAGAAACAGACAGAGAAGAGTACAGAGAAGAAAAGAAAGAGAGATGCCTCATTCCTCCCACCTGAGGTCTCTCTTCTGCCTTTGTAGTCCTAATATTCAAATATTGTCTCTCTTTATTCAACTAAGTTTCTAACACTACTCGTTGGACTGGTTATTGCAGGAACCTGTGCAGAGCAGCAACAAGTCAAACAAATCTGAGGATGGGAAGAAAGATCTAACCGAGTTAACACAATCCGTAAAGGTAAGGAAATTTGTTTATCTTTTGCTGCTCTGGTGAAGAGGAAGTGGCACTGAGTTGTTTGTTGTTGTTGTTGATGATTTGTGGTATTGGCAGAGCAAGACAAAAGAGTTGAAGAAGCAGAGGAAGACACAAGAGAAAGTGAATGCAGAGGAGTATATTGCTGTTGCGTCTGATGGTAAATCTTCCAAGAAGAAATCAAAAGTCAACAGAGATTAATCTTAAAAAAAACATGTTTGCTTGAATTTTTAAAACACAATCTCTACCTTCAAAACTATACAAAAACAAACAAGTTCAAGTGTTGTCTGCATGAATCGGAGTTAAACGGAAATCGAATGAAGGAGTGTCGGTCAGATGTACGATTCAACTGAACCTCTGTTGTTGTATTTTATCAGAACATCATTGTGGAGTTCCTTCCATAGAAATTGCCTAATTTTTTCTAAATATCTATAGATAGGAAGTTTGACCTATTTTTTTCCAATCCTTAGGCAAAGATACAACCACCAAGTTCTCTAGATTTGAGGTTAGGTGAGAACGGTTTATTAAGAATATAAGTCTATGATCTCCTTGAAAAGCATTATGAAGAGAATAATGATGATTCAGACTTTGATTATCTTTACGAGGACGAACTGCAGATTATTAGAGGTAGCTAACCAGACGAGAAGAAATGTTGTTCAGAAACATAGAGGCACTTTTGCTGCAATCGTGAGTGATAATATAAAGCCTGGTTCAGTAGCTGGTTAAGTCTCCGGACACCTTATCAGTTTGTTCGGGTCACATGTAATGTTTCCTTATAGTCTATGATTTATCATAGCTTTTATGTTAAAAAGAACTGCAGGAGGAATGTGAGGATTTGCATGAGAGAATAAAGAACGGTTCTCTTAAGAAGCTCACAGTTGTAAGTTTTGTTTTTTCCTATTAAGAAGGCAAAGATACTTGTTTGGGCAGCTCCCTATTAAAGTCTATGGCGTTTTAAGGTTTTGTTTTTATAGCTCTTTAGTCATAATTCATTTGAACATTACATTAGGTGGAGATGGAAGAGAAGGCTCGAATTGTGCATCAACTGATGTGTCTGTGAGTCGTTTTCTCTACAGCATCCAAACCCATTAAAAACAGTGAGATGTTGTGGAACTGATACGAATACTGAATCTTCTCAAATACATGTGATGAATATCGTCACGGAGATGTAGAGCAGCCAGCAAATAGCATCACTGGAGAAGAGACGCCGACTAAAGAGTCTGAAGGTTCTGCCATACCATTAAATAATCATAACTATAACAACGGACCTCAAGCTCAACCAAACCCATCAGAGATAATAGAGCTGAGCGATGATGATGAATATGATGAGAACAATGATGGAGAGACTCTAGACCCTAGGGAGGTTGAACATGTTCAGGTTGTGTCTTATGATAAAGAGAAGGCAAACTGGTTATACAAAGATCCTCAGGGTGATATACAAGGACCTTTCTCTCTGACACAACTCAAAGTATTGGAACGATGCTGAGTGTTTCTACAAAGGCTTCAAGGTTTGGATGAAAGGACAGAGCCTAGAATCTGCAGCTTTACTAACCAATGTTCTTCTTCAAGTTTAGCTGATGAGAGTATTTGAAGACTAGGTTTATTTATTTCTCTTTAAATTGAATTGCATTAGGGTTGCTCCTCCTTTTTTATGTTAACATCAAATAAAGAAAAAGGGTGTGAAGCTTACCAAACCAGTCTTCCATGAGATGAACAAGAACTTGTATTATCAAAATCATTGCTTATGCAGATTCTTGTCTTATATTTGTAATGAATCTTGTTGTCAAAAAGCCTGAAACACAAATATTTGGGAGAAGTTGGTTGCAGTGACTTCCTTTGAGAGTAGTCTTTACATAATAAAAGAAAGATATAATATCATACTATATAGGGAAAATCCCATGAACTGTATTCTATTTTTTTCCTTCTAATACTGACGAGTGAACTTGACTAAGTTAATTAAGGTAACTAAATAAATTAATGAGTGCTGATTATTGAGTAAGTTGCCAATTTTTTAAAGTTTATAGAAGTTACTATAATTGCACTAATTACAAACAAAAAATAGGAATGATCTTTTACTATTTGGTAAATAAATAAATTAACGAGTGCTGATTAGTGAATATTGTAGGTCTCATAAACAATGTTTAGGAAAAAAATCAAAATAAACACTGTTAGAGAGGAAAAAAAACAAGTTTAGTAATTAGAAATAAATAAACAAAAGAAAATAAAAACGAGAAACCCAATTTCTCTGAGGTCACAACTCGAAAAACTGAGAGAGAGAGAGAGAGAGCTTGCTCGCTCGAAGAAGAAGAAGAAGAAGGAAGAAGCTTTATATATTTTCCATCTTCGTATGATTCGTAACTCATCCTCATCGCACCATTCAATCTCAGTTTTCAATTTCTTATTTTTTTTTCTAATTTAATCTCTCACATACACCTGTTGAAATCTATACAGCGAGCTAAATGTTGATTGGTTAGATAGATGAGAATTTGAGAGAGTAGCGCCGGAGATTGGGTTCGATTGTTAGGATGGAGAACGGGCATGAGGAGAGACTTGCAGAGAGGTTCTCAGAAGGAGTAGGTCTCAGAGAATCTCCCAATGATAACGATAACAGTAATAATAGCTTGTTTCAGGTCATCAAAGCTGTTGAAGCTGCCGAAGCCACAATCAAGCAACAGGTCTCTCTCTGGATATCTCAAATCGTAAACTTTTACTTAGTTGCATAATCAGGTTTTGTGTAAGTTTTTACTTAGGGCATAGCTTTGTGTTCCTATAACTAATGCTAGAGACTGAAGTAATGAGTAGCTAGGGAGTGAAATAATGAGTACTTACTTTGGATTTATAGATCCGTTTATGAACGTCTCGTCTCCTTACATTTACTGCTCTGCATAATGGGGTGGTTTCGATCTGAATACTTACTTAAAAGGAATGGTTTTGATAGACAACAGATGTTTTTTTTTTGGTCTTCTTGAGCTTCTCTTTGAGTGTTTTGTATATTTATCTGATTAGGTGGAGGAGAATAACCTCTTAAAGTCTGAGCTTCAGAGAAGATATCTGGAGCTTGCCAAATATGTAAGTAACTTAAAGGATATACATAAATATCTCTTCATGATCCCTAGTGAGTCTATGTTATGTGTTAGGGTGTTCTGATCAGATTTGGAAACTTTGTGGTTTACTTGCTAGTTTGTTTTTGCTCTGTATATTTCTTAGAAATCAGGTGAATCCTCGCCCCAAGCATCTTATCTAGGAGATCACTCGAATCCTACCACCGCTGGATCTTCCCCGTTGCATCAGTCAGTTGATCGGAAGAAGGGCATGATCAATGCTTCAGGTGCTGAATCATCAGGTATGCTAGTTGTTCACCAGCCTATGCATCCAAATGGAGAGGAAGCTACTGTGAGTAATCGTTCCGAAGACCATTCTGATGGAATCATGACTAATGGCATCGTAAGAGGAGCTGTAGGTGGTGGGGGAGCCTCTCAGTTGTCTTCTACGCCGTCTACATCACTATCTCCTATGAGGTACTTAACCTCTAACTAATACTGGCCTGCTGCTGCAGTTTTAATGTTAATCTCATGGTTCAGTCATATTTGCATCAAACACTCTGTCTTCTTTTAGTTCAGTATCTGATTTTACTTTGTTAGACCGCTATTGGAAGGAGAACGTGACTCACACATCATTTCGTCTACTCATGAGTTGATGCCAGTAGGTGAAGTAAATAATTCGGGGAGTGCATGGAAGCAGGTTTAAGTCACCCTTACTAACTCTTGTTTTTCGTTCTTGTGAAAGTGAGAAAATGTTTCCCTGACTATGCAAGTATCCAGGAGCTTATTCACAAGGTCAAAGAACAGGAACACGAGATTGTGCTGTTGCAAAAATATCTTGCTGATTATGCTGTCAAGGTGAATGTCTTATTTTTTAGGGATGCTTGGTTTACTTTATGCTACATTGTCCGACGAAACTTGTTGGCCTGTATTTAGGAAGCTCAAACACGCAACGAGAAATATGTTTTGGAAAAGCGTATCGCGCACATGAGATTGGTTAGTTTTTGTATATTTATTACAAAATCTGTGCAACTTCCTTGTCTCGACTTTTATCTTCTTGTTCAATTATCCTTGTTGTCTCAGGCATTTGATCAACAACAACAAGACCTTGTTGATGCTGCATCAAAAGCTCTCTCTTATAGACAAGAGATTATTGAGGAAAATATTCGCCTGACATATGCCTTACAGGTATTATTGTCTTCTATTTTTGGATATGCCACAATAATTCTCTATCTTGTGTGTTGATCTTTGTTTCTGCTCTATCTCAAAGTCCGATCTGTCTTTAGCACCTCACTTTTATTTATACATCTTAGTAACAAAGGCCCTCTTCTCCCTACCAGGCTGCAGAACAGGAGAGATCTACCTTTGTATCGTACTTGTTGCCTCTTCTATCTGAATATTCGCTGCATCCACAGATCTCCGATTCTCAGTCTATTGTTAGCAATGTGAAGGTTAGCTCCGAAATCTTAAAACTTTGTTTTGCACTTCAGATCTCCTTGATGTCTTCAAAAACTGTTTAGTTTGGTGGTAGCTCTGCATTTTGGCGGATAAAGTTTCAACTTCACCTTGCTTCAAATTCATAAAAGTAAAACATAAAACAAAAAGTGATATAAAAGAGTTTTCCGAGTAACCTCTGAGAGGACCTTCGGTAGATAACTAAAATGACTGATAGTGCTCCCTACTTCCTTGTTGTTGAGTGAAGGTCTTATTGTATCTCTTTGCCTTCTGAACTTGTGATCGATGTTTACATTTATATTCATTCGTATTCAGGTTCTGTTTAGGCATCTGCAGGAAAAGCTTCTTTTTACTGAGGTATGATATACGGGTATGGGATTTGCTGATGTCAAATTTCAGCGTTTGTTACAGTTTACGATTGATGCTGGAGCTATTACCTACTGATTTATACTAAGTTAATTCGTTGGACTCCTTTTCCTTGACTGATACTAGACAAAGCTAAAGGAGACAGAGTATCAATTAGCACCTTGGCAGTCAGATGTAAACCACTCAAATGCTTCGCCTTTGTCACCATATAACCCTGTCGGTGTGAGTTTGCGATACTCAGTAAGTTCTTATTCCTCTGCGTAATAATGATGTGCTTAAGTGACTTGAATACCAAAAATTCATTCGTTTATTTCTAACAGACAGAATCAGAACAGCATCACCAAGATGGGCGTGGTGTACCAGCTGCGAGTAATTACCATCTTGATGGTCCTGAGAGGTATTAAACAGTAGATCTTCTGTTTATTCCTGGATACCTGATAAATTAGTGATTCTTTATGAATGCGGAAAGTAAGGGATATAAAGATAATGCTGAAAACAAGGAATATTGTGATTTTTGGGTAATGAACTGCGCTAAGCTATATGCATTTATTGGTGGATTAGTGCTTTTGGTTGCAATATTGAAATTATTTTGATGATCAAATGTGTCTTTTGTTCCAATAGATCACCAGCCTTTCAGATGCCTGTGCAACCAGCTTTTAATCAAGATGAATCTCATGGACCAAGTAACCGTGTTCAGTTTCGTGAACCTCTCAGCAACACATTTATGGACGATGCATATGAAGAAGTACAAGCAGATACTAATAAAACATTAGAAAATGCGAATTACTCACCTGGTTTCGATGATCCAAGCCCCTCAGATTACCCCGTTTTGGCCCCAGTTCTTGAAGAGCCATCTTCATCTTTTTCTGAGGGTAACGGCTAATAATAATAGTAGCATTTTGCCAATTCCATCACAGTCTTCCACTTTGTCTTAACTATTGTGAATCACTCCTTGCAGCTGCAGATGATGATCCGTTACCAGGGATAGCAGACCTACAGATATCAGGAGAACCTTTTCCTGGAAGAGAGCTTCTGGCTTCTGGTCACTCCATCTATGGAACTACAAAATGTAACTTTGAGGTGCATGCTAAATTCGAATCTGTATTACAAACTTTTTTTTCTTTCAAATTTGCATTTTATATATCTTCTTCCCTTCTTGAAAATTTCAGTGGGTGCGGCATCTGGAAGATGGATCAGTGAATTACATTGATGGTACACATTTTCCCCTGCCACTTTTTCTCAAAGATTATATTTCGTTTTTCTGACAATTGAATATGGCGATAAGAGAGCTTAACTGTTGACAATATTCAAACATAGGAGCAAAGAAGCCAAATTATCTTGTTACTGCCGATGATGTTGATTTATATCTTGCTATTGAAGTTCACCCCTTGGACGACAAGAATCGCAAGGTTTGTTTTCTTATATATATATTTTCTGAAAAATGAGGTTTACTTCAAAAACTTCCAATTTACTTGATCAACCATTAGTTTAAATATGTTTGTGGACTTTATTAACCTGCTAGAT
Source organism: Moricandia arvensis (assembly GCA_905132765.1). Lineage (NCBI taxonomy): Eukaryota > Viridiplantae > Streptophyta > Magnoliopsida > Brassicales > Brassicaceae > Moricandia > Moricandia arvensis. Next base: position 84,260 of record CAJHQP010000430.1, on the reverse strand, counting down.
CCGAGAAACATTTGTTACCTGGCTGGTTCAGTTTTACATGTGATTCAAACGATTCATTTTTTTTCCTTACTGTGATTCTAGGGGGAGCTTGTGAAGGTCTTTGCCAATGAGAATTGCAAGATAACATGTCGTAAGTTTATGCTTTTTACTTGGAAAATTTTGGTTTCTCATATTCAATTTAAGAAGCATTAGTAAGACACCTGTTTTTGTTTTGACCTTCAAGAGTGAAAGAAATTATAGCTAAAGGACTTGTCAGTTTATACTTCAGTTTTCGTTTCTCCTGTCTGTTTTGTGGCTGATTCCATAACTCAATTCTAGCTTCATCGTTAAGCTCAATTTGTTATTATTCTAAGATACCGCGGGATCATTACACCAAATATTCTGGAATTAGCTGGTAATTGTCTTCTTTTTTTTTAATTGACACAGATCCAGAGATGCAGAGTCATATAGAGAAGAATCTTCATAACAGTCATGCATCGTTCAAGGTTTCCTATGCGGTATGGCAGTTCTCGTATTTCATCTTGTACATGTGTTCTTAGGCTTCTAAGAATGTTCCTTCATATACCTTTATGTTCCTTCGTGTATTTTGTTTACTATGTGATCTCTCTTTTGAAACAGATTGGTTATATGGATATATGGGAAGCAGCTAGTTTGTCCATCAAAAAAGAAGGCTACAGCATCAAACCTAATAACGATCCTGTAATTACAGAAAAGTTCTCCTCTTCCACCGCTGTAAGAGTCTTTAATCTTTGCTGCATTATAATGTTAGCATATGTGCTGAAGGTAACTAGCTATGAAGAATGAACTAATGCTACGATCTTTCTATACTTCTTTTAGGTTATGATTCCCTTTGAACAGCCTGCGGATTTTGTGATTATTGGTAGTGATGGCGTGGAGCATCTCTTTCGGGTGGATAATGATGCAACAGATCTTAGCTGGTAAGTATTATTTATCCCTTTTTTGCATCATCGTGTAAATGCAGAAATGAAGCCAGTCAATCTTATGTCTCGTGTGTTGTATTTTGGCAGCTCAAGAGACACAATTGTGCTCACCCTCAGATTATTTATTAAGAAGGTAAATGTTTCTGGCAGTTAAATCAGTTTGTCATAAGGGAAACTCATCATACAAAGATTAGCTTTTTTGATTGGTTGATCATTTGGTCTGTGAATTTGTTGCAGGCTCTGCAGAGAAAGAAGGGCAAAAAGAAAGGATTCTTGTTTAACAAATGAGTTTTTGGTAAATAAAAAAAATTGTTGGCTCTTTTTCTCTGACAATATTAGAGATAGTTTTTGAACCATTGAGAGTTGTTAAGTCTGATGTAGCTGATTAAAAAAAAAATTCCATCAATTTCAGTACAGAAGAAAAATGAGCAAAAAAATTATAATGGCCCTTTGTTCTTGTTAAACTAGTACTAAATTCATATATGAAACACATTAGCACATTCATATAATTACATAAACGCAACACAAAGATTCCAGTTAAGTAACAAATTTACCATTCTTCCCACTTGTTCATGAACTCATCCCACATAGTAAATGCAATGGAGTCTCGTAGAGAATCAGCAACATGCTCCCTAGGAGTAGAATCCATGTGCAGCAACTCTTGTTCTTCTTCTTCCCCTTCTCCACGTGATTCCTCCTCAGCCGCAGCATCTTTACCTTCAGCAGCAAAGAGCCAGTCATGAACCCCATCTTCCCTTTTAATGAAGTTATGCAGAGCACAAGTCACAATCACCAGATCCCTCTGGACTTGAAAATGATAAGGAGGCGCGGATTTCAGGATTGGAAACCTGGTTTTCAGAAGGCTGAATGATCTCTGCATAACGTTGCTTAGAGACATGTGCCTGTGGTTGAAAAGATCATGAGCGTTCTGAGGCATTTGTCGCGCACCACGGTACTCGTGGAGACCGTACCTAGCTCCCTGGTATGGAGCAATGAACCCTTCTGTGTTTGTGTAGTTTCTATCAACAAGATAGTATTTTCCTGGCAATAAAAAAGAAGTCATTATAGGACTAGAAGTAGTTGATTCACACAGGATCGTTCTGTATGTAAAAGAAAGTTACAAACCGTTGGGAGGTTGCGGGAAGTTCTGGATTGGATCATCTAGGACTGCTCTTAAGATGCGGGAATCTTTGATAGAGCCTTCCCATCCAGGGCATACACATATAAACTCAAAATCAAAGTTGCAAGCTACAAGCACGTTCTGTGTAAGTATGCCTTTCTTGTTCAGAAACCGGGGCTGGTCTTTTACAGGAAGGTTAGCAAGAAGCTGCAAGCCATCTATAACTCCAATACAATCCTGAGTGAAAAGCCATAAAACAAACGAAATTGAAGAACATTGTTGCATTGCATCTCACATACTTAAAATCTAGAGTTTCTGATGATTCTTTACCTTGAAATATGGATAAAGCCTTTTGCTATTGACTATATCTTCATGTGTTTCCACAACCGGTGGCTGAAAAAACCCTCGTGACACCGCCTTAACAGCCTTTAGCACATTGTTGAAATGGCGGCTAATGGTTTCACAAGAAAGGTGGAACCTCTCTTGTATCACTCTGATTCGCTGATTATGACCTATAATGCTTAAGAATATAGCAACCTGCTCTTCTACCAAAACAGTGATAGTATCTCGCAGCAAGCCTTTCTCTCTAAAAGTATCGGACAGTTTGTGAAACAGACGTTTATCCATCCGAAGCACTTCCCTGCAATCTTCAACAGGTCCTTGTAGTAAGTCTTTCAAGTATGTACCTCTTGTAGTAGGAAAAGTTCTCGGAGGTTGGTTTACTAGACTCTGGTAGTACAAGTAACCAGCAGCTGCAGCAACTAGTTCCATCTCATCCAATTCTATGTCAAAATCAATGCTACTAGTGGAAAAATCTGAAAGTAAAGCCAAAGGAAACAGAGTAACTCCAATACTGTTATTAAGATGGACGACTTATTTCCCTACGAAAATTATCATATAATATTAAAAGTCTCCCGAACTATGATACTGTTCTATATATCTCCAAAATAGTTTCAGAAATATAACTCACTATATGACTATTATTTCGGAAATAGATATTTCGAGAGACATCTCATACTATTATGATAGTTCTAGTGAGGAAATATCTGGTCAATCGTGTTATTATGATCAATGTTTCTACCAGTGACAATCTTTCATACATAGGAACACAACTAGAAAAAAATCAAATGTTTTATTTCAAAGATTGTTTCAAACACCTTGTAAGTTGTTCATAGCTTTGGTGCATTTGCTGATTGAGAATCTGTCTCCGTTCTTCTTACTCAAAGCTGCTGCTCTCAGTTTGGAAGCTGCTGCGATCTCTAGCATGGCTTCAACTATGGCATCACCACCAGCCTTGCGGTTTCTCCTGCGAGACGGCACAGAACTACCAGAAGGTGCTGTCGGAACACGCTTGTTGTGTCCATTAATGACGTGTACTTCATCTCCAGAGCCAGATGAAAGTTCATCATCATCAGACAGACATCATTCTTCAACATACAAAAACCAACGCAAGAGAATCAGATAGAAGAGAATGTGAGAAGCTTAGTACACGACCTTAGCTCGAAGCTTCGGTTCTGTGAAAATTTGAGCGATTGCTAATGGCTTTGAACATTAGGGATTCTAACAATTGAGTCATGCCCCTTTAGTTTTGTTTTCTTTTCATTAGTCATCTCAAAACTTTCAACAATTTATGTTTTTTGGCGTCATATTTTATCCGAAATCAAATTAGCCCAGAATCCAAAAAGACTTAATTTGTCAGTTTGAGATAGGATTAATCAACTGACTAATCTTCAATATCTCAGACTATTAATCAACAGTACCTGTTTAAGTTAATCACAATTTTGATTCACCATAACATAATCAACATTTACAAATGAAATTGGGAAGCAGGGGATTGATTATCTATAACCTTTACTCGATTAACTTATACTCCCTCTGTTCCATAATACTTGATGTTTTGGTGTATGCACAAAAATTAAGACATACACTACTTTTTAAAAAGTAACATTGAAAATATAAATCAAAATTAATTCAAATAATCCTTAATTAGAAGTATAAAATATCATTGGTCACACAGTTTTCAATAAAACTAAAACTAATATAAAATATCAAAACATCATCTATTTTGAAACATCAAAAAGTCTCTAAAACATCATCTATATTGGAACGGAGGGAGTATAAAGTTTACAAAAGAAAAAAAAAAGAGGAACAAGAACAGAAGACAACTCCAAAGAAACTATTATCTCTAATAATAAGATCAAATAAAGACAGACCAACTAGACAATGAAAGCTTTTTCTTTTGTTCAGTTGGGAGCCAAGAAATGAACACGAGCAAGTGTGTACTCTTTACCAGCAACCCAAACACCAGTATGTGACCACTGTACATCTTCCCAATCAAGATTCTCCTCCAACACCTGTTCTCAATTCCACAAACATCATCATCACATGTTTTAACTAAAACAAGTTTCCTAAACAAGAGTCAAAATTGAAAGTTATGTTAACCTCGACATGTTCTGGTGGGAGAGGAAACCCGATAGACCGCATAAGCTTTTGCGGGAGAGGTTTCTTACAGCGTGACCAACGGAAAACATCAACTGAACTGTTGTCTGAATCTGTTTTTTCACCGTTTGTCACATGAGGGAGAGGTTTCCTACATCGTAACCAACGGAAAACATCAACGGAAAGCATGACAGAATTGTTCTTACTGTTATCGATCTCCATAGCTTCTTGGGATGAGTGTTGTTGTTGTGAGGCTTGGAATGCTTTCATAGTCTTCTCTCCAGCGAAACAGAGCTCATACCTATTTTGTTTTGCATTTAAAAAAAAAAGGTTTGATTAAAGCATACAAGACCTCACTAACTACTGTTCAAGAAAACTCGTGCGTTTATGTTATTTCTGGATACCTGCATGAATGTGTTTCTAGGTACAAAACTTCTCCTTTCTTCAAGCGAGCAGAGGTGAAAAGAGGCTTTTTGAGACCCTTATCGGCCACAACACTTATATTTGATCCTGCAACAAAAAAAAAAAAAGTAAATTGATGCGTGGGTAAAAGTGATCTTGCCTCGGTAGATTATCTAAAGCGTTGGAAGGAAGTTTTCAAAGAGTTACCATGGTTCATTGCAAAGGTTATATTGTATTGTTACTTCTCGAACAAACCTTTGTTGCCGCAGAGCACTCTACAGAACGGTAAACAAGTCATAAAGTGCTTGAAAGATTTAAAAAAAATATATCAGAAGAAAATAATTTGAGTCTATATTTCGTCGTAAGATTGCACCAAATGCTTGCAGTCAAGAATACTCAAACATGTCTAGTCAAATTTGAAATGCAAGTGAAGTCAGGGGTAGAGAACTCAAAGATTTTGAAACTGCAAGTAAAGTACCGAAGCTGCAGCTCTGGTGGTCATAGACCTCTCAACAGCCATTGGTGCAAGTGTTGGCTCCACAGTTGAGGAGTGTGTAAGAGAGGGTTCCAGCTCTATAGTTCCACCTTCTTTCTGGAATCAAAACATTATTCAAACATTATTCAAGAGTTGAACACAAATTCACTTTCTAAACTGGATATTATGAACATACTGAAAAGAATATTATCAAGGAAACAAGGAGGATATATAACAAACAGATGTCAAATTAATTACCTTCAGTATATAGCACCGCTCAACTCTGTAACTGCAACCGATTCCAGCTCCCCATGCTCGAGAGCGGACATTGTTCCTTAGCTTGGAGGTATAGTCTTAACATATATATCGATTTAAAAGGGTTTGAATGAAAGTTCTCTTTTGATATAAACAGAGAAGAATTCAATATAATATCACATTTTGCTTATGAACATGGGAAAGTCAATCAAAGCATATACAGAAAACATAACTTACAATCTTCTGACGGCAAGATTCTGATGGTAGCACGCAACTCTTGCAATGTCGGTGGAGGAGGAGAAGCTGTTGGACGACAATAACCTGTATGCATGAGAACTAGAAGACATACCAGAATCAGTGGTATGTTAGTTTTGAACCAAGGCATGAAATGCAAAGATTCTTAGGACATGCACCAGCAACAAGATCGGAATCATATGTGTATATATCTGTTCCCCATAGCTGGCCACTTCTTACCTGCATAAACATAAGCCAAAGGTCTCAGCATGCAAGTGTCAATCATATCAATAGGCACTGTACAATTATTGAGCTTAAACAGAGATACAGATTGGAGCCAACGCTATATGAGAAACTACACCACACAAGTCCTTTTAAGAAAAAACAATAAAAAGATTATGAGAGTCTTAGACATATCTTCGTCTTACTTGTTGATTAGTAGCAGTAACATACTCAGCTGGAATCCGAAATTCAAGAGTGGGGCCATTACTTGCGAAATCACCACTTTTTTCAGGCTGAGAAGATTCATAACCCTTCCACAACATAATCAGTGGTTGCATACATTCCCCAACTTTGTAAACAACAATCGGAACCTCTGATTTGCCTGGATCATCAGTAGAACAAAACTCAACAAGCTGAGGCTCTGACCAAAACTATATTCCATATAAAAGCAGTAGAAACTTGATAAATGTGATCTCAACCTTAGACCACTCGTTTAAAATGCAGAGATATAAGCAACTTTAAGCAGCATTGAGGGTGAAACCGATTTTTGGTCCAATCATATTATATTTGACATCATACCGTTAGTGTAAAGGGCTGCAACCTAAAGACAAGCCTAAGAAGGAAACCTCATAGATTAATTATCAAGTACATATGTGTCGCAGATGATCATCATCAATGCACATATAAAAACGAATGCCAATTTAACTGGTTATTTTTTTACTATTGTTCTCCAAGCAGTGTAAATCGATCCTTTCTCGAATACACAGTAACGAATAATTACCTTGTACCCTGCAAAAAGAAACACAATCAAACATGGATGATGCATTAGTAGCCAGATTAGTGACTGACAAAAATTTAAGGACTTAGACTATTAACTTACATGATAAACGAAATGAAGGAAAGATAATCTTCTTAACACAGAAAGTAAGGGAGGCGCTAGGGAAGAATATTGAAAGAGACGGCAAATTTAGGTTTACAAAGTACAAATAGGGGGTGCACAATTTCTTTTAAAGGTTTTTATCTCTTGAGTCAAAAAATAAAACAATAATGGTACTGAGATATTCCAACAATAATCACCACCCTCTATCATATAATGTCGTATCGCCTGCAGGTTTGACTAAATATGTTCAAATTTCAACCAATCCTGGCATGTCTCACTAAATGGTAAAATATAAAGGATTAAGCTAAGAAATGAGAGGCCAGTAATTAGACAGCGTCTAGTATAAATGCGTAAGACAAAGAGACGCACCTATCGTTATCCTGACTCCTTGAATGGTCACGGTCATGGTTTGTAGTTTGTGGTCTGCCTCTCGGTCTCAGCATTCTCTTCCGTTGCTGAACTCCATACTTGAAGGTATCATTCTCCTTCTCTGCAGCTACTTCACCCTCCAAACACCCATCTTCAGGTTCTTTTTCATTGATTCTGCTTCGCTTTTCAGCTCTTTCAACTTTGGAATCACAATCCCTCTCTCTCCTTTTGTGTCCCTAGTATAGCTTCCAGTATTCATTTTTCCACTAAAGTCATCGCCTAGGCGCTCAGACTTAGCATCCCTGTCGCTCTTAGGACCTTGAATCTCCCTCTTTGCCTCACTATATATCTCTCTCCCATCATTCCTAGCATAGCTTCCAGTGTTACCTTTTCATCTGCTGATTTCTCTCAAACATGGCATCCCTGTCACCGTTAGGACCCTGAATCTCCCTCTTGGCCTCCCTGTATATCTCTCTAAACCCTGACATCCTTAGTACCATCTCTCGACTCCAACAGCACAGGCGTGTGAGTCAGATGTGAATCACTTGAAGAAACCGTCGCTGGCAGGATGGAGACAGATACACGCCTTGAAGAGGACAGCGTCTCTCTCCATCTCGAGGTTCACTTCTAGGACCCTTGACCGTTCTTGATTCGAGCTCATAAGGAGCAGAAGCAGCAGCAATAAGTGGTGAGTGAGAATGAGAATGAGGAAGCGTGTGAAGGTGAGGTTGAGATTGGAGATGCTGATGAACCTGAGCAGGTGGTGGAGTAACAGGGGGATGAGTGGATTTATGGTAAGAAGATCCTGAATGCTCGTGAAGGTATTTGGCTGATGAAGAAGGATGAGTAACACCCTCTTCGTGAGATCTCTTCAGAGCATCACTTCAATTCACAAACACCTTAAAATTCACTGCTCCAACAGAGAGAACTGAAACTTATTCTTTCGAAAACTTACAGAAGCTATAGAGAAGACAAGGAATCTGTATTACCAGAACAGCCAATGATGCTCTAAAATGAACGAACACAGAAACAAAAAGACAGGACTTTTCACCAATAAAAACTGAAACAGAGCACGGATGAGCAAACTCTTGTGGAGATTTTTATGCCGGAAGATAAAAATGGCAGACTTGTTTGGGGCTTTTGCACCCTCTCTCTTACTCCCTCTTCTGGTTTCTCGTTCGTTGCTTGCGGGTTGCTTGCTTGCTGGTCGATCTCGGACAAATGTAAATGGTCTGGTTCGATCCATCTCAGACCGTGCACTTAACCCGCAATTTTAGGTTTTTGTATATTGCGTACTTACCCTCATACTTATAGAATCTCTCGTAATTTTGTGAAAACTTTGAATTTTTATAAATAGTTGTAAAACTTAAATCAAGCCCTATGGGCCTATTGACAAAAAAGCTCATATGGGCCTAACCCGCCATATTAGGCCGAACTGGTCGAACCTATAAGCAATAAGTTAATATGCCGAAGAAACTGACCCATATGATATGGCCACAGAAGTCAACTGAATGGAACCACATGAGATTTGAGAATAAGGAACAAATCAGGGTCTAGCCGATCAGATGACATCGGATCATCCCAAAAAAGGTGTTTTTTTTTGCTGCAATGTCCATATTTAAACGTCACATAAAAGGAGTTTGACCCAACAAAAAATAACAGAAGGACATAATTTTAAGAAAAATTATTGTTTGTGTTATAGATATAAGCTTTTAAACAATTTGCTGATTGTTCTATGTTCAACAATTTAATAGTAATTATTATTTGTGATCAGCATTAAATGTTTATGGTTTTGTAATTATCAAGCTAGTTTTGTATCGCATGTCCAGGCTGAGCTATGTGTGTCTGACGTCGAGCTCTACGTGTCGAGTAAATACGGGCTTGGTTGACTTTTCTTATATTGTCGCAATCTTCTGGCTAAAGCAAAAAACGATGTGCGGTGTTCAAATAAGTCAACGTAAAAACAGAGCTCATTAAATTTTTTTTTTTTTTTTTTTAACCAGGTGTTGAGCTTACGCTCCACCACCTAGGCCCGGCGCCAGCCTTTGCCTGTACCGTTTAGGGTCCTGGGCACGCCTCCCCCTCCCCGCGAGTCGAACAGCTGACCTCCCAGTTTGAGCCTCCCAGCTCGGGGCATGTACCACTGGACTACGAGGTCCTGGGTAGCTCATTAAATTCACTGATTCAAATTTATGATTTATATTTAACTCGAGCGACCATGCATGAACCACACTCACGAGAGCCTTCAATTCCCTTGTAAAATAATATTTTCAAATTTTGAATGACATGAGGATGTCCTTCACTATACAATCATTAGTATTTGTTCCATTGTTTGTAGTAGTGGTACATGCAGTAGTCATTGCAGCCGAAGATGAAAACTCGCCGGAGGAGGCAATGTTTCCAGCTATGTTTGTGTTCGGAGACTCATTGGTGGACAATGGAAACAATAACCGTTTGAATTCGTTAGCTAGGTCCAACTATTTACCTTATGGCATCGATTTTGACGGTGGTCAACCCACCGGTCGGTTCTCTAACGGCAAAACCATCGTCGATTTCATCGGTACGTACGTAACGTCATTATTTATATACACATGCGTATATATATGTGTTCTATTAAATAGTGTTTTTTTTTTTCCTTAAAATGAAGCAAAGCATACTATTCAAGTTACCTTTACAAATACTATACTAATGCACATGTGAACCACTCTTCTGAAATCAGTCCTCATTCCTTAGACTCTCTACATGCATGTAGTTTTGAGTCAATGGATGCATGTTAAACATTTTGGCATGAATTATACCCTGGCCTTATTTATTCAATGTTTTAAGTTTGTTAACATTTTGGAATGTCATATTCTCTTTTGTAATGAGAACAACTAATAATAGTGGGGGATTGAATGCATGCAGGAGAGTTGCTAGGGCTGCCGGATATACCAGCGTTTATGGAAACGATAGACGGAGGAGTTGATGTTCTCCGGGGAGTGAACTATGCCTCAGCTGCCGGAGGAATCTTAGAAGAAACTGGTCGCCATCTCGTACGCATACACTTTTCTTAATTATCTACATAATACATGTGATGATATAATTACAAAAAACATTTAACCCAATGAGATTATCATTTAACCAAAACAGTAGACATATATATAACCAATCGAATCACGAATAGTATTTAATGTTGAGTGACTTGGTGCATGAAGTTTTGAAACCAACTCACCATAGGCCTTTGAAACGGTGACATTTGTCTATATACGAGACATGCACATGAGTATTTAATGGAGATTGCATTGCATGCATGCAGGGAGAGAGATTCAGCATGAGAAGACAAGTGGAGAACTTCGACAAGACATTAATTGAGATAAGTCAGGGGATAGAGCCAGTAACAGAGTATATGGCAAAGTCATTGGTGGTGGTCTCATTGGGTAACAATGACTACATTAACAATTACTTGAAACCATCGCTTTTCCTCACCAGCTCTATCTACGACCCTCCTTCTTTCGCAGACCTCCTCCTCTCTAACTTCACCTCTAATCTCCTTGTAAGTTCACGTTACTTAGTCCCCCACACATACGTAACAAATGTAGTTATTGCCATTATGTTTTATTCAACGTAGCAATGTTGTATTATGGGCTACAACAGCACTCATGTTAAACTGAAAATTGTGAGTTTATGTAATGTGATATTAGGAACTATATGACAAGGGGTTTAGGAAGTTCGTGTTAGCTGGTGTTGGTCCATTGGGTTGTATACCAGACCAGCTAGCTGCTCGAGCGGTTCCACCGGGTGAATGTGTGGAGGCGGTTAATGAGATGGCTGAGCTTTTCAACAACCGTCTCAAGTCGCTAGTGGATCGTCTCAACTCCGACAACAAAACCGGCCGCGACGCCATATTTGTCTATGGCAATACCTATGGAGCTGCTGTGGATATCCTAAACAACCCTATTGATTACGGTTAAGTACCTCACTTAAACTATTCTTTGAAGAGTATATATGTTCAAATGAATGATACTGTTTTATTTTTAATCGTATTGTTTATGTTCTAGGATTCGAGGTGACGGATAGAGGGTGTTGTGGGGTAGGGAGAAACAGGGGAGAAATTACGTGTTTGCCACTAGCTGTACCATGTGCATTCAGAGATCGACACGTGTTCTGGGATGCTTTTCATCCAACACAAGCTTTTAACCTCATAATCGCTCTTAGAGCGGTTAATGGTTCCAAATCCGATTGTTACCCCATTAATCTATTTCAAATGTCTCGTCTCTAATTAAGTATTCTCAACAATCTTTCGTTTAATCGTATCTCTTTGTATTTCCTTTTTCAAGTTACTCACATTGATTTATCTTTTGGATTTTTCAATTAATGCATTTTTATCGTTATTATTTTTCGTGATACATTTATTTATCTATCTGTATTTTGTATTTTATAAATGCATTTTTAGTTGGTCTTCTGTTTAGCTCAACGCTGGAATATTTGGTGGAAACATTTACATGGCCCACAATAAAATTAAGAAAGCCCAAATTGAAATTTGGTAAGCCCAAATAAGGTAAGTAACTAGCTCGGCCCACTGAGAAAGAAGATAAGCTTGGGAATACACACACATCTGACAAACTGCAAAATAATTATCTCCGGCGCGATGGAAACGGAAGCGGTGGTTCGAACCGTCGCCGGCGTCGACTGTTTCGTCTCACTACCTCCTCAGATACTCCACGTGCTTCAGTCCACTAGCTCGTCTCTTCTCCCTCCGCTTCTCCCAGTCGAGCTCCGCTCTGGTGATCATCGTTGGCCAGTTGCTTGGTCCGGCTCTAGCTCATCCTCTTCTGCGATCGAGGTTCCTCTCCTTCTCTATTGACCTGATCCCGTTTGGAGTTCTGATTCTCTCTCCTTTTTTTGTTCTCATTGCGTTTTCAAATTTCGATTCTTCCGTTAAGGTGTCTCGAGTGTTTGCGGAAAGCATATCGTTGCCGGATGGTACAGCTGTTCAGGTTCGAGTTCTTTCCAACGTGCCGAAGGCTACTTTGGTGACAGTTGAACCAGAGACTGAAGATGATTGGGAAGTTCTCGAGCTCAATGCAGAACTTGCCGAGGCTGCTATACTTAGTCAGGTATATTGATAATCCCTCTTGATCTTATTGCAAGTAAACATTTTGCTTTCTAGTTGACTTTAAAGTTTACCATCGTTGCCTCGTTTCCCTCTTCCTCTTTTTATTAATTCTCTAGATTATGTAAGGTTTTGTTTTCGTATCTTTATGACTCGTGCACGATTCAGTAGTGCCTTTAGTTTATGGCAATGGGAGAACCAGTTCGCTAATGGTATGCTGAGGTAACTTTGGAAACACGTTTTTTTTTTATTCAGGTGAGGATACTTCACGAGACCATGAAGTTCCCTTTGTGGTTGCATGACCGAACTGTGATAAGATTTGCTGTGGTTTCAACATTTCCACCAAAAGGGGTGGGTAAGACCATTTTTGTTCTGCACTTTTTGTTTGTTTATATTAGTCGTTTATTACCATATTTTCTAGTTTTTTTCCAATTTATCTTCCATAGGATACCAAATGGGGTTAATTCATGATTACTAATCTCTTATGATTACAAGCATTACAATTTGACTAATGACAGTTTTGTTTTTACTGCTTGCTCGTTTTCAGTACAACTTGTGGCAGGAACTGAAGTGGCTGTGGCTCCTAAGAGACGTGAAAGGAATCTCAACGCGAAAAAGGGTCTTGATGCTTCGGATAAAGGATGGAACAATGTGAAAATCATGTTACGTGTACAAGATACCACTAGATCAGCTTTTCATGAAGCTGATGTCAAAGGATTTGATGTAAGGGTAGCCCTCACTTCCATTGCGTATATTCATCCAGAAACTGCCGAGAAATACTCCCTAGAATCTCTTCAAATTATTTCTGTATCCCCAAGAATACCTTTGAAAGGTAGTGTGAAGAAAGACGAAGCCTTAAATATGAAAAACAGCGAAGCTTCAAAGGTGATTGGGAATGGTACTCCCAGCTCAAAGAAAGAGCCCCGTCGAGCAATTATTCGTCTTGTATTTTCAGATTTAGCTGCTAAAGGACATTTAATGATGGTCGAGTCTCTTCGTCTCTATCTAGGAGCAGGCCTTCACTCATGTGAGTAAATTTTGCTCAACATACAGATACCTTTGTTTTATGTTCGTACTAATTTTTGAGAGTTTTCATGCATCTTTTGAATCCAAAAGATATGGATTTCACCATTTTTGTATGTTTCCATTCTCAATTGAGGTTACCACAAAATAATCAATGTCTGAGTAAGAGTTATCATTTGTATGTAGGGGTTTACTTAAGGGGATGCAATGTCAACGTGAACAAAGAAGTTCCTGCTCTTTCACTTTCTCCGTGCATCTTTAAGATTTCTGAAAAGGAAAACGTGCTTGATAGAGGTACGGATATGCATGGCAATCCAAATTCTAATAGAAGAAGCAGCCATCCACCTTCTGGCTTGACCACCAATGTGGATGTTGTGGACTGGTCTGTGCACGAGAAGGTTGTTTCGGCTCTTTTATCTGAGGGTTTACATATTGAAGAAGAACAGGATAATACCTATCAACTTAAGAATAAGAAAGGACTGGAATGCCTTACTCGCCTGTGGTCATTGGCACAGCGGGATGCTATTGCGTCAGTCACAGGAGTTGATGTTAGTTCGTTGATTGTAGGAAGGGAAACTTTGTTCCATTTTGAAGTGGGAGCGCTCGAATCTTATAAGTCAAGAGACGGGCAGCCTCCTGTTGTTGATCTTCTGGAAATTAAGAAGGAAAAAATTGTTCCTTTAGAAATTTTGTACGTAATGACAGTATCTGACGAGTCTTCGCTTGGTGATAAATTCATGGCATATGAACTTACCTTGGATAGAAGTGAGAAGAAGGACAATGTGGTTCATACTGAGCAGATGCTTGAGAAGATGAATCTTGGCGAACCTATATTTTTCTCTTCTGCTAAAGAAAGACATTGTAATAAAGGTGTTTCCCCGGATATATCTTCCTTAGCGTGGATGGGCTCAGTTGTGTCGGATGTTATCAAGAGTAGGTTTTTTCTCTCTTATCATCTTCTTGTTTGAATTATAATATCATGATGGCGCTCTATGTTATACAGTTATATATATGTGTGGCTGCGGATAAAAACTAAATCGATGAGTTATGTATAAGCCTTGTGTTATGCTCTCTGACAACATAAACTTTGCTAAGATTTTGGTTTCATTCTGTGTTAGTTTTGTTATTGGATGCGTTATAGTTGCATATAAAATGTCCACGAAGCAGTTTTTTCCCTCAACTTAAACTGCTTGATCATCTACTATTCCTGTAACCTTTACATGTGTTGGATTTTAACTTGTATATTTCATTGCATCTGGATAATGTTCATGAGATCTGTTCCTACAGGGATGACCGTGTTGTTGTCTCCGACAGCTGGAATGTGGTTTAGCAAATTCAGTATTCCTTCACCTGGACATATTCTCATATATGGGCCTCCTGTGAGTTCCCGTCCCCTTTTTTGCTGTTCCATTTGGAATCCCTTAAGTATTAATATAGTGCATTTTTGGTCCCTGGATTTACTTGTATTTGTTGCCAATTGATTCTATATCTTCATTAACATTAGTACGTTACCCACTCCAAAGCTATCCCTTTGGCCAGTCATGAATATCAGGATGTTTATATCAAAGCTTCAGATCTTTTCTTTTCACAACCTTGAATCTTTGGTTCCCAGGCTTCAGTCGTTTCTTAAGTTCTTTTTTTTTCTACTGGTTGAGTACCTGGTTGTTTACTAATGTGAGTTTCTGGTTGCTAGGGTTCAGGAAAGACAATATTAGCAAGAGCTGCTGCAAAGTACTTTGAGGAACAAAAAGACTTGTTGGCACATGTGTGAGTGGTTGTGGTTTACTTTTCCCTCTGCTGATCTACTCCAACCAATATCATTTGTCATCAAGTAACTCATTGGCACGATTGTAGGCTAAGTGTTGATTTTCCTTGTGCAGGATTCTGGTATCCTGTTCTGCACTTGCCTTGGAGAAGGTTCAACACATCCGTCAAACCCTTTCTAGTGTAATAGCTGAAGGCTTGGAACATGCACCATCCGTCATCATTTTGGATGATCTTGATAGCATTATCTCATCATCTTCAGATAACGAAGGAACTCAAGCTTCGAATGCGATTACGATGCTTACAAAATTCCTAACAGATATTATAGATGATTATGGGGTATGAACTTTTGAAAAATATCAGGTCCAACATTTCACTTATATCCACGTTTATGGTGACACTTATCTACGCATCACGAGTTGCTCTCCTGGAATCTTGTGAAGCTAATTATCTGAGAGATGACTTCTTCTTGAACCCACTCTTCTCCAAGATATGCCTTTAGGGACTCAATCCTAGCTGATATATTCTATTTCTGCTCATTTAGTTAGTTCTATTTTTGTTCACTCAACAGGAATACAGGAATTCCTCTTGTGGAATTGGTCCACTTGCATTTGTTGCTTCTGTCCAGTCTCTTGACCAAATTCCACAGACATTGAGCTCATCAGGTACAAACTTGTTATATACCAGTACCTTTCCCTGTTTTCGCGTAAATGATATATGTTATTTTCAGGAAGATTTGACTTCCATGTGCAACTGACTGCTCCTGCTACCTCTGAACGTGGGGCTATACTGAAGCATGAGATACAAAAACGGCTTTTAGAGTGTTCGGAAGATATATTGCTCGAGTTATCTGGCAAATGCGAAGGATATGATGCGTATGACCTGGTATTTATAATTTCGATACCTTTTTATAAGATGTGATGCTGTGCAATAATCAGAAACGATATTTGAAATAAATGTTCCAGACCTTGAAGCTAATACTATCTGTGATTGTTATGTCATATATGTTATGGATTCAAGCTTACTCTTTCGTTGGTTTGAGCGCATGCTCATGACTACTCGAGGCTACTTCCTTTAGTTTTTCTTTTGATCATCGTTCTGTCCATTAATAGACATTGCGTTTCGTTGGATTCTCTATTTCCAGGAAATATTGGTTGATAGAGCTGTTCATGCTGCCATTGGCCGACATCTACCTTGTGAAACCAATGTATCCAAATATTCACTGGTCAAAGAAGACTTTACGCGAGCTATGCATGAATTTGTGCCTGTTGCCATGCGTGACATCACAAAATCTGCTTCTGAAGGTGGTCGTTCGGGGTGGGAAGATGTTGGAGGTGTTACTGATGTTAAAAATGCTATCAAAGAGGTATATATGCATGTCAATTGCCGTATCTGATTTTTTTTGCTCCCGTTAAGATTTAACTAGTGTGGGTAGGAAATTTGGCCGATATTGTTATTCTTTTAATAACTGTAAGCATCGTTAACCTGCATCTATTTGGCTTTATCTGCTAGCATTTACGTTTATCGTTGGATATTCTCTTACTGAGTTATCTAAGAATTAATCTGATGGAAAGAATTCCATTATATAACGTATTATTACGAGTTATGTTAACAATTACAGTTCTAATGATCCGTAGTTATTTTGAGAACTGACTGTAGAAATTCAACTTATTTGCTCTTTGGCATGTCCAGATGATTGAGTTGCCATCAAAATTTCCGAAAATCTTTGCAAAGTCTCCTTTGCGCTTGAGATCAAATGTTCTCTTGTATGGCCCACCTGGTTGTGGGAAGACTCACATAGTTGGTGCAGCTGCTGCAGCGTATTCCCTACGGTTTATCTCAGTGAAGGGACCTGAGCTCTTAAACAAATACATTGGTGCTTCTGAACAATCTGTAAGAATGAGACCTCTCTTTGTTATGCATCTTTTAAATGCTTTTCAGATGATCATCCTGCTTTATCTTTACTGCTGGATTCTCTTGGGTATTTTTTTTCTTAGCATTTACTGTGTGCTAGATATGTAAAGAAACCTGAGTGAAAAATGTTCATAGAGACGAATTTTTAGACAGCTTGCTATCTTGTTTTTTTTGTCTCAAAATCTGAAGAATGTTATCCTAGTAGTTCCACATATCTAATAACGACAAACACCCATCTCTCAGGTCCGTGATATATTTACAAAGGCAGCAGCCGCAGCACCATGCATACTCTTTTTCGATGAATTTGATTCAATTGCTCCCAAGAGAGGACATGACAACACCGGAGTGACTGATCGAGTTGTTAATCAAGTAAGTTACTTCAAAAGTCTGTGCATGCTCTACAACCCTAAAAGTTAAAACACCCCATGCCATATTTTTCTTTTGCGTAGTTCCTGACAGAACTGGATGGAGTTGAGGTTCTAACCGGGGTCTTTGTATTTGCTGCTACAAGGTATGTAAACCAGAATACGTCTATGTTCCTGACCATATTTAGGGTTCAATGCATTCATATAATCTACAGCAAACGGGTGGATTAAGACTTGGTAGTAATTCCATTTGATAGTAGCCATTAATTTTGAAGCGTATCTCAGTCCTGATTTTACGTTTTCATTCCATATAAAAGATGAATATACGACTTGTATAATGTTTTACCCATTAACAGTAGGCCAGATCTGCTTGATCCTGCGCTACTGAGGCCTGGCCGGCTTGATCGCCTTCTTATGTGCGACTTTCCATCCCCACCAGAGCGATTAGAGATTCTTACAGTTCTCTCTAAAAAGGTTAGTTCTACCATTTACATCATTTTCTACTATTTCTTCTGAGACCTCATATAAAGTCTTCATGGTAAATATTCTGAACAACCATAAACTTGAATCCACTGTGTAAAATTGAAGCATTTATATATATAGTACAAGGTAAAAATGATATATTAATAATCTTTGCTCATTTATGCAGCTTCCAATGGCAGATGATGTTGACCTAGATCCTATAGCTCAGTTGACTGAAGGCTTTAGTGGAGCTGATCTTCAAGCTCTTCTTTCAGATGCGCAACTTGCAGCTGTTCACGAGTTCTTGAGCAAAGAAGATAGAACCGAGCCCGGAACGACTCCAATGATAACTGATCGTCTTCTGAAGTCGATCGCTTCCAAAGCTAAACCATCGGTTTCTGAAACCGAGAAGCAAAAGCTTTATGACATCTATAGTCAGTTTCTGGATTCAAGAAAATCGGTATCTCTCTACTCTCTCCACCCTAGTTCCTCTTCCCATTAATACAAACCCATAAGATGATTACTAACAACATCAAAAACTTTTCTTGCTTGTAGTCGAGAGAAGCAAAGGGCAAAAGAGCAACCTTAGCGTAACCAAACGGCATCACAACTCACAGAGACAATGATGATTACATTTGTAGTCGTAGGAATCACATCATGAGGTATAATTTCCCTTGTGATATATATGCATAGTGATAAGCATTATAGTCGAATAAGAGAAGACAAACAATTAAAAAGGAGCAATAATGCTTTGGTCTCATATACATGGTAGTTTCTGAAAGATTCAAACGACTGTAAACAACGCTTTAGTGAAAACAGATTCCGGTTGGATTTTGAGTCGAACCACAACCAAACCGGTTCTGATAGTTGTTTTCGGATGTGCAATGTTCATGTTATAATGATTGTGATCAAGTCAAATCCCAAATCGGTTGACATATTCCAAATATTCATATGACCAAGGTTAGCGACTGTTGGTAACACCAAAACAAAAAACAAAAAGAGCTTGTTGTGTTCTATATTAGACCATGCCAGTGATTAGTGTTCTTATATGCCCATAACCATGAAAAGAGCTAACCAAATATACACAGAAGAAGAACAGAGTCAGTTAGGAAACTGTTAATGAGTCCAGTTAAATATCTCATCACGTTCAACAGAGACATATAACAAAAGAAGAAAAAAAAATAGAAACCGTTGTTTGGTTTTATAAATTGGGTGAAGAAGAAGAGGTTGCTATGACGTCTCTCCCTCCCTACTCTCCTTAACCCAAACGGCATGCATTTTCTTCCTTGTTGAACTTCCTTTCTCCGTTCCTTCACGACAACATGAAATAACTCATCACAATCTGTTTGATGTTTGACCAAACAAACTTCTATTAACAAAAAAAAAAAGTGACAAAAACCCAAACCAAAAAACGGTTAACAATAAAGGGATTAAATAGTCTTTTTCTCCTCTTTCCTCCACATTCTTCTCTTGTTTTCTTCCTTCTCTTTTCTGGTATATGAACAAGTTCTGAGCTGTGACCAGCATTAGACCAACAACAGTCTTTAAACCTTCTTTGACTTCTCTCTCTCTCTCTCTTTTGTTGTCTTCTAAAAATAATCCTTTTTATCTTGTTTTGGATTCAGAAACAGGCATTTGTCTTCACTTGCTGCCTCGGCTTGCTCTTCAGGTATGTCTTTGGTCTTGTTTTTTCATAACTTCCTGTGACTCCTTCATAGAGCAGAACACAAACAGGTATGTGGCATTAGCTTTGGTTTATCTATCAAATCATAAATGTATATAAAAACTTCTATAACCAGTTCCCTCATCACATGAACAAGTAACCACCATAAAAATATTATGAAAGAGGACAGATTCAGGACATGACAAGCTCTGTTCATTTGCATTCCTACAATTAGTAATACCACCAAACTTTGATGAGTGTACAACAAGTCATAGCAATTCAGGAAAAAGCCAAATTTTTATTCTTATTTTTCTCACAGATTCTAGTGGTCTTTTTTAAATGGTAAGGTTTGAGTACACGACTGCCTCTTCTTTTTGTATCTATAGCTAATTCTGTTTTTTTGAGTTGCTTGTTTTGTAAGATGACTCTCTTTTTTTGGATTTAGAAGATCTTTTGAGAAGCGTTTACCTTACCTCATCCTCATTCCTGAAATCACTCACATATATTGACATTCATTGGTACCATTGTCACAGGTCAGAGGCCACAAAAAAGAAACAGGCTTAAACTAAAGCTTGTTAACTTACATATGAATAACCAAGGAAGTCAGAACGTTGCAACATGCAAGCCCGTCACTACATTTGTTCATACTGACACCAACACTTTCAGAGAGATCGTGCAGCGTTTGACAGGTCCATCAGAGAACAATGCTGCAGCGATACCAGAAGCAACAGCGGTTAAAACCGCTACACAGAAGAAGCAGACTTCTAAGCTACATGAGAGAAGGCAATGCATGAGGCCAAAGCTTGAAATTGTCAAACCTCCTCTTAGCTTTAAGCCCACTGGTACAACACCATCATCTAAATCTGGTAATACCAACCTTTTAACAAGTCCAGTGGGCACTCCTTCTTCACTGCTCTCTAACCTGTCCTTGATAGAAGGAGATAAAGCAGACACAGATAGTTGTACAGAAGAAGAAGAGAAAGCCATTAAAGAAAGACGTTTCTACTTACATCCATCGCCAAGGTCTAAACCAGGGTATACAGAACCAGAGTTGCTTACTTTGTTTCCTTTAACATCTCCCAGTTCCAGTGGCAGACCATAAACTCCACACATCAATCATACGCTTGTTCTCTACTTACTATCCCAATGATCATGTACATGTAGCATTTCCCAACAATATCATTGAAAGAGAAAGACTGTTCACTTGCATTATCTCAATCAAGATTTGTCTCTGTAACATTTCTGTAGACCATTATCATCTAGCTTTGCAGCGTTTCACAGATTATATTATATCAAAACGCCACTGGCTCTCTTTCATCTGAAGATATAAAGCATTTAGTAAGTCGAAAATACTATTTCTTCGAGGATGAGAACAATCTCCAGACATAAAGACATTCATTCTCCCATCCACTTCCAACCAGCTACATCGTGCTGGCTTTTTCATTTCCTTTTTATTCATTAGGTTTCTCGACTTCATCACACCTGCAGCATACATGTTTGACATCCGAACGTAGTTCCCAGTGTCTTCAGATTCATCTTGCAAAAGATGATTTGCAACTGAGCATAGATATCTCCTTCATAAATATTCCACGGAAAACATCAATGGCTTCACTAGGACAACAACATTCAGCATAGATACGAACCACAAACTCCATGTGGTGAGATTAGTAGTAGACATCTCACTGAACAGAAGCTGAGCATCATCCTGACTTCCACTATTAACGTATCCTGATAACATTGAGTTATAGAGTAACCAAAGTTCTCCTCTTTGATAAACCATTAAAAATCTTATGAGTGTAATCTACATTACCACATTTGGCATATGCATCAAGCAATGCATTGTCAAGCATGGGTTCCTCTTCATCATGTAAAAAACCAGCCTTAATCGAGTTTCCTTGAACTTCTTTTACTTTACTAACTCGCAGTACATTGGTGCAGAATTTGACAATGCATAAAAGAGTAACAGAGTCAATAATGATTGCTTCATCAAATAATTGGTGCAAGAGGTTGATAAACTGAGAACGTTTTGTAAACTGAATGGAGTGGGTTAAAATTATGATATTCGTTTACTAACGGGGTAAATAATAATATAATAAATTATTTAGGTCCTTACATGCAAAACTACTATTTATTTTGTATAACGTCCTTAAGTAATCTCTCTCTCTTTCTAGACTCTCCTTTTCACATCTCGTCAGTAAAGTTAGCAGCTTTGATTCGGAAAGCATCTCTTCTGCGAATATGGCGACGCCGGCAGGTGAAACAGCGGCCGTAGCTGCAGCGGGCGGTGATGCTCAGCCGCAGCAGCAGCAAAGACAAGCTGGTGGGTTTGGGCAGACTATAACCGGAATCATAAGAATCGCAATCTTCTGCTACTTCGCTTCAAAGTTCTTCTCGCCGAAACAAAAACCTGTGGATCCTTCTAAGCCGCCACCTCATCTCATGTCCAATCTCTTTCAGAAAGGCGAGCCCTTGGTAATTGGGTTTCTTCAATTCGATTGCTTTCTCTCCTAAACACGTTTAGTTTTCGAGGTCTAAAGTATAAGTTTTGGAGAACAGGATATGTGGTTTTATCTATCGGAGAATGATAAATTCAATGACTTTGGGAATGATGGTGCGCTTGTTTGGCACGAGACGAACATACCTTATGCTGTGTGGAAGCCAGAGAGCACTAGGACCTTGTCTATGAAGTATTACCCATCCGAGGTTAGGTTTTATTCATATGCTTCCATCTGAGATATAGTGTCCGTTGTGTTGACATGTTTGTTGTTGCAGACACTGAAGAATAATGGAAGTCTCTATGCTCATGTCTTCTTTGCTCGGTCTGGTTTTCCTATAGATCCTAATGATCCTGAGTACAACCCTCTTAATTGCTTTGGCAGGACACATCGTAAGATGAATGATCCTTTTAACAAGAGTTGATAGTTAGATTCATGTAGTCACTAAGTTGTGTGACGACTTCTTTTTACACTATTTTCAGCTGTTGCGACTTACTTGCCAAAGCGAAAAGCAGATAAGAAGAAGAGTCTGTTGGGAAATCCTAAAGACTCTGCTGAATCCAATGCAGAAGTTGAGGTGTGAATCTATAGAAACCTGTTGATAAGGATTTGTATATGTTTTTAAATGTATTATGAAGTCTGTGTTATGGCACACATTCTTATGAACTAACAATACAAAGCAGACTTCGCAGGAGGTTGATAGTCATGACTCGGAACTGAAAGATGAGGGCCCTGTGGAATGGATATCCTACTGGAAACCTAATGTCACCATTAACCTAGTCGATGACTTTACTCGGTAAGTTCCTTCTGAATACTTGGTAGATGAAATGGCATACTTTCTTTTCCTCTGAGCTTACTCTTAAGATGAATTTCATAAGACGTTTGCTAATTGTCTTCAATTTCCTTACAGCTATCCACAGCATGGTGTACCACCAAACATAGCTCCTTGTATCCTTCCTGGCTTGCCAAATATTATTCGAGTTTTTTTTTTTACAACTGTCTATGCGCATATGTTTCACTATCATTTGAAGGCACTAGAGATATGTCCTGCTGCATGTTTCATCTCCCATGCCATTTTTAGTATAAGTTGGGTTAAACTCGTATAGAAAATTTTCTGTTTGCTTTCCTAAATTTATTGACAGACATACAGGTGGAACCTACTACAGTAAACTACTACCCTATAGTTTTCTTCAATGAGTTTTGGCTGCTAAGGGACAAGTTGATTGCAATCAATGAGACAGTCTCAGAGCTACCACTTAACATAGAAGTAAGCCCCATAAGCATGACAAAGTGGCAGCTATTTGAGCAGATTGAACAGTCTTTCCAGGTTCATCGTAGCTATGGAAGCATGCTTGATGGTGAATCTGACGAACTAAAGGTAATTTCATATGTCTTATTATATACTAAGATGTGCATCTAAGGGCTTTTAACTATGAATCTCGGAAGTAGGTAGAGAGATGTAATTGAATTTGAGCTGATTTTGTTCATTTTTTGTGATTAATAATATACTTGCAGAGGGTATTTTTGGAAGGCAATCCCTACTTGTTGGGCGTCACAATGTGTGTTTCGATGCTGCATTCTGTATTTGACTTCCTTGCATTCAAAAATGGTAAACGCCAAATAAAATAGATACCATCCTAAAATGCTTCTTGATATTTGCTATCTAAGTGTCTGTTGCTTTCCCTGCAGATATCCAGTTTTGGAACAAGAACAAATCTATGGAAGGACTGTCTGCAAAGTCTGTTGTACTGAACTTCATCTGTCAGTTCATCATCTTCCTCTACCTGCTTGACAATGACACTTCATGGATGATACTGGCTAGTTCTGGAGTTGGTGTCTGCATTGAGTTCTGGAAAATAGGGAAAGCAATGCGCATAGAGGTACATCTAATAACTTTAAACTAGAAAAATCAGCAAGTGACACTTTCAATCTGATCTTTTTCTTTGCATTTATATAAAACTGTTGGCAATTATTTTAACATTCCAGGTTGATAGAAGTGGAATGATTCCAAGATTGAGGTTCCACGATCGTGAATCCTATGCGAGAAACAAAACCAAGGAGTATGATGATATGGCCATTAAATTCTTATCCTATGTGCTTCTCCTCCTTGTGGCTGGATTCTCCATATATTCACTCACCTACGAACGCCATAAGAGCTGGTACTCATGGATACTATCTTCACTAACGAGCTGCGTCTACATGTTTGGTAAAAACAACAACATCAAAACACCAGCTCAGAACTCTTATGTGATTGATTCTATTGAACTGAAAACAATGTGTTTGTGTTTTGTATTTGCAGGTTTCATAATGATGTGTCCTCAATTGTTCATCAACTATAAGCTCAAGTCAGTAGCGCATCTACCATGGAGGCAAATGACTTATAAGTTCCTCAACACCATCATCGACGATCTCTTTGCTTTTGTTATCAAAATGCCAATGCTCCATCGTCTTTCTGTCTTCCGAGATGGTAAATACAAATCATTCTTTCCCTGATATTGTTGATTCATGTCTCTTTAGATAGTTTTGGAATTGACAGATACTGATGATGATCTAAATCTGCTGGTGTTGCAGATATAATATTCTTGATATACTTGTACCAAAGATGGGTTTATCCTGTGGACAAAACACGTGTCAATGAGTTTGGTTTTGGAGGTGAGGAGGATGAGTCTCCGGATCCAAAGAAGATCACTGACCAAGAAGATGACAAGAAAACAAACTAAAATAAGCTTTTTGGTTTTGTTTTTCCTACTTTTTTGTTTCTTTGTTCTGCCTTAGAAGTTTTGTTTTAGGCTCATATAAGATAAAATTTTATTTAAAAAGATCTTAAATCATGATTTATTTTTAAAATACAGTATAGTTAAGATATAATGTAACCATCATAACGTTTATCAGCACATGACAATACGAGTTTGGAGACAATAATCATAACAAGGGTTCTCCTCCATAACACTAATGAATGCAACAACATATATTTTCACTATTACATTGTCCATTAACAGTCCCCATTGAAGTGCAGAACTCAATGCATTTCATCATCCCTTGCATACATGGGCTTGTGTCGAAACATTGAGTAAATTTTTCTCCAAACCCTAAAACAAACCAAAAAAAGTATATACATTTAGAACAACTAACAATAGTAATTCACCAAGAAAAAAAAAAACAGATCAACCAAATCTTACAAGGCATAAGTTCAGGACTTTGACGACAATGAACAGAGGAGATACCCAACATAATGGTTAGAGCAAACACCATCAAAATTCTCTTAGTGGAATCCATTATATTATTAATGTAAAGAATGTTCATAATCAAATAAAAACACACTCTATTTATAGATTAGTTATTTAACAGTACGTTACAACTGTGGAATTAATTTTTTCTTGATAAAGAA
The DNA here is from genome assembly GCA_905132765.1 of Moricandia arvensis. Taxonomy (NCBI): domain Eukaryota; kingdom Viridiplantae; phylum Streptophyta; class Magnoliopsida; order Brassicales; family Brassicaceae; genus Moricandia; species Moricandia arvensis. The sequence continues at coordinate 58,757 of CAJHQP010000430.1, read as the reverse complement.
TCAAGAGTATATATTATTTCCGGTTTTAATTTTTTTTCAACCTACTCAAAGTCCAAACCATTATGACAGGTTCATGTCACATCTTATGAGGATTAGTATGATATCTAAATATACCATTTAAAAATATTCAAAAGAATATTTGGGAGATACTGTTAGAAAAAAATCTGGAGATAATACCTTTATACACGATATAATACTGAGAATAGATTATATCATTGATCATATCCCTATTATTTTTCTAATATCATAAATAAAGAATTCAAAATTTGTTTGAAATATATATTTACTATATGGGCCTTAGTTTTAAATCTTTTATGAGCCCAATACACTACGTCATCTTTAATACCGATAGAACCCATAAAAGTCCAACACTGATTACGCGGGAAGTGTGGGCGCGTGGGAATGAACCAGATCAAACAACTCCACGCGCAGTGTCTCAAAACTGGCCTAGACGAAACCAAAGATCTCTTACAACGATTGCTTCGTGTTCCTAATCTTGTCTATGCCCGAAAGCTCTTCGATCATCACCCAAACCCTTGTATCTTCCTCTACAACAAGCTTATTCAAGCTTACTCTGTTCATGACCAGCCTCATGAATCTATCTCCCTCTTCAATCTCCTCTCCTTTGATGGCCTCCGACCAAATCACCACACTTTCAATTTCGTTTTCGCCGCTTCTGCTTCGGTTTCGTCGGTTAGAACGTTACGGATGGTTCATTCGCAGTTTTTTAGATCTGGGTTTGAGTCTGATTCCTTCTGCTGCACTGCTCTAGTCGCTGGGTATGCAAAGGTAGGAGCTTTGTGTTGTGCGCGCAGGGTGTTCGACGAAATGCCTAACAGAGATGTACCTGTGTGGAACGCGATGATCACGGTTTATAAGAGCCATGGTGATATGAAGGCGGCGATGGAGTTGTTTGATTCGATGCCGTGTAAGAATGTGATCTCGTGGACAAGTGTTATATCTGGTTTTTGTCAGAATGGGAATTACTCTAAAGCTTTAACGATGTTTTTGTGTATGGAGAAAGACAAATCTGTGAAAGCTAATCATATTACTGTGACTAGTGTTCTTCCCGCTTGTGCGAATCTAGGAGCGTTGGAGATTGGGAGAAGGTTAGAAAGATATGCTAGAGAGAATGGGTTCTTTGATAACATTTATGTTAGTAATGCTACACTAGAGATGTACTCAAAATGTGGAATGATAGATGTAGCTAAACGGATATTCGATGAAATTGGAAAGCAGAGAAATTTGTGCTCATGGAACTCCATGATCAGTAGTCTAGCTACTCACGGGAAACACGACCAAGCTCTGGAACTTTATGCGCAAATGTTGGTGAGTGCTTTCTTCTTGTCGTTGCATTACAAGCATGTTTATCTCTTGGTTTTAAAAAGTTTTAACGTTATGATTCTCTGTTGCTACTTTAGCGAGAAGGAGGAAAGCCTGATGCAGTGACATTTGTTGGATTACTGCTAGCTTGTGTTCATGGTGGGATAGTGGTGAAGGGCAAAGAATTGTTCAAATCCATGGAGGAAGTTCACAAGATTTCCCCAAAGCTAGAGCACTACGGATGCATGATCGATCTCTTGGGGCGTGTTGGGAAGCTGCAAGAAGCCTATGATCTCATCAGAACAATGCCGATGAAGCCAGATGCTGTCGTTTGGGGAACCCTTTTGGGGGCTTGTAGTTTCCATGGCAATGTTGAGATAGCAGAGATAGCAAGCGAGGCATTGTTCAAGCTTGAACCTTCCAACCCAGGTAACTGTGTGATCATGTCAAATATATATGCCGCAAATGAGAAGTGGGATGGGGTTCAGAGGATGAGGAAGATGATGAAGCAGGAAACGATGACAAAGGCTGCTGGATATAGCTATCTTGTGGAAGTAGGAGTTGAAGTTCATAACTTTACTGTGCAAGATAAATCACACCCAAGATCTTATGACATCTATCAGGTTCTCGATGAGATCACCAGGAGAATAAAACCAGACAAGAGTTACTTTGACTCAAAAACAATGACCGAGGCTGTTGAATTTATGTTTATTTACTGATTTTTTGTGTTTTCACATTCTTATATTCAAATTTATATCAAACTTTGTTTTGTATACAATCTCTTGTTGAACAAACCCAAACATTAAGAAAGTTTCAGAGAGGTTAAAACCATATAAAGATGTAGCTTTGCATCTTGTTTTCAATATCCGTACATAGGCTTCTCGAGTCTGAAACTAATCATATGATCTTACTATCTTTCTTATTCGAACCTCGTAAAAATCCCACAAAGTAAAAAGAAAAAAACTCGTCCAAGGAATATTCACTAAATCCTTTACACAACTTTCTTACACCTAAACGGAGAGCACTATTATAAGAATGGTACTTTCGACGTTACCTATGAGCCGTTGGTGTCCTCGGCATGGTGTAGGGTTTCTGAGCCTTGTTCATTGGTGCACTAGAAACCACTGATCCAGGGACTGGAGCAGCATGGACTCCATAAGCCATGTGAGGCGGAGTTGAGAGGCTCACAGGTGTTCCAACTGCTGAGACCAATGGTCCACTTACTGGTTGACCTATGGTGGGTGTTCCATACATAGGAGGTCCATGTGGTGGTTGGGAGGCGGCTTGCTTTGCTGGTTTGTTTCCTCCTCCAGCTATAGCAGCAGAACCGTTGTTGTTGATGTTGTTGTTCTGACCAGTGATCGGTCCTTGTGGCGTTGAGACGTCTGCGTCGCCAACACTAGTAATGTCGTGAATGCTTGATCGTCTTCTGTCTTTGTTCATTGAGTTTAGACGAATGAAATACTTTTGAGCGTGGCTCGCGACTTGTGTCGGTGTTCTTGTCACCACAAAGGTTACGAGAAATGCTACGCCAATCACCTTTCCCGTACTTATCCAAACCAAGAAGAAATAACCTGCAACACAGAAGAGACAACCCATTAGTTCATCACTGTATTGCATATGCGGCTGACCTTACCGTTATATTCAATTCTAGTTCTACGCTTATCTACCCTTTAACAAAACCTTCAGCGACTTCAAGAGAGTAAAGTGAATAACGTAAGACTTTCTTGTCCTTTTCTAAAAGGAATGTGGGGTTCTCCAATAACGGAGGTGGATCGACTAACTATCATTTTTTCGAGGTTTCGGCATAATAAACAACATCTAGCTTCAACAAGTGGTGGAAAAGATGGTCAAAATTGTCCCAGGGGTTAGATAGCATCTCCCATCATCTCTAACATGGTGGATGTAATGATATAGCCGTTTAGACAGGGAGGTAATAAGAATTAATAAGGACAGCTTTCTCTGTCCCAAGCCAAGTTACACTTCCACTAATATCAGAGCCTTAGAAACTTTTACGAGACCATGAAGCATCCTCTAGAGTTAGTTACCTTACGTAAGTCCCCCTAGAAACTAAAATCAACACTTTTACTTCCAGAAAAAGGAGACCAAGAACCTAAGAGTTCATGTTAAGTTATTGCTTCTAAGCACAAGATGACTTCGAAAACTATAACTTGCTACAGGTTCACAAGAAAATCAAGATCCACGGATGCCTATTTTTTGTCACCTAGAGCGATAAGATTAATGTTCTTGAAGAATACTAAAAGAACAAGAAGCAAATAATAAGTAAACAAAAAATCACCTGTGCTCATCCTCAGACCAGGCAATACCCTTTCGTCGTTCTTGATCAGCCTTTGCTTTGCTTCCCTGGTCATGACTATTCCCTCCTTTCTTACTGCTTCCTCCATCATCACCAGCATCCTCAGGAGAAGAAGGGTAAGAAGGAAGAGGGACACATCCTGATTCAATCCTACTAATATCTTCAACTAAAAGCTCGTAATGCTCTTTAATCTGTTCAACACTTTTCCCTGGAACATCTGCAGCAATCTTCTCCCACTTTTCCTCAGATTCATCTGTATAATTAGCAAGAGCTCTCTCGAAGGCAACATCATCTTCCCTACTCCACGCAGAACCGTCACTAACTTCCTCCACAGTCATCTTTTTGTATTCTAATCAAACCCACAAGAAACTCGATACAATCTTACCCTAAACCCCACTCCAAAATCTGGGATTCAACAAAGAATTTCTGTAAAGTTCGAAACTTTTAGCGTTCCAGAAACTAGAGATCCAACAACTAGTGAAATCGATAGAGAGGGAGCCTCGGAAGATTATATAAGAAGACGAATCCAAGAGAGAATCTAATTCCCTATAATTAAGGGAGATAAACCCTACAAAAAAGATATCTTTGGCGTACTCTAGTGAGGAGGTAAGAACAGAGCAGCGAAGAGAGAGATGAGCTTATCCTATTCCTTCAGAAACAGAGATCAACAGGGAGAGTGAAAAGAGAAATTAGGGGGTTCTAGGGATTGCGAGGAGTTGAAGAAGAGATAGAAGGAGAGAGAGAGAGAGAGGTCAAAACGCCATTGTTAAAATAGAGAAACAGAGCGCCCACACCATTGATAAGCTCCAGTTTCTTCACAGCTCAGGTTCGCTGTTTATTTCCTTTTATTCATTTTTCTTCCTATCAATTAATTTTTTTTGTCTAATTTTTACTTTTGCTGGTAACTATTCTAAGTAAATAAAAAACTTACCAAGAAAAATTTCTTTTGACTAAGATTATATCTATCAAGTTATTGTATTTTTTTGGGATTACATAAGTGAGTTTCTTCTACTTTATTTTCAACTTTCATAATGCTATAGCATGTGCCAAGATATAATTTTGGTGACATTTGGGGTCCTAAGGCAATCATTGATGAATAATAATTATTTTTGTACTGCCATGTTATCATTCTTTATCATTAGACAAATAAAGAATTACAAAGTGTTTGGAAGTTCAATAGAATTAGAAGAACTAGTTTATATTAGTAGCTCTAGATAACTTTTCTGTGATTTAACAAAAGAAAAGAAATACTGAAGCCTCTTTAAATAACAAAAACATGGGACAACTACATATAAGTTGCTTTATGAACTAAACTTTCCCGTTCATGCAGTATATATGAATTAGTGGCTAGTCATTGTACACTAAAAAAGCTTTTACAAATAGTGTATTCACTTCACTTGTATATGAATATAATTCTTTTCACAACATCTCTCGATCTTGAAAATAAAATGAAAAATGGAAATAAGCTCAAGAGGTGGACAAACAAGTTATGGAAGATGGTGATGGACGTATTATCCATAAATATCCACCAAACCAGACCTGTCCCCATTCACTATTTATCCCATCAATTCACAGGTCTCTGTACCCATTTATCTTTTCCTCTTTTCTAATGCGAACATATATGAGAATAGTCACACATGGATTAAGATTCCTACCAGTTGCGACTAATCACAATGATACAGATAACTACCATATAGATATTTTGTTCACAAAAAGCCAAAAAGAACCGCAATATATGTAATATCGAGCATCCTTTATTTCAAACATTGAAAGGTTATGTTCCGAAAATGTGCTCTCATAGTCATAAGGAAACACTGAAAGAAAGTAGAGTTAAGCAAAAGAGCAAATCGATCTCTTTCTGATACAACTTGAACAAAGTTTCACATGAACCATCATTTAAAACAAATGCATTACCTTCTACTACTCCTGAAGTAGATTTGCATCCGAAAACCTTAAATAGTCTGCTTCAGATTTTATTTCCATGGAGAATAATAGCAAATTCCCTGCAAAAAGGCATATAAGACTTATGAAGGACCAGGTGATAAAAAAAAAAGACTTATGAAGGACCAAATTAACTATAGAGCCTAGAAAAGTCACTCTACCATTTCACCGGAACAATTAACTAAAAGGCTAAGTGACCATATATATATATCTTTGTAAGTTTGCAACAAGAAATTAAAAGAGAGCAAGGATTGGAGATGCAAACCTGTCGTTAACAAGGGTTTTAAGCAGCAGCCTGTAGCAACTCCCTTTCAGCGCGTTCCTTGATCCTTCTCTCAAGCTCTGGCCTAAAGTGCCTTATCAGACCTTGCACGGGCCATGCAGCTGCATCACCCAATGCACAGATTGTGTGTCCTTCGATCTGCTTGGTTACCTCTTGAAGCATATCAATTTCTTCCAGCTTTGCATTGCCGACTTTCATTCTCTCCATGATCATCCAGAGCCAACCTGTTCCCTCTCTGCAAGGAGTGCACTGCCCACAGCTTTCATGCTTGTAGAAGTAAGAGAGCCTTGCAATTGCATCCACAACATCGGTTGATTTGTCCATCACAATGACCGCTGCAGTTCCTAGCCCTGATTGGACAGCCTTCAGCGCATCAAAATCCATCAGCACATCCTCGCATATGTTCTTAGGAATCAAAGGGACAGAGGAGCCTCCAGGAATGATAGCAAGCAGGTTGTCCCATCCACCTCTAACACCTCCACAATGCCTCTCAATCAGTTCCTTGAGAGGGATGCTCATCTCCTCTTCAACGGTGCATGGCTTGTTAACATGTCCCGATATACAAAACAGCTTTGTCCCAGAGTTATTCTTCCTACCAAAACTCGAAAACCACTCAGGTCCACGCCTTAAAATGGTAGGAGAAACAGCCACTGTTTCCACATTGGTAACAGTTGTGGGACAACCATATAAACCAGCATTAGCAGGGAACGGAGGCTTCAACCTAGGTTTCCCTTGCTTCCCTTCAAGACTTTCAAGAAGCGCAGTCTCTTCACCACAAATGTACGCACCCGCCCCAAAGTGGATGTAAACATCGAAGTCATACCCAGAACCACATGCATTCTTCCCCAAGAGACCAGCTGCATACGCTTCTCTTCTCGCCTTCTCAAGATTCAAACGTTCATTCACATACTCACCCCTGATGTAAATATAAGCTGCACTAGCTCTCATTCCCACACCAGCAATCAAACACCCTTCCAACAACTTGTGAGGGTCATGACGCATGATCTCCCTATCTTTACAAGTCCCAGGCTCACTCTCATCAGCGTTGACAACCAAATAAGAAGGACGCCCATCAGACACCTTAGGCATAAAAGACCACTTAAGACCAGAAGGGAAACCAGCACCACCACGTCCACGAAGACCAGATTTTTTCATCTCATTAACAATCCAATCAGTACCCTTGAGCACCAAATCTTTGGTCCTATGCCAATCACCTCTCTTCATTGCTCCCTTGAGAAACGGGTCGTGTAGCCCATAGAGGTTGGTAAAAATCCGATCTTCATCCTTGAGACCACCGAATTGAGTCTTCTCCGGAGGCGGAGGAGGTGGAGGAGGCTGTGGAGTGGCGGAAGTGGATGCAGCTTGGGTGCTGAATGACCTCAAAGCTGGAGCCAATCTGTTACTTTCCTTCCAAACTGAAACTGCCCTCTGCAAGCCAAGAATCCCTCTCACGGGTGCCTGTCACCAAATGCAGAGAGTAGAACATAAAGGTTATATAGAAACAAATATTAAAACGTATGATCTGGTCCTAAAGCAACGGCTTTATAGTAAGAAACCAATCGCTGTGAAGCAAGGACAGTATCGAAGAACAACGAGCAGATCAAAATCAAATCCAAAACAATCATAGCCCACTAGATCTAATTGAAAAAGATGTCGAATTTTGCTATCATTCAGCTATATTAGATATAAACGCAACAAAAAGAATCAAGCTTTAAATCCCAAAAACCCTAACATTCGCGATCGAGAAAACAGAATAACCTAGAAACGAATACGAAGATCTGACTGAGAGAAACTGATTGCTTACCATGGATGTGAAATTTCTTCGAAGAACTCGAACAGAGAGACTCAGCCTTTCTTTCCCTTTAAGCTAGAAGGGGATGTAGAGGAGGAAGAATGTGAAGCGTGGACTGCGTTTATGCCCACCTGAGAACGACGAACTTGAGATAGCTGTTTGGTTCAGATTGGTCCGCGTCTACTATATTTTATATGGGCCTGGCCTAAATAATCAGGCCTGTTATGTTTAGAAAGCTTTTTATTTAAATATATATTTAAGACGCTCAACCTGAGACCGACGAGCTCGAGATTAAACTGGTTGGTTCAGATTACTCAGCGTCATTTTATGGGCCTATATTGGGCCTAGTCTAAATAAATAGGCCCGTTGTGCTATAGAAAGCTGTTTAAATATAACTACAGACGGCAACTGCCTCACGCCGGCGACAATCAGAGGCGGTGGTTCGATAGAGATAGCGAATCGTTCTTTGGAGACTCGAATCGAATTTCGATAAGCTCGTTAGCGTTTCGTTGTCTGATTTTTTCTCAGATACTGCTTGAGTTTCACGTGTTTGTTGGTAAGTTCCCCGTATATCTATTACTTCAATTGTCTGATGTTTCAGGATCGTGGTGTGTGAAAATTCTTCATCTTGTAACTTTGGATTCGTGTTGCCAGTAATGCCCAGACACGAATTAACAGAAGGGGTGTTTTTGAGTTTGGCCGTGGTCTGGCGACAATCTGAATTGCTAACCCTAAAATTAAAGCTACGAACTTTCTTTCCAAGTTTGTTTTTTTTTCTTCTTCTGAATGTTTGATTCATTGCTTATAGATTGTTACTGAAGAATATAGGAGTCGAATTATATGGGTGAGTCTGCTGGATCGAGCAGTTCATGGGCTGCAATCAGTTCTTCCAACATTGGGTTTCAGGTATCTTTGTTGAGCCTTGTTCTGTCTTGGATGTTTATGTTTGATGTGTTATTTACTTGAGATTTAAATACTCTAAGCTGGTTCTAAGCCAATTTTGTGGAACTGGAATATGCAGCTCTTAAAGAAGCAAGGTTGGAAGGAAGGCACTGGTCTTGGAGTCGCTGAACAGGTAAACTCACTTGTGCTTGTATCAGTTCTGGTTCTGTCTAGTTACTGTGTCATTCATTCGCCAGCTAGTAGGAATGTTAGACATCTCAGTTGCTTCTACATAATTTGTGTAAATTTTATTTTTGAAATTCTTGCTGGATTGTGTACTAACTTGTTGTGCCTTACTTGAAAGTCGACAAGTGAATTTCGTTCATAGTTTGGAATCTTATTTCTGCAGCCACCAACAAAAGATACACTGAAGTTATAATAGAAACTGATGTTTTTGAGTTATTGTACAATCGCTATGCTTATATTAACTTGCTTTCCGATTCTTAGGTGTCTTGGTTGATTTACTCTTTGCGTTGATGTTTTTAATGAGTCCTGTTCATTATGTACTAGTTTCTGTATGTATTCATGTCTTTCTGAAAGATTTGGTGTTTTTTCCACAAACAGGGAATATTGGTGCCAGTCCAAGCAGAGCTGAAAAATAACAAACGAGGACTGGGAGCTGCAGCTGAAAAACCAACCAAGAGAAAAGCTGTGAAAGCTACAGATTCTGGAAAGGTCTGTTTTTAAGATATTCATATTCAACAAGTAGAAGCTGATAGTTTTTAGTGCACATGCCTCTCCTATCTGTCTAAGGCGTATATCTAATCTTTTTCTTACTGTATAAAATTTTCAGGAGGAAGAAGTCTCTAAGCAATCCAAGAAACTTTCAAAGAAAATGAGGAAGTTGATGGAGCACGAAAAACAGTTACAGGAAAAGGAATTTGAACGAGCCTTCTTCAGAGAGTTCTGGCCTGATAATGTATAAGATTGATGCCCAAAAATTGTATATGCTAGTAGTCATAGAACTCAGCGCTTGGAGTCATTGTTCCTCAATCTACCCTTTGAATTCAACTGCCCACAAGCAAAAACCAAAATAACTATGTTTTGACATTTTATAATATGACAAAAGAAAAGAGAATGAAATGTAGACAAAGGGAAGCAAATGGTTTCCATGTAAATTTCTAATTTGTAATGTTTATGCAGTGTGCCTTGCATTGGCTTACTACTATTCATCTAGCATGACTATTCTTTTTGAATAGTAAACAAATACTAGAAAGTTTATCTGAATTGACATGAAAATAATTGAAGTGGTAGATTAAAATCTCCAAAGACCTCTAAAAAACCAGTATTTCTATGTCTGCTGAATTCACTTTTTACAGTGGTTAATTTTCTTTGTCAGCAATCTATTTTTATTAAGAAATGGGCCAGAAAAAGTAATGTCCTTTTCTTTGAGTAATTTAAATTAGAAATTATTCGGTAAAACTAAATGGGCCGAGGCCCAATCAACACAGTGTTATAAATCATGCTTCATCACCTACTCACCTTCGGCGTATAGAACCCGATAAGCCGCTTCCGTACAGCTCCGCCGCATCCGAAAGCTTCATCAATGGCGTCTCTTCTTCTACCTTCATCTCGACTTCTTCTCCAGTGTCAAACTCAACACAACGGTCAACCATCACTTCTCCCTCGCTCCTCCCCTAAAACACCATTTCTCGTCTCCTTACCCTCACTCCGTCCCTCGAGACCGAATCACCTCTCTACTTCCGTCTCCGCGTCGAAGAAACCAACGGAAATTTCCACTGCGAAGAAAAGTTCGAGCGAGGAGGAAGAAGTAGTAGAAGAAGAGGAAGTAGAGGAGGATATGTTGTGGATTCAAGAGAAGGCGTTAGACCTAGTCGAGTTCACTGGATCAGTGACTCAAGCGATTCCAGGTCCCCGAGTTGGTAGCAGCAAGTTGCCGTGGATACTCGCCGTGCCACTAGCTTACGCCGGCGTGACGTTTGTAACCGCCTTCGTCAAAACCGTTAAGAAGTTCTCTTCTCCTAAAGCACAACGCAAGAAACTGGTCTAGTCTCTCACTCTGTTCTCGCTCTCTGTTTCATTGTGACCTCTCTCTCTGACTAGTTAGATGATTCAATGTCTGGTTCTTGAATTTCTCTCTCTCCAGGTGAATCAGAATGCAATGTTGTGTAGATCTATAGATGAGCTGTTACAGAAAGAAGGAACTGTGAGTAGCTCTGAGCTGAAGGCAATTGAAGAAAAGGTGTGAACTTTATGCCTTCATCGTTGTAATTATTGAAAGTCCAGAACTTGACATGAGAATGATGTTTGTTTTTTTTTGTTGACATTCAGACAGGGTTTAACATGGTGGAGATATTGAGGAAGTACATTCGCTATGCGTTGAATGAGAAACCATTTAACCCTGACCTTGTTGCAAGTCTTATTCATCTTAGAAGAGCTTCTGGTTTGCATGATTCTCAGATTCCTGAGATTTTGAACGAGATATCCCGTCGTATTGTTAAAGAAAAAGGTATGATGATTAACAACATACTACTCTTTAAGTTTTTTCATTTGTTACCGTCTTTCTTCATTGCTCTTGTGATATTTGGATTTGCAGGTCCTGTTGTGATGAATATGCAAGGGTTTACAGAAAAGGGATTCAAGAGAAAACTCGCCGTGCAGGCACTTTTTGGAAAAATCTACTATCTTTCTGAGGTAATTAATTTGGAAATATTACATGTTTTCAACATCTGTGATGATCTAATCATGAAACCAACAACGATGCACACAATGTTTTGTCTTTGTTTTGGATTTTCTAACTCTGTTATCTGTTCAACAGCTTCCTGACTTCTGCTCCAAAGACAACTCCTTAATTGTCAAGGAAATATTTGGAGTTACAGAGTAAGTTAACTCTTAAATTCAAGCTTCTCAGAAGGATTAAGAAATCTTATGCTTTTTGCAATCTTCCTTTTACAAAAATTGCAGCGAAGACGCAGAGAAGCTGCGGATACACTCCCTTGCTGAAGCTGGAGACATAGACTCACTTGAGAAAATGGTGGAATTCGAGAAAGCAGCTGATTCTTCGTCGGATCTAGAAGATACAAATGAAGATGACACTACTACTACTACCCCTTAAGATATCTGTTCAAAAACCAACTTCGATACTAGAGAATTTTTCTGAGTCTTTTTTCCTTCTGCTATTTGAATTAAATCCCAAGTTCTTCATAGCGGAAAGACGTAATAGAAAACTTGTAGTTGCCAAACAAAATGATACAGAGAAAGAAGCAAGGCTTCATGGTCTAAAGTTCGTACGCTCAGAGGTTTTACTTACATTAGTGTGCTAAAACTCTTGCATCTGAAAAATGGCTTCCCATAAAATCAAAAGCTTTTGGTGCATTACTAGTTAAACATAATACATCATCCTCGGGAGAAATTCAGTTTCATGAAGTCTCAAGAGTTGTAGTCTTTGCTTCCCGGGTGGATTCTTAAACGTGCATCTGATGACTTTGAGGTTACAGATTTCTGAGTTGAATTTCATCACACTGCCTCCTTGAGATTAAATGTTCTGACAATTTCCCTGGCGTGATCGTGCTCGTGGACTTCGACTAGTACTCTCTTTAACCTGCGTGCAAGACCAGTTGTTTCAGAATTGTCCAGTCCTGAGGTAAGCCTATTCTCCAGAATTTTTCTGAGTGTCAGAATACAATCCACAAGAGGTTGCAACGGCCGGCTGCACAATCAAATCAAACGTTTTAGTATATGTATCAAGGCATTGCAACATAAAATGGTAAATTACTAATACGAGATGCACAAAGACTCGTAGCCTGACCAATATCCTAAAGTTCCTAGACTTTGCAAGATCAAGTATGTAGTGTACACATCTTAGTCCTGGTTCGACAGCTACAGTTTCTTTAATCTTTTCATGCAGACGGATTGTAACCGAAATGGGGAACGATATGCTCACAAGATGGGACTATATTGAGTTTCACCAATATGAACCAAGAGATCTCAAACCCCTAATTCATCTCATGAATGAAATAATTATTACCTGTGAGTTTTTGTGACGCTTTGTCCTGTCCATACTCCAGACAAAGAAGCAACAATCTTTTCAGTTCTTGTCACAGCATCATGGATATTTGATGCAATGCTTCTGACATGAGGTAGGACTTTTCCAAACAAAAGCTCACTCAGAGCCAAGTTCTCCAACACTGGAAGGGCCAGGATGTCTTTCCACATGCATATATTTTTCATAAGACGGACTGATGTTCCAAACCTATATGCTGCAACTTGTGGAGCATTAGGTACAGCCTTCAATATCAGAGGATCCCATGTCGGAACCTGGAGAACAAAGAAAGGATCATAAGATATTATCGGTGGCTCAAACAAGATTTTATCATGAAAGTAGCAAGAGATTCAAATTCATACCGCAATAGATGCTATGGCTTCAACAAGACGAGAACGAACAGCAGAAAATAGTTCTGCTAGGGACTCGCTTGAAGCAGGAACATAGTTTGTCACCAAGGTTGTAGCAGCAACAGCATTTTTCGTCTCCCGGGTGCTGAGGATATCCCAACAACGAACTATCTGATGGTGCAATATAGGAATCGCAACTTTTTCCACTAGCTCAGGGACAAGGTTGGCATCAGTATCATCGGGTGCAAAATCATCACTATCTTCTGGCTTCCCATAATCAAATAACAACCCATGCCTGCAGACATAGATCATGAGTCAGAATACTTCCACAAATCCGAGGTAAACAATGGGTTCACTAACTTTACTTCACACGCTAAGAGACTAACGCAGTAATGCCTACTGGTTAATTTAAGTGAAGCATGTTTTGGGTATGAAATTTTGGACAATATGAAAAGATGGAAATCATGAATAACTTACCATTCCATGTCAAAGAAATCAACGTCTTGATGAAGAGGATCCCATTTCAAAAGCTCCAATCTAACATAAGGTGAAAAGATGGAAGGAACGGTCAAAGACATGTAAGCATCCCGATAAGTAGATGAATAGTCTCGCTTCCACTTCTCAAATCTCGCCTTCACCATTGAAAGCTGGGAAAATTCCTCAGATGCATCACTGAAGACCTTATCAGCACACAGAAGTATCTTATCTCTGATTTCCTTGTATGCTGAAGTCTCGCTGTCACTCTCATCAGTGCTTGATTCTCCTTCTATTTTCAGAGAATCTCCATCAATCTCCATGGCCGATGCACGCTTATTTTCAAACCGAGCTCGCCTTTTCTGCCGTGCTGCAGCCCTCCTTTCCGCTTCCCTACGCTTCTGCAAGTTTTCGTCCCTGCCCAATTCATCAAGCTTAACTGGTTGAGTCTGCTGCCTTATAGAAGCAGCAGCAGCAAGCGCAGCATTTGTGGCAGCAGCAATCACTGAAGTACTGCTTCCTTGTTTGTTTAGAACTGCCATAGCTGCTTTCACGGAGGCCCCTAGCTCTACCATCTCGTCATTGTTATCTGCAATTCTCCTTTCTAGAATAGATGAAGCATGTTTTTCATTAAGGTCCTTCATCTGATCTTCAATTTCTTCAATGAAGGAACCCTTTTCCTGCGAGAGAAAATTTTAAACAGAAATTAGGAGCAATCTAGTAGCAGTAAAAACGAAAGCATCAACGCAAATGTGTTAGTGGCATACGTTGTTCAATGAATCCATACAGCTCCATATATAAAGATATTGTCTTGTATGCAACGAAATAAATCGTAAGAACCAATAGTTTGATTTCTTTAAGATGTGATCAAACTGCAAGTGTCAAAGAACATATACGCCATGCTTACCTAGCTAATTAGATGAAAATATGGTTTGAGCTCAACTTTCTATGTTTTGTTAGAGATTAAAATCAAACAGTTAATGCAGCATAGTATGTAATATTAATTACTTTTATTTTTCTCTGAAGACATGAGGGTATACACTAAGACAGCAGATGCTAATGGTCTAACAAAAGTAAAGAAAAAAAAAAGACAACCCTGCAATATAAGCAATATGTATATAAAAGCGTACCTGCATGAAGTCGCAGATAACAGAAATGAAGTTCCTGAGTTTTTGCATGAAGACATACTTGTCTCCAGCTGCAGATAGAGAACTTTCAAGAGCTGTGATACTCATCAACGAAGCAGTCAAATTCTCATCTGTCTTGGTAAGCGAGGATATTGTTCTTGCATGAGATTCCTGGAGTATAATTCAAATAAATGCAGTTCATCAGAAACAAAATTCAGTATAATCCATAACCAAAACTCAGTCTCAAAACTAGTCAATAGCAAATAAACAATAAGGAAAACATCTGCGTATGAGCTATATTTAAAAGTTCACATCAGTTAATAATCAACTAGAATAACATTCTACAATGATATTAACCAAACACTAAGAGAAGTCGCTAGATTCGTAATTAAGAAGAAGCCAAGTTCATAGAGCAATACCTTAAGCCTCTTAACATTGTCTTGCAATGCCTTCTTGGCAAGCTCAGCTTGTTGTGACATTGGTAATGTATCAACACTTGTAGCTGGACCAATGGTAGGGGGCACAGAAACATTGGGCACTGAACCAAGTGGTATCCCGGCGTGATAAGCATACATCTGCGGTTGCTGCTGTGGATGCAAAGGCAAGCCAATCCCATTACTACTTGCAATCCTATTAGACCCTTCATCCATTCTTTTACCAATACCCTTCTTAAACTGCTCCTCCTCCCACAACTTCTCTTCTTCATCCTCATCCTCATATAAACTATCTGTCGTGGAATCATTAGCTGTAAACACAGCTTTCCCATTACCTTTGTGCGACACGATGAAACCTCCTTGAAAGTCTGCATCCTCGTCGCTAAGCACTTCAGCAGCGGAACGATTCGTGGTACTACAATCAAGTGATATGAAATCAGGCGCTGGTGTTGATCGTGGCTGCCTCATCTTCTCTCTCTTGGCTCTAGCTTCAATCACCCTCTTTTCGAAGAAAGCATCTTCAGTCTTCTCCGCTTCCTCTTCCTCATCGAAGTCCAAATCCGAAACCTGTCTAACTACAACCGTCAAGCTCTGCTGCTGCTGCTGCTGCTGAGGTTTGATTAAACCCTTGAGCACAACCTTTGGCTCTGTACTTGCACTAGGGCGAGAATACGGAAGCGTCCGTGTGTTCTTTTGGAGCTCGAGGAGTGTCTCTTTCGTATAAGCACCTGCCTGGGGAAGCACGTTGGAAGGCGGAGCCACGGTGGAGGAAGAAGTGGAGGATGAACGATGTTCCACGGTGGAAGATTTTAGTCTGTACGAAGATCCAGAACCGCCGAGGCGAGAAGAAGATTTGCTTCGATCTCTGCTGTTCTTAGGCTTTACGGTTACACGAGGAGGTCCATCTTCGTCCTCCTCGTCATCGGCGAAACTGAGTAGCTTCTTCTTCGGCTCCGAGGCTGGAAGTTTTTTAGGTTTTGACGAGGACGGAGCTGAAGACGGTTTTGACGAGGACGGAGCTGAAGACGGTTTTGCCGCGGCAGATGCATCCTTGACGTCCTTTTCATCGCCGTCGTCGTCCCCTCGCCGCCGGAAATTCCTAGCACGGTTACTTCCCATTCTCTCTCTAGCAATTAGGGATTTTGCAGTTAGGGATCGAATTTTTCAATAATCGTTTGTTTTTGTGATCCTCGTAGACTATTATTATATGGTTGACAAGAAAAACTATTATATGAAATAAGGAAAATGAAAGTAAATTATATATATAATCCAAATAGCAGGTTTTTAAAACTAATACAACAAACAAAATAAATTAAAATTAAGATACAGTTTTTACAAAAGCAATTTTTTCGAATAGTTTTTCTAAATTTTTGTCATCAAAATTATTTTCAAAAATATAATAATTGAAATAGTATATTTTATTTTCAAATTTAAAATTTTATCTTTTAATATTTAAATTCACTTCAAAATTCGATTTCATAATTTTAAACCTATTAACTAATCATAGGATTCATCATAAAACATGTTTGATCATTTTTTTATTTAAAACTATTTTTCCGACAAAAAAAATTAAGAGGTATCATAAAATATTTCTCTTTGTACAACTTCTTTTGTAACATATTATTTTATAAATTTTAAAAGGATAAAATTTGAATTTATAAATATATTTGTCATTTAATAATAATAAATTAAAATTAAATTGTTGTTTTCTAACTAATTAAAATTATTCAAATAATCTGAAGATTTTATATTTATATATTATAGTCTAATTTCTTGTAAATTTTGAAAAATAAATTAATTTGAAACAGGAGTATTATGCATAGAAAATTCCTTTTTAACCTAGTGTTTAAACTTATTGTAAATACAGTCGAATTGCAAACGTTACCATTCATTCTATGTACAATGAAGCATCATGAGAAGAAAGAAGAAGAAATCAATGTTGCAATTTGCATATTTTCCATGGATTCAGAATTAAAAACAGCTTTTGCCTTCTTTCTTTTTGATTCCAGTGCCAAAGGAAACAAATAAAAAGAAGTTTGATAAAGAAGAAGAAACAACATAACTGTTAAGTAGATTTTAAAAGAAAGAGATATCATAATCAGTTCCCATTGCATTGGTGAAGTACACCATTACTGCTACTTCCTTGCACTTGCTTCACCTGGTTATGTGGTTTAATCCGGTCAAGTCCCCATATCCTTATGGTGCCATCATCGCTTGCTGAAGCCATCATGTGAAGGTTTGTTGGGTTCCAGCTCACACAGTTAACTGCTCCTGCATGGCCTGGTAGCTCAGTGATTAACTTCCCTGTCGATCTGTGCCATATGTATACCTGCAAATCACAACATATGTGGAACAATGTCAGCAGAACAGCAATATCTGGTTGCCTTATGTCTTAGCAGGTTATGTTTTGTGTTCGTTAATATTATGCAAAGATTCATCTGACAGAGACTGGAACTCAATCATTTTGACTGTTGAAGCAACCACTACTCTATTCTGAGAATGATTCAGAGAACAGGCCGGATTATACCTGAGAATCCTCGCTTCCACTAGCGATGAAACCTTGTTCATACCCACCAAAGCATGATCTAATGAGGAACCGTGAACGCTTGTGACCTTTGTATCTCGTCACAATCTTGGGGTCACCTTCTAAACTCCAGAGACGGATCTCCTGGTTGAGGAGATTCACCAGAAGATATTTGTTGTCATTGGAAAGCGAGAACGAGGTAATGGTGTCTTCCTCTTCGATCAACCTCTCAAATGTCGCTTCTCTATCAAACAGGGATACCACAGAGTCCTTGCATACACTTACAAGCCACTTTCCATCATCCGTCATTGCAATATCTGATACCTTTTGTGTCCTCTGGCCTTTCCAGCATTCCATCTCTCTACCATCTAAATCCCACATGCAGATGCTTCTGTCTGTCATACTAGCGATTATACCCTTCCCATCAGAATACCATGCGCAAGAAATGGGACCGATGCCGCCTTTTTCATACATGTGAACACATTCTCCTGAATCAACATCCCAACGTCTGATAACCTCTTCTGCTCCACATGTAAGAACTTGACGATCATCAGGACTCCATAAGACCGCAGTTACGGGTTTCTTGTGGCCCACAAGTTTATGCTTCAGTGACATGTGCCCATCTGAGTTGATCTGAATAGTAGATTCTAAGTGAATCAGTAAACAGGTTTCCCCAACTATAATAGGTAACAAACAAATCAAAACTTCTAGCAG
This sequence comes from Moricandia arvensis, assembly GCA_905132765.1. Taxonomy (NCBI): domain Eukaryota; kingdom Viridiplantae; phylum Streptophyta; class Magnoliopsida; order Brassicales; family Brassicaceae; genus Moricandia; species Moricandia arvensis. Next base: position 40,533 of record CAJHQP010000430.1, on the reverse strand, counting down.
GTGAGCCAAAACCAAGTTCAGGTGAGTACCTCCCATATAATTGCGGTCTGATCCTTGGAAGATGAAGCTAAATATTTGCCATTACGCGAGAATTGCAAGAACCAAACTTCATCAGTATGCGACTCCAAGATCTGAACCATTCACGTAGAGAAAATTTAACGAATGTGATTTATGTCATTAACGCACACATGCACTGCAAGTCTGACTAAACCACAACATAAAAACGAGGCCACATAGGTAATTAGATAATCAGCGGAACGTGAGTCCAGGTGACTAGTAAATAACCGAAAAAGAAAATATGCATCAGTTTGAGACAACTATCATCTTCTATTGCTTTCTCGATGAACTGTCAAGGAAGTGGAAACGTTTGCAGAACACTGTACTCTTAACCTTTCAGCTAATGATATGCCACTCTCCTATAGTTTCGAGAGACTAACAACCACCATGAAACGACAACATGAAGGTAACAAGTAACAGTAACAGATCAGAGCAGCCTAACCTGAACAGTCTGAGAAGGAATTTGGTGCTTCCCGCATTGATGATCAGAATACAAAGACAAATCACTATCCAAAGTATTATGGAAAACACAAGAATCCCGCTGAATATGAAGTGAATTCTCAACTAAATACTCCAACCTTTTTTCTGGGATTATAACAGAAGCAGGAAGTAAGTTTTGTAGTTCCTCAATAACCTTGGACCTTGAACACACAATTTCTTTGCCTGGACCCAAAGTGGTTTGTGATATAAATTTGGAAGGTGATATAAGGGAGGAAGCAAGCTCATGAACACGCTTTGTATTAATACGAAGAGGCTCAATCTCGTTCCTTAAGGTGCCAAGCGCATCAGCTATCTTATCAGATTTTAAAAGCTCTAAGAACTTTTGCTCTAGGAGCAAGAACGACGCCGCTTTGACATCCTTCTCATCTATCAGACCGATTCTGCGCAATGTGACAACACTTTCATCCCATTTTCCCTCCTTAACCTGCTCCAGAAACGTCTCCACGAAGGAATGATGAAGAGGAATCCCAGACTCTTCCTCAAGCATAGCTCCGGCTTTACCAAATCCAAGTGAATAAAGAGTCCTAGTGATAATCCTAACGAATTCAGATTTTTTAATGACCCCTTTGGAGCCGATAGTTTCATCATCCCCTTGGGAGGTAAGAGGCCTTGCCATCAAGTCTCCCAAAGAGTTGGTCACACTACTACCTCTAACAGAAGAGTTACCAGAGAAACCGTTGGTTTCTTCGTCAGCAAGGCGTTTAGCACGTTTCAAAGGAGGTTCAGTATCCTCCACAACTCCCATGAAATTCCTAGTTCAGCCCATATAACTAATCTGCATAGACATAAAAAAAAACGATACCAAGCTTTGAGTGAATGCACATCAGATCCATAGAAAAACAAAAGGACTGCCCTTTTGGCTAGAATGTCAGTTAAACAGCACCAAAGCAATACAATGATTCTACTTGATCACAATCAGACAGTCAAAAAATGAGCAACCATAAACACACACAGAACAAAACTATAAGTAGATCTACTAGAAGAAGATGGTAAGGGTTATAGCAAGGAGATTAACACTCGATCCTTGAGAAAAAACATCAAACCTCACTTGATCAAAACAGTAAAAGAGTTGCACTTTACGTTCTCGATCGCTTCACAGATGAAGCAGTGAATCGAGATAAACCCAATTGATTTAATCAGAATTGTCACTTGAGAAAACTACACAACTAAACCCACAAAATCGAAACAGACCCAGATGAATAATAAAACCTAATTTTGCAGCATCATCATCATCGAAAGGGATGATATGAAGATCAATTAACGATCTGTGAGGGGAAACAAAAAGTGAGTAAGAGGAAAAATCCAATCTTACCCAAAGAAGAAGCAAAAACCCAGGAAGCAGAAGATAAGGTTTGGCGATGGTTATGAGAAATAGATATAGGGTTAATGAAGAGCACGGAATAAAATAAAATAAATCGGTGGAGATGGAAAAGCGGTGAGAATAGAGAAAGGAAGTTCAGAGAGAGAGAGAGAAGCGTTAAGGGAGATGAGAGGAAGCGACTCAACAACAACAAGGAAGATGAAGACACGAAACGTGGCTTGATCAGCGGTTGCTCTCCTCCCAACAAAGCACTTGCATATTTTTTTAACTCTTTTTTATATTTTCTTTGTGACTATGTATATACGCTTTTTGACAGTAGTAAAGATATTTTAACAATAAGATATATAGTAAAAGTTCGTCATTGATTTTTCGCAGCAGGTTTATAAAATGTTAACAAATTCGTTTTCAAATGATTGATCTCGAATATAAACATTCAGTTTTCAGTTGTTTTATGAAGATTGCTATTGCGTGTTCAAAGATCAAACCAATAATCATGTCATATAGTATTTGATACGATGGCGTATATCATCTGTATCTGATGACATCTACTAAGTGTTTATGTAATACAGAGAAGAGCAAAGATAATTTGCACCTCTATTTCTTGGGCCTAGCCTGTTTTATAAATTTTTGATCTTTCTATAAAGCCCAACATTTTGCTAACAAGCTCAACAATGGCTTTCCTTCTCCTAACTAATTTAATCTTAGGGCCCACTATGTTTAGGCCCATCATATTCCGGCCTATTTTATTTCTAATAGTAGTTGTTTACAACTTTACATCAGTTAAAGATGTCAATGTGAATAAATAAAAAAGGGTTTATCTTAAGATGAGTCATGAGTTCATTTCAGAACTAAAATAGTGCATTATTGTGGATATTATTTATGAAATATTGATTTACAATAATAATAAAGAAGTAGAATAAATGGGCCCTTGATAAAAGCCAAGAGGGAAAACAAAGAGGAGACATTTAAAAGCGGTTCTTCCCCCACGAAAGAAGAAAAAGCAGCCTTTCTTTCCTTGCCGTCGATCTCCCTCCGTGGTTGGCCGTGTTCCTCACCGCCGCTACGTGAGGGAGGCTCTCATCCTCCTCTTTTGTTTAATATAAGTTTTGTTAAGTTTACTGTTTTTTAAGATCTCCTCCTTGGTTCTGCGCGTGCGTCTACGTACTGCGTTTTGGGTGTTGGGATCCTTTGTAGTCATGTTCTTAAGGTAGTGGTGTCGTGTGGTTGAAGGTTGTTTGTGTCCCTGAAGTTTCTGTCTTTTGAGAGGGCCTTTGTAGAGGAGTCTTTTAAGGTGGCAGCCAGTGCTTTTTGGGTTTGATTCTCTTGGCTCCCTTGGTGTTTCCTGCTTGTCTAAGTTCTTTGCTGGAAGAGTTGAGTTGATAGAATTTGAGTTAAGCAGTCAGAGGTTCCTTGGTTTGCTCGTGACTTCTTTTCGGTGAATAGGTTTGATTTGGAGCATGTTTTACCTCGCTCTGCTTGTGGTTTAGCGGTTGAACCTGTTTTGTCCTTCGGATTGGTTGTCAAGCTTTTCAAGTGGTGTTGGTCTGTCCTAATTGGAGGCCTTCCTCGGTTCGCTTGGTTTCTCTTGTAGGCCTAGAGTGGTTTGGAAGTTTATGTTCTCTTTCTTCCTCTCCTTGTTCTCAGAACTTTCAGCTTCTTGGGGATTTAAACAACGTTTCTTCTTTTTATCTTATGTACCCGTGTCTGGGTTCTAGTTTCTTTTCTAGTTTATCTGCTTTGTTTGCGTTGTAATCGTTTGCTGCCTCGGAGTAGGCTTGAGCTGCCTGTTGTTTGGGCTTTTGTTTCTGGAGATTTGTTATCTGCCAGCTTGTTGGTCACCCCTGTGTGGGTTATTGTCACCCCTGTGTGGGTTAGTGTCACCCCTGTGTGGGTTTAAGTAGCCGCTTCCTTTGGGTTCCTGTTTGTATTATGTTTTATGCTTATAATATATTCCAATTTGCGGGAAAAAAAAAACAAAGAGGAGACATTTAGGAATATGACCATTCAAATTCTCAAAGAACTGAACAAGACTATGTGAAATATGTATAAAATTCCTTGTATTTATCGTCAATATACAAAAGAAAAACAAATTCATACGGATACAAACAAACTAAAATTACACACAACAAAGTAATAAGAATCACATATCTCGATCCCAGGCATATTCTTTTCCCAAAGTAACCATCGTGTACAATTAATTAGTTAATCCTTTTGCTTTAAGTACTAGTTAAGGAGAACAAATGCCTCTAGATTTTATTTATCTTTACCACTATGAGTATATTATACTTTGTTAGAGTAACAATGTGTACATTTCATAGTAATTTTTTTTGTTTCGTAAATATACTATTATCAATTACAAAACAGTTGAGAAAAAACAAATACCTCTATATTCATCTTTACCACTTAGGATATATAAACTTCTTTTTTTCTTCCTTGTTGCTGAAAAATACAAGTTGGATTCAAAGAATATCCTTACGAGATATTTAATTTTAAATTCGAGATGACGTGGCAGCCAATACCAACTTGGTTTCATAAAAGCTAATAATATATATATATATTTACTACTACCAAAGACAAAACCAAAACCAGGAGTCATCACACAAGTCCCAGACCCGTAAAACAAGCGGCGCTTTTCTCTGCTCTGCTCTGCTCCGACACGACAACAAATCCAACATCGGAGCTCAGGTAGTTCTCCAGTCTACTCCAGTTACTTGAAATATATGTTCGGTTGAGTGAATCTGTTGTTCGCTTTTGTGTACTTTCTTCTGCTTATTCGGTCTGAATATGGATTTTGAGTAAACAGATTTGAAAAAGTTATCTTCTTTCGCTTGTTTTGTTTGTTGATGTGTACTCAATGTGTTTCTGTTGCAGGTGTGAAAAATGTCGAACATAGACATAGAAGGGATATTGAAGGAGCTACCTAATGATGGGAGGATCCCAAAGACCAAGATTGTTTGCACTTTGGGACCTGCGTCTCGGACTGTTTCTATGATAGAAAAGCTTCTCAGAGCTGGTATGAACGTTGCTCGCTTCAACTTCTCTCATGGCAGCCATGAATACCACCAGGACACACTCAACAACCTCCGCACCGCCATGCAAAATACTGGCATTCTCGCTGCTGTCATGCTTGACACAAAGGTAAAAGAGAAAGTCTTTCTCTTTTTGCTAGCCTCTTGTGAAATAGATCCTCTGACCATAACTGTTGAACTAGTTTGTGCGTCAACATCATTTTGGTTCATCTTGCTTATATAGCTTAATTATTAGTTAAATCTTCAGTATGGACTTTGGTTATGATTGTTGATGAGTGCATGTTAGAGATCACAAGAAATGTTATATTAATCATTGAGCTTGTAGCCATTTGAATTCAACAAACATGCTTTGATGAACCATCAGCATTTGATTTCGCTTTTTGAATCCGCAGGGGCCTGAGATACGTACTGGTTTCTTGAAAGATGGGAACCCCATACAACTAAAGGAAGGTCAGGAGATTACTATCACCACTGACTATGACATTCAAGGAGATGAGTCAACGATATCCATGAGCTATAAAAAGCTTCCCTTGGATGTGAAGCCCGGAAACACCATACTGTGTGCAGATGGAAGCATAAGTCTAGCTGTTGTGTCATGTGATCCTGAGTCTGGAACTGTTAGGTGCAGGTGTGAGAACACGGCGATGCTTGGGGAAAGAAAGAACGTGAATCTTCCCGGTGTTGTTGTTGATCTTCCCACCTTGACAGACAAGGATATTGAGGATATTCTCGGTTGGGGTGTTCCAAACAGCATCGATATGATTGCGTTATCGTTTGTCCGTAAAGGTTCGGATCTTGTTAATGTCCGGAGGGTTCTTGGATCTCATGCTAAAAGCATAATGTTGATGTCAAAGGTACTCAGTATTTTCTATTGCATTTTATGTATAGGCATGAGTCTTGACTTATGTCTTTGGGGTTTATGTTTGAAGGTTGAGAATCAGGAAGGAGTGGTTAACTTTGATGAGATATTGCGTGAAACAGATGCTTTCATGGTTGCTCGTGGTGATCTCGGGATGGAGATTCCAATAGAGAAGATTTTCTTGGCTCAGAAGTTGATGATCTACAAGTGCAACCTTGCAGGTAAACCAGTGGTCACAGCAACTCAGATGCTTGAGTCAATGATCAAATCACCAAGGCCAACTCGTGCCGAGGCCACTGATGTTGCAAACGCTGTTCTTGACGGCACAGACTGTGTGATGCTTAGTGGCGAGAGTGCAGCAGGAGCTTATCCGGAAATAGCTGTGAAAGTTATGGCTAAGATCTGCATTGAAGCCGAAAGCTCACTTGATTACAACACAATCTTCAAAGAGATGATCCGAGCAACTCCACTTCCTATGAGCCCACTTGAGAGTCTTGCATCATCAGCTGTACGGACTGCCAACAAAGCGCATGCAAAACTCATCATTGTGTTGACTCGTGGAGGCTCAACCGCTAACCTTGTAGCTAAATACAGGCCTGCTGTTCCTATTCTGTCAGTGGTTGTTCCTGTTATGACAACCGACTCCTTTGACTGGACTTGTAGTGACGAGTCACCTGCAAGGCACAGTCTGATATACAGAGGTTTAATCCCTATGTTGGCTGAAGGATCCGCAAAGGCAACAGATAGCGAGTCCACTGAAGTTATCATTGAAGCTGCTTTGAAGTCAGCTACACAGAGAGGACTCTGCAACCATGGTGATGCAGTCGTGGCACTGCACCGTATTGGAGCCGCCTCGGTTATTAAGATCTGTGTGGTGAAGTAAGATTTCAAACTTGCTTTGAAAAACTCTAATCCTGGCTCCTGATGATTGTTGGTAATCATAATTGAGAGTTAGTTTCGTTGCATGAAATAAAGAAAACAGTGAAATGTTGAGATATCTCTTTCCTTTTTTTTTCTATTTAGCATTTCAAGAGTATGAGTCACAATCTTCCTCTTATGGCTCAGTACCTACTTTGATGTATAACACAGTTTTTCTTCATAAGCTTTGCTTATATAAGATTAAGCTTTAAAGGTGTTACTAACTAGAACATACAATAATCGAGAAAGCCATGTATAATGAACGCATAACGACTGAACTAAATCCAAAGACAACAGTTCTTCCACAGATGTTCTGAATCATAAATACTCTTAACTTCTATATCACCAGTTGATCAGCCGTGGGAGAGAACCGTACTGCACTCTGCAGTATAAGAGAAGCAAAGAAAGTACAAAGGGACTATATAGAAGATTATCAAACAAGGAACACGATGTAACTAAGATCACCTGTTTTGAAAAGAGATGTTCCACTGTTTTGTGTCATATGGGATGGAGAATATCGATTAGTATCTGAAATTTGAACATGTTTAGACAGAACTGGCTGTGTGGCAGATACTTACTCATCATGAAACTAACGGAACTCATCATGGAGGCCATAGTCATCATCAGTGTCATCTTCGTCCAAGATGGCACTGTAGAAAACGTATGGATGGTCAATCATCTCTGCTAAAGTCAGACGTCCATCTTTGTCTGAGTCCGCCTGGAAGATCAGAGAAAGAGAGAACAATATAACATGGATCAATCTCAACAGCTAACTAGGACATTAGTTCTGAGAGAGATGTGCCTGTGATATGATATAATCAGCTTGTTCTTTTGCGTAATAATGCTCGGTAGGATGGATTTTACTGATAATGGGAAGCAATTCAACGTCCGATAAGTACCTGCAGAGGAGTAAGAGGAAGTTATGTTAAAGGATGCATGGTCTTAAAAATAAAATGGTAATCATGATATGTACTTTTAAATTATGTACCCGTCACCATCTTTGTCAAGCTGAGCAAACAACTGCTTTGCCGGGCCTTCAGGCAAGTCATGATAAGGATGTGTAGTATTGTGATTGTCTTCTTCGTAGTTCTTTATAGTGTCAAAGAGGCCGTGGAAAAACTCATCGAAACCGATCTTACCATCTTTATCTGAATCTCTTTCTCTGTGAACGAGATGAAAAAAAGGGTTCTTTAGAAGCTATTCCGAGGGGCCAAAGTAACATATGACTTACACTACAGTACCTTACTTCCTCCTTGCATAACCATAGCAGCAGCTTAGGATTCTTGGTATCAGCAGGATGAAGAAAGCTAAAGGGAAAGAATCAACCAGCAAGAGCACTATGTGAAGAACTGATTTTTGAAAGGCTGATCTAATCTAAACGAGACGAAACCGCTTACTCGTTAAACTCTGTTAAATTCAGCAGACCATCACCATTTGCATCAGATGCATTAAAATGCTCCTCCTTCCACCAACCAATGTCATATCCAAAGGAATAGTTACCTGAAAATTTCCCACAAAGAAGGATGATATCAGTTATTAACTTATTAACGGATTCTATATCATAGCAAGTAGCACATTCTAGTCTGTGAGAAAAGAAACAGGAAACTGCTTACTCACCCGAGTCGCGAGCCCAAGAAGGAGGTTCATACTCAGAGAATGAAACAAAACCATCTTTGTTCTTGTCATGAACATCCATGTCTCTTTGAGACCTGTGCATGATCTCCTTCTCAGAAGACTGCATATTCCATTCAGTCAACTCCCTCTCAGTCACATACCCATCGGTAGGAGAAACATCAATCTTTGGAAACAAAGATATCAACCTGCAAAGCACCAATCAAAACTGCAACTAGTTAATGCTAAACTAACCCTTCTAGTTATAGTCTGAGAAGATCACAAAGGAAACTAAAGTTTGCATTTTTAAAGTATCACCGAACCTATCAGTGACATTGAACTTCAACTCATCATTCAAGTAATCCTCAGCATCCATGAACTCCTCCCACTCAGGCTGCGACTCGCGTCCAGGTGCCGGATCATGCCCATGCTCAATGTGCTGCCGCTCCCACTCCTTATCCTCGCGACGTCGCTCAATGTCGGCGACGAGAGGATCGAAAGGGATTGGATCGTGACGAGTGGGTTTGAAATTGAAAGAAGAGCGGATTTTGAGACGGTGATGTTGGTTGTGGCCACCGTGGTGGTGATCGTGGTGGCTCTTCTTCTTCGGGGAGTAAGAGATGAGGAAGAGGACGAGGATCGCCACCGTGATGTATAGTATCACCGAAGCTTTACCCATGTTCCTTTGTAACAGAAGGAATCAATCTCAAGCTTCAAATCCTGATCTTTTTTAGCAAGTTGAGAGCTTTCAACACTTAAGTGAAGAGAAGAAGCTTCTTACTAGATCTGTCGGAAATATGAGTCTAATGATTGAATAAATAAACAAATATATATATATATATGATTAAATAAATAAATAAATCCATACAATAATTATGATTTATCTAATATTATATATTAAACATGTACATATTTACTGAGGAATCGAATTGGAAAGCAAAGCTTGAATCAGGTCGATTTTTAAGAATTATCCGAACGAATCATATATATCGTATAAATTCAAAAAACTGAAACCAAAATGAAACTAAGCGAATTTCTATAATATAGATTATATATTTATAATATTAATTATATTCAATTTTAAAATAATTAAATATTTTATATAATATTTATAATTCATTTTAGTCGAAAATGAAGTTATCTAGATATGTTATTCAATTTTTTTAAAAAATATCTAAATTTATTGATGTACATTAGTTTTGATATTTAATCTAAAAATATATATTTTTTTAATTTGAATTAACCGAACATTCAGAATGGATCAAGCATCGAATTAGACTCCAAAAAATCTCATAAAATAGATAAAATAGTTGGTTTCCAGTTTTGTTATTCAAATTAATCTGAAAACTAAAATAAATGAACTAACATCAAATAAAATATTTTAAATATTCGAACCGATATAATTAAAATATTGAAAAATAGAATAAACTGAACTGCACCTAGACCTAAGATGTCCAAACCTAGTATAGTTTATACTATCTAACTTTAATTAATTAACACTATTAGCCATACCACAGCTAATCTGTCTCTTAAGAAAAAGATTAGCGAGAAGATTAGCATTGCACTCAACAGTCATTGAGAATCGAGCTCTCACCTTCCACGTGGTCCAATCTCTTACCCTCTCCTGCGTTCACGCCTCCATCGATGCACACACACACACATGTGGATCTCACCACCTCTTATCGATACAAAGTGCTTCTTCGCTTTCTCACTCGAAATTCCTTTATCCCGTGATCATCGTAGATAGATACGTAAATATAATCGTCGATCATTGGGTTTGGAGATGGACAAGTATGAGGTTGTGAAGGATCTGGGAACTGGAAACTTCGGTGTGGCTCGCCTTCTAAGGCACAAGGACACTAAAGAGCTTGTCGCCATGAAATACATCGAGAGAGGCCGAAAGGTGTGAACTTTCTTCTCGCTTTAGTCTTTACTGTTTAGAAGTTTCAATTGGGGTTTAGGATTTTTAGGGGTTTTGATTTTAGCTCAGCTGGTTTTATAGAAAGTATGATCTTTTGAGTGAGATTTGCAGGAAAAGGTGAGAACTTTGGGGTTTTAATGATCAGTGTGATGATGATGATGATTTGGTTTTTTTGATTGTTTTGTATATTTGATCCATGGGCTGCAGATAGATGAGAACGTGGCTAGAGAGATTATCAATCACAGATCACTTAAGCATCCTAATATCATCCGCTTCAAGGAGGCAAGTTTTGCTTTTTTTGGAATTTTAAGTTATCTAAGAGCTGTCTTGGGATCTTAGTTTGATTTGGTTGCAGGTGATTCTGACCCCTACTCATCTTGCCATTGTGATGGAGTATGCTTCTGGAGGAGAGCTCTTTGAACGGATCTGCACTGCCGGTAGATTCAGTGAAGCTGAGGTCAGTTTGAGCTCTCTGTTCTTTGACATTTTCTTTAATGGTTTCTATTTGTGTGTTTTAAGTTTTGTTTTTGATCTTTATCTTTTCAGGCTAGGTACTTCTTTCAACAGCTGATTTGTGGGGTCGACTACTGCCACTCCTTGGTATGTATATTCATTAAACCAAAAAAGTAAACTTTCCTGATGAGGTATCTGTGAATAAATACCAATGTTTTTAGTGAATTAGATTCTTTGTGTTAAGAGTTGGAAGTTAGTGCTTCAGTGTTTAATTAAAAGGACTGTGATACATGTTTATCTTATAGTGAATCACTTTGAATCTCATTTGCCACTGTTGATGCTTTGTCATGTGGGTGATACTATTTGTGGGAAAATGGGAAATGACTTGTTTAGAATCTGTATTTTGTCTGATAACATGTCCTGACTTTTCCTCTCTATTTTCTCTTGTGCAGGGAATATGCCACAGAGATCTGAAGCTTGAGAACACACTGCTTGATGGTAGCCCTGCTCCGCTTTTGAAAATCTGTGATTTTGGTTACTCTAAGGTGTGGACTCATTCATTTTCCTTTTCCTTTGTTGCTCAGTGGTCTCAGTCTTCAATCCATTACAGATTATTAGATTATCATGATCTATTCACTCGTCCCTTGTTCTTGTTGTGTAGTCATCTATACTACACTCTAGGCCTAAATCGACTGTTGGAACTCCAGCATACATAGCACCTGAAGTTCTTTCCCGTAGAGAATATGATGGCAAGGTACACTACTCATGTCTTGTCATACATACATATCAATTTGGCATTAACACCTGATTGGTTGTTAAAGAAAGCAGATAATCATCATGAGAAAAATTAAAAGACTGCTCAGAGAGACATATGTTTTCATGATTGGCATAGAGCACATAGACTGGCTTTTGTACTTACATGGCTGCAATTTTATGTAGCATGCGGATGTGTGGTCATGTGGTGTAACCCTTTATGTGATGCTGGTTGGAGCTTACCCGTTTGAGGACCCTAATGATCCAAAGAATTTCAGGAAAACAATCCAAGTAACTCCATCCATATTCAACCATCAACTACATTTTTTCTTCTGACTAACTCTTCTTATTGCTCCAGTGTCTCAATAATGTAACAATTCAAATGGTATTCTTCAGCGTATAATGGCTATACAATACAAGATTCCGGACTACGTTCACATATCTCAGGAATGCAAACACCTTCTCTCTCGCATATTCGTCACTAACCCCGCTAAGGTACCTTTTAAAGCTATATATCTTATAGGAAGATGTTGCGGTTCTGATTGTCAATGATATCTTTTGACAGAGAATCACGCTTAAGGAGATCAAGAATCATCCGTGGTACTTAAAGAACTTGCCAAAGGAGCTGCTAGAGTCGGCTCAAGCAGTGTATTACAAGAGAGACAACACGAGCTATTCTCTTCAAAGCGTAGAGGACATAATGAAGATAGTTGGAGAAGCTAGGAATCCAGCTTCTTCTTCCACTGTCAGCAAAAGCTTGGGATCAGGTGCTGAGGAAGAAGAGGAAGAGGAAGAGGACGTGGAAGCTGAAGTGGAAGAAGAAGAAGAAGAAGAAGAGGATGAAGAAGATGAATACGAGAAGCATGTCAAAGAGGCACATTCTTCTTGTCAAGAGCCTCACAAAGACTAAAAGAAAAGAAATGCTCACCGTTGCTCTTACAAAAGACTATTTCACTTTTAGATTTGGTGTCTGGAAACATTCTCGTTTCAGTCAACTGTCTAGTGGTTCTCAATAAATGAACATTGGTACTCAGCAAGTGATTATGAAACAGAAGGGGTCAATATTGTGATGATAATATAAAACGATGTCTTTGTTTGCAAATATCAATTTTTACAAGGGTAATTTAGTGATTATCTATACAATATACATCTGAAAGCAAAAGGAGCGAACAGCGTAACGTTTTTTCACTCACATTACAACGTCTCCGCCATTTTTCCATTTCCAAACTGTTGGAGAAAACTACTTGCCGTTTCGTAACATTTTTTAAACCAATAACGACTAACTACTATTGCATTTTGTAATTTTCTACATCAAGTAAGCATGGTAGCAAAAATTTCCTTGCACGCCTTAATGACGCAATTTGGAAATAACCAACCGATATTATTTTAAGTAAAATAAATAAATAACTAAGAGTAGTTTAAGGTATCAAATTATCCATGAATGATATTGTAATGATCATTAAACAGTGTTTACAATAATGATTTAAACATTGATTTACGATGTGGTCTCCTATACTTTAGTGGTGTTATCTCTTATATAATTTGGTGGTATACTGACTATATTTAAATCATCTTTAACTTATAACATCATTTTTGTGTCAAAATCACATTATTTTAGGATCTGTGACGTCTAAATCATCCATTAGAGCATTTTTAGTGGATAATCTCTCAATTTTAATCTCTAGACAATATTATAATAGTATTCTTAAGACAATTTTATTTTGTATTAAAATTAAATGTTTAAAAGCTAATGATACCACTTAAACAAAGACACCTTTAAAACTGGTACATAGTTTGGACTTTTCTTATTAAGGAGACGTTTATCCATAAATTTGTTTTTTCTCTCCCACTTTCAAATTCTTTTAATATTTGTTTGGTTAAGAAACTACGGGAAAAGCTCCCACTAAAAGTGCCCTTACAATTTTTCTACATCTATGTGAGCGCCTCAGTGGGTTGGTTCATGGTTGTGACCGTTTCTGGTGATGGTGGGCTTGGACACTATGTATTTGTGATCACGTCCCGGTCGATCAAAGTCACCACCAGTGTTCACAAGAGTGGGTGGCCTCACGTTACCATAGTCTTCTTTCCTTCAACCTATATTTTTCTCTTCTAGTATGCAGTGCCTGCCCAATATCATTTAATGCCTAATATATATATTTTAAAAAACTATAGGCATAAATGATATAAAATTATTAATATATATATAATTATAAAAATTATTGCCACTTATTAAACCTTTTACCTAAAAGGAATATTTAGAACTTGCAAGCCACTATAACAAATGAATTATTCAGTAAATGATGCCTCTTAATTAGATATAAAATTTGATGCCCAAAGCTCATGTTTCATAAGCTTTAGCTCAAAACCGAGTTTCGTAGTATGTTTATTGTTCTTAGTCAAGAACATGTAATCTAGATTTCTTGTTTTTCCATACACTTGAGGTCTACTTTTTCTATGTGTCCATCTAAAGTAGATGATACATATTAGAAAATGAACAAGAAAAAGCTAATTGACATGCGAGGGATCAATAATGCCTCCAATAAACTCTATTTTTTCAAAAAATTTACTATGGACCAGAAGTCCAATATGTTTTTGTTCGGATCAAAATTAATCTTATTTTTAAAATTTACCAACGTTTAATCTAGACGTTGGGTCAGATTTGTATTTAGATCTTAAGTTAGGTCAAATTTTAAATTCAGTCAAAAACATACTAATTTGATATCAGTTTTCTTTTAAACCATTAAAACTAAACTAAACTTTTATTTATAAGAGATACGAGTTTCGATCTTTTCTGATTGGGGATCAAATAAATTTTAATACTTATAATATGTTGAATTAGGATAACGTTGAATATTTGTGCGCAACTATTACTATATGATATTTATAATGCGAAAATAAGTCGTTTATCCTAAATAATACTTATGGAGAACATGTCTCCCCCGCCGCATACAAGGAAATCACATAACAAACAAACCAATTAACAAGGTATGACCCATATGATAAATTTTGATTTGAGAAAATGGAGAAGTAAAACCGTAGAAATCCAAACAAACTTAAATGGAGGAATCAACATACAACTGAACAAAATAAGAAAATATCTAAACAAGGGTGAACCACTAAAGCCTTTATATGAAGGATGAAGCTCGTAGGCAGCAAATGAGAAATGTAACCGGTAATCCAAAATATAACATAATCAAAAGAACTTTCAGAAAAATGTAAACAAATATATAACATAGACGGACTAGGTAAGCGAAAGCACATGTGTCTTTCTTGGACGTAATAGCAGATGTTGCATCCCCACTTTTAAAGCCTGTTGGTAAAATCTCACAATAACATAGTGAGATTAAATTAAAAAAAAAATGAAAGAGTATTTTGAAAGTCTTATCAAAAAATTCAAAAAATGAAAGACTGTTGGTAACTGCTAAGCCCATAGCTAAGTTTGTTAAGTCGCGCAGTTATCTTATCCATGTGTAGAGTTTCCACCCATCCATCTCGCTTCACTATATGCATATTCTTATTCTTTTGGAGGCAGATAAAATTAAAAACACTTTTTAACTCAGAGAAACACACAATAACAATAATTTATATATATGTATAAAGGAGTAGTTTAATTTTCTTACCAATGCTTTAGCATATTATGGCATCTTGCTTACAAGGAAGATGATCTCAGAGCTATTGAAGACGATAGTATGATGCTAATAGAAGAGAGATTAAAACGTACAGCTCACAACTTCTTTCCTAGGTTCCTTACAGAATTTATATTGATAATATTGTTGGTTATTTTTGTTATATAATGTGATTATGATAACCCTAGGTTATTTAAGAATCATGATTATCTGAAATATAACAAATAAAATAAAATACGATTTCACCAGTAAAAACGAAAAAAATATTATCTTAATTAATAATAAAAAACCTAAACTATTTTAAGAGTCATGATTATCTGAAATATAACAAATAAAATAAAATACGGTTTTACCTGAAAAAAGATAAAAAAAAACTTTAATTTAATTAGTAATAATAATAAACTGATCTATTTGATCCTCATGGAGTCTTTGGTCAGGATTCTCCCAAACCAGAGGAACCTTTGGACCCTGGTCCTTCAATGAATGGATTCTCTTCAACGATGGACTCCAATTCATTTTGATGATGATCTAAAACACATCTCTTTATGGGCAGGGGGGAAGCCAGAAAGATTTTTCAATGGGTGCATATCTGACCCAAAATAAAATAAATGCCTACATAAACTTTGAACTTGCGTCATCATGGGTGCACAAGAGCACTATAACCATCTTTTCTTGCTGGTTTTGGTAATATTTTACATACTAAAAACAAAATATCAATAATATTACGGGTGCACGTGCCCAAGGGCGGACCTAGCAAATGTTATAACATGTGTCACACTATATAAGATAACAAAGTTCTTAACCAAATGTGCATGGGGCATAAGAGAGTTAGATCATTTGAGTTTCTCAAGTCTTTCAATAAAACAAGTGAATTTTTTTTTCTGTATGTGGCACATGCCCCACCTAGCTCTCACCTAGGTCCGCCCCTGCACGTGCCCCCATTGTTCATGCACTGGCTTCGCCACTGCTTATGGGTCCAGTTACAAAGACATTCCAATCTAGTTTATGACGCTTCAGAGTAGTCTCCCGTATTGGCTCTGTGATAGGTGTGCTTCCTATGAGCATCAGAGATGGAATGTAGTTAGCTTAACAAAAGTTACATTAGCATCAGAGATGGAATGTAGTTAACTTATACAACAAGAAAACATAATAAGTCTATATCTCCTTGAGAGCCTTCAAGACATCTAGCATGGTCGGACAATTTGCAGGCGTTGCAGCGATACAGTGAACAGCAACCTGAAGCACACGAAGCATAGACTGTTTGAAAAACACTGTTAGAACCAGAGGATCCAAAAACATCCACAGCTTTCCCTTTGTTAATCTTCCGAAAAACCCAACCAACCAAGTTCCCTCCTTCACTCTCTTTAAAGTCAGGTCCCGTTGGCTCTTTCCCTGTCACCAGCTCCAGCAAGATCACTCCAAAGCTGTACACATCTCCCTTAGTCGTAGCTAGTGCGCTCTGACCATACTCTGGTGGAATATACCCGAACGTACCGTACCGGCTATGATCGTACTCACGTGAGCCTCACATGCACTGATCAGTCTCGCGCCATTCTTTTATCTGTGCCTAAACGACGTTTTTCATGGCCTTTAAACAACTAATAGATAGTAGTAAATTATATATTTAAAAACTTTTAATACTTGTTATTTATCTTATTTACAAATATTTTAATTTTATTATTTAATATTTGAAAAATATTATTAGCAACTAGTAAGTATTTAGTATAATACATTATAAGTAGTTAGTAACTAGACAAGTAACGATGTGAATATTAGAAAATGTAACGATACTTGATACATGATTTAACTTTATAAACTAGATTTCGACCCGCGCAACTGCGCGGGTTTTATTTTAATTTTTTATAGATATTTATTTTACATTATTAGTGACGTTAGTAATATATTTAAATATATATATATATATATTATAAACACAATAATTTTATAGTTTACATGTTAATATCAGTTGTTTCAATCATTTCTTATTATAAATTGATCTTATTGAATTTAAATTTGATTATTAAATAAAATAATATATGTATAGAAAATATAATTAAAATTATTTTATATTTAATTTATACTAAATTTTGATCCGGTTTTTAAGGTTGCACTACCGTTTAGAATTTGTTTGATGTTTATTTAGATAATATATTTTTATATATATAAGAGTTTAATATGTTAACTTTATACATGTGCTATATTATTACTAATGTTAACCCGTTATGCCAATGTATTACATATTTTTAACATTAATATTTTTTATTATATAGATCAATTTAATATATTTTTTAATATTTACTTTAATATAATATTTTTTAATATGTAGATTATGATTATAAGATAGATGAAAAGAATAATTTTTATTTTATATATTAATTTATAGTTAATTTCATTAGTAATTCGAAATTACTTAATTAGTAATATTTACATAACTTTTTGAATGTTAGGATCTTGATAAAATATTTTTTCAACAGATTTGTTAGAATTTTTAATATGTATTTATATTTAAAATGAAAAGATATCAAAGATATTTTGATTAAATTAGTTATAAAGATTTTATTATTAGTTTTAATGAAATATATTTTAGTGAAGGTCCAAAAAAAAATCACACATAAAATGAGTCATGACTTCTATTTTAATAGAATAGATAATAAAAAAAAATCGACTTATTAGTTGTATTAACAACGTCAAGTATTTAATTTAAAACGGATATGAGTCAAGTACCAAATATAAGACGAGTATCGAGTAGTGATGCCCTAGTCAAAACCCTCTCAACATTTGCGATTATCACACTGAAAGCAATTTTACAAGGGTAATTTAGTGATTATCTAAACTCAAAGCAAAAGTTGCGAACAGCTTAACGTTTTCTCACATTCCAACGTCTCCTCGCTTCTTTACATTTCCAAACTGTGGGAGTAAACCACTTGCCGTTTCGAAACATTTTTACATCCATGAGGACTAACTACACACCGCTTTTAGTCTACCACCTTAACGCCGTCGTTTTGGGGCATTTCATTTTCTTGTCCTCTAGTTAAAAAAACCCTATCGTCTTTTCCTACAAAAACCGTTAAAACCCTTGTCTAACATTTGCGACTCTTCACCTTATCCTCTCAACATCTCTCCGGCCACCGACGACGGGAACTTAGTATCTACGAGGTCAAGGACATGCCATTGAAGTTCCCTCTCGGTGTACGCTTCATCACTCACTCTCTTCCTTGTACTCATCTCGCTTCTTCCATGAATTCCGCCGCACTAATCTACTCCTTCCGCTCCGTCCCCGTTATCTCAAAGGCGCTTCCTTTAAGGTTAACGTGCCTTGGATTATGTTCCCGGGTCAGTTTCTCAACCCGACCCGAGTTCGGGAGGAGGGGTCGTGATGGAGGAGGAGAGATTCGCGCGTCCAAGAGCTTGATTGAGGATGAGGCGGAGCTTAGTGATTGGGTGAGTGATTTGAGGACTAGCTCGGTGCGTGGGAAGTTCACGAGCGATGAGGATGACGCTGTTCAAGACCGAGTTCGTAGAAATGTGGACAGGGATGAAAGTAGGGGTCCGAGGAGGGGAAGGGAAGGTCAAGCTGATAGGTATGGTGGTGGTTCCAGAAGGGGAAAGGAAGGTGAGGTTGATAGGTTTAGGAGAACCAGTGGTGAACCGGTTAGGAACAAACGGTTTGGTGATGGAGAAGGTGGAAGGAATGGTCGGGTTCAAGGAAGGAGTGGTGAGTCGTCTTTTCGTGGGAGGAATGAGAGAAATGTTGATTCAGGGTTTAGGAGAGAGCGAGGCTTGGAAACTAGCAAGGGGTTGGGGAGACAGGGGAGAGGTTTGAGACAGGAAGAGGAAGATAGTAGTGATGAGGTTGATAAGAGGGTGGTGTTGGGAGGAATTGATGATTTGCTTAGTGAAGATAGTAGTGATGAAGATGATGAGGCTTTCGTTGGGAAAGTGGTTTCTGGTAAGGGTGTAGAAGCTGATATGCCAAGGACTGAAAATGCTAAAACTTCAGATTCTTATTTGTCAAAGACAAGGTACGTTTTGTATTTGCTATTTTTTGGCTTCTTTTCTTTTGTGCTTTGTTTTGGTTTCTTATGGTTAGTAATATGACTTTGTATATTGTCTTAGCAGCGATCGTTTTGCTTCTACTGTATGTGACTTAGTTTGACCTGTTGTTTAATTGATAATAATACCCTATGGTCAATGATATGCAGATTTGATCAATTCCCATTGTCTCCCTTATCGCTAAGAGCCATCAAGGATGCGGGATTTGAGACAATGACTGTTGTGCAGGAGGCTACTCTTCCTGTCATTCTCAAAGGTGGATTTTTCTTCCTTTCTCATGAGAGTTAATTGCAAGGCAGGAAAAAACACCACGATTTTGAAATGTAGTGTTGATTTCTAATTGACGGCATCTCACAAGCTTTTACAGATCACTTAGCAATAACGTATAGATATTTCAAAGAAAACCCAGAGACTTGTGTATCATTCTACATGATTCCTCAAATATGCCATTACTTCCATTTTGTAGGTTGATTGGTTGTTCTAAAACTCCTCTTATGTTTGCTCTTTAACTCTTTGGTTTTTTCCTTGCTTTGTTTTTTTTTTTCAGGTAAAGATGTGCTAGCCAAGGCCAAAACAGGCACTGGAAAAACTGTAGCATTTTTGGTGAGACATTCTACTCTCTGGGTTCATGGATATAAGTTGATCAGTATTTGTTCTTATCGTTTCTGTTTGTGTTTCAAGCTTCCATCAATTGAAGCTGTTATCAAATCTCCACCTGCAAGCCGGGATAGTAGGCAATCCCCCATTGTTGTGCTTGTTGTATGTCCTACTCGGGAGCTTGCCAGTCAAGCCGCTGCGGAAGCAAATACCTTGCTGAAGTATCACCCATCTATCGGTGTTCAAGTTGTTATTGGAGGCACAAAGCTTCCTACAGAGCAAAGGCGTATGCAAGCAAATCCTTGCCAGGTAATAAGAGATTTCTTTTGCAGCTCCATGTGTGTTTGCAAAGTTCATTCTGGGCAAGTTTTGCACTTTCATTAAGCTGTGCTTCTAAGATGTCTGCGATTCAGTGAGCAGCTGTGTCTTCAATGACTCTTCATAGATTGTCTGATACTCACATATTTGAACACACTCAGATTCTTGTGGCTACACCTGGAAGGCTCAAAGACCATATCGAGAACACTTCTGGATTTGCAACAAGGTTGATGGGTGTGAAAGTCCTTGTGCTTGATGAAGCTGATCATCTCTTGGACATGGGTTTCCGAAGAGATATCGAGAGGATAATCGCTGCTGTTCCCAAGCAGAGACAAACGTTTTTATTTTCTGCTACAGTTCCTGAAGAGGTAAGTAGCAGTTAGTTGCATCAAAGGCTCTCATTTTTGGGTTGAAATTTTGAGTTGTCTTTTTCTGATGTCAAGGTCCGCCAAATATGCCATGTTGCTTTGAAACGTGATCATGAGTTCATCAATTGTGTTCAAGAGGGATCTGGGGAGACGCATCAAAAGGTAAAAGATTGCTCTCTAGACTCATTTGGATATTATAGGTTTCTCATGTCTGTTTTTTTCTCCCAGGTCAAACAAATGTACATGATTGCATCATTGGATAGACATTTCTCGCTTCTATTTGTGCTTCTTAAAGAACACATCGCAGATAATCCAGACTATAAGGTAAAAAAACCTTGTTCCTCAAATCCCGATGTGAATCACCAATGTATCTCTGAATTGACACGGGTCTCCTTGTTGCAGGTTATTATTTTCTGCACAACTGCCATGGTTACAAGATTGGTTGCTGATCTGCTTGGTCAGCTAAGCTTGAACGTCAGAGAGATCCATTCTAGAAAACCCCAGGGTTACAGAACCAAAGTCTCCGACGAGTTCCGCAAGTCCAAGAGCATTATCCTCGTAACATCAGATGTCTCTGCTCGTGGTGTCGATTACCCTGATGTGTCACTAGTCGTACAGGTAAACCATCTAGTAGTTTTCAATCATGGAATTGTACTGCAACTACAAATAGATCCTTCTCACTGAAGTTGTGTATATGTTGGTTTTGCAGATGGGATTGCCATCAGACAGGGAACAATATATACATAGGCTTGGCCGAACCGGGAGGAAAGGTAAAGAAGGCGAAGGTGTACTAATGTTGGCACCATGGGAAGAATACTTTCTGTCATCTGTTAAAGACTTGCCCATCAACAAGTCTCCTCTACCGCCAATAGACCCTGAGGCTGTGAAAAAGGTAAGCATGGACTTACAATCTCTACGCAAATGCCAATGTTTGAATTGTCTCAGCTCATGGCACAAACCTCTTTGAAGTCAAAAGCTTATATATTAAAGAGTATTGAATATTTATGGGTGGGAGGAACTCGTTGGTGGATGTGATGAATGCAGGTGCAGAGAGGGCTTAACCAAGTGGAAATGAAGAACAAGGAGGCGGCTTATCAGGCGTGGTTAGGTTACTACAAATCTCAGAAGATGATTGCAAGAGACACGACCAGACTGGTGGAGTTAGCCAATGAGTTTAGCCGCAGCATGGGACTTGACATGCCACCAGCTATCCCCAAAAATGTTCTTGGCAAGATGGGTCTCAAAAACGTTCCTGGTCTTAGAACCAAGTAGAATTTAACTTCATCCAATGTATTGCTTTTGTCGTATAAGGCTTTGTAAGTGTAAACTCTTTTCATTTTTGCAAACACTTGATAAAAGTCTGTTACATTCTTCACTTGTATCAAACAAACCAAAAGAAAAGCTTGACTATCCAAGCAGGCCTGTCTCATTCTCTAAGAGGCCTGGTGAGTTCTATACATAAGAACAAAATTATAAAAAGGCCCTAAATCTTGAAAAAAACAGGCCCAACAAAGAAATTGTAAAAAGACCAAAAAAGTAAAATAAAATAAAAAAGGCCGTAATTCTGGAAGAACAGGCCCTAAATGTACCTTGTGCGCATGCCTAGAGATGGGCCTGCATCAAGTATTCAACACTCATACTTGCCTTCCCACGTGAAGGTGTTTCTAATTAAAAAAAAAAAACATTTCAAAGCAATGGCAGCAAACTACTTGCCGTTTTTGAGTCTGTTACCCTTAAAAGCCTCGTTATTTACGTTTCCTATAAAACCTCATAAAACCCTAATTAACGACGGCGGGAACTTGGTAGTTACATCCTTACAGGTTAAGGTAAGCGGCGCTTGAAGTTCTCCTCTTACTTCATCACTCTTTTCCCATCTCCACCTCTCGTTTCCATGACTTCAGATGGGCCCAAATCCGGTAAGAAGAGACGAGAGATTCGCGCCAAACATGTGAAGAAGCTTGAGAGTGGTGAAGATGAATCGGGAAACAAAAGGGGTCCAAAGAGAGGAAGGGAAGACAAACCTGTTGATGTTGCTGATGAGCCTCTTATTAAGAAAGCAGCTTCTATTGTCGCTGTAGAGGCTGCTGATAAGCCAAAGACTTCAGATTCTTACTTATCTAAGACAAGGTGAACAGTTTAGACAAGATTTGTCTTGAGTTTGATTCAGAGCTTTTTTAACTAACAACTTTCTTATGTCTGAATTGGTTTCGCAGATTTGATCAGTTCCCACTGTCTCCGTTGTCGTTAAAGGGTATCCAGGATGCTGGATTTAAGACAATGACTGTCGTGCAAGAGGCTACTCTTCCTATCATTCTCAAAGGTGAACTCTTTTTTTCTTTCTTTCAATCTCCTTGAGCTGCTTAGAAGGCAGAACGTTAGGGTTTATGGTTTAGGGTTTAGCATATAAAAATGTAGTCTTATGTAGTCTTTCTTCCTATTCCTCTCATTGAAGCTTGGTTTATTGTTTATTATTTCCTCTAATGCTTCTTCTTCGATTTATTGGTTTTCCAGGTAAAGATGTGTTAGCCAAGGCCAAAACAGGCACTGGCAAAACCGTTGCCTTTTTGGTGAGATTCATTGATATAAGTTGGTTAGGTAGTAATTGTTGAGCCTTCTTTTGAGATTTGTTCTTATCGTTTTTTTATGTTTAAGCTTCCATCAATTGAAGCTGTTATCAAATCTCCACCCGTAAGCCGGGATAATAGGCATCCCCCAATTATTGTTCTTGTGGTATGCCCTACTCGGGAACTTGCATGTCAAGCTGCTGCTGAAGCAAACATTTTACTCAAGTATCACTCATCTATTGGTGTTGACGTTGTGATTGGAGGCACAAAGCTTCCTGCTGAGCAAAATCGTATGCGAAAGAATCCTTGCCAGGTAAGAGATTTCTTTTGCCCTCCATGATGTTGTAATGCTCAGTTAATTCTGATAAGATCTTCCACTTACCTTAGGCTCTAAGATTAAAATTGTTACCAATGGAGTTGCATATATTTCTTTTATGATTTTGTTGTTCTTAGCTTAACCCTTGCTGGGATATGGTTTTCAATTTGTAGAAATGATAAATTACGGTTGATAAGGCGAGAAAGAATGTATGTCCCTGTCCATGTTAGCATTGTTCTCACATTGAGTTGTCTCCATATTTTGTTTAATAATCACATATTTGAACACTCTCAGATTCTTGTGGCTACACCTGGAAGGCTCATAGACCATATTGACAACACTTCTGGATTTGCAACAAGGTTGAAAGGTGTGAAAGTCCTTGTGCTTGATGAAGCTGATCATCTCTTGGACATGGGTTTCAGAAGGGATATAGAGAGGATAATCGCTGCTGTTCCTAAGCAGAGACAATCATTTTTATTTTCTGCCACGGTACCTGAAGAGGTAAGCGTCAGTTTGTTTCACAAAGGTCTCTCACCTTTGGATTGGAATCTTGAATTGTGTTTTTTGATGTCAAGGTCCGCCAAATATGCCATATTGCTTTGAAACAAGATCATGAGTTCGTCAATTGTGTTCAAGAGGGATCTGGGGAGACTCATCAAAAGGTAAAAGTTTATTCTTTTAGGCTCATTTAAAAGAATAGCCTGCCATATGATTGGATGTTAACGGTTTCTCATGTCTGTTCTATCTGACAGGTCTCACAAATGTACATGATTGCATCACTGGATAGACATTTCTCGCTTATATATGCGCTCCTTAAAAAACACATTGCTGATAATGTGGACTATAAGGTTAAACTGTTTCTCTAGTGCAATTCTTAGTCACCAATGTATTTCTGAACTAACACAACTCCTTGGTGTTGCAGGTTATTATTTTCTGTACAACTGCTATGGTTACAAGATTGGTGGCTGATCTGCTTGGTAAGCTAAGCCTGAACGTCAGAGAGATCCATTCTAGAAAACCGCAGAGTTACAGAACCAGAGTATCTGACGAGTTCCGCAAGTCCAAGGGTATTATCCTTGTAACATCAGATGTATCTGCTCGTGGTGTAGATTACCCTGATGTGTCACTAGTCGTACAGGTAAATCATACTTTAGTTTTCCCATATCTTGGAATTGACTTTAAATACAAAGTTAAGCACTTCCACTGAAGTTGTTGTTGTGTATATGTTGGATACGCAGATGGGGTTGCCATCAGACAGAGAACAGTACATACACAGACTTGGCAGAACCGGACGTAAAGGCAAGGAAGGGGAAGGTGTACTATTGTTGGCACCATGGGAAGAGTACTTTATGTCATCTGTTAAAGACTTGCCCATCACCAAGTTTCCTTTGCCACCGATAGACCATGAAGCTGTGAAGAAGGTAAGCTTTTCAATGATTTTTTTACTCTACTAAACTTTGCAAGCCTTATTCGCTAATACAAATGAATCTGTATGCAACTAACTATGTTTAGGATAGATATTCACATCTCAGAACACAACCTCTTTGTAATCAAAAGCAAAGACTTTTAAGAGTATGTGACCCTCTAGTGAGTGCTGATGGGTGTGAGAAACTTGTTGGATACAGGTACAGAAGGCGCTTAGCCAAGTGGAAATGACTTACAAGGAGGCGGCATATCAGGCATGGTTGGGTTACTACAAATCTCAGAAGAAGATTGCAAGAGACTCGACCAGACTGGTGGAGTTAGCCAATGAGTTTAGCCGCAGTATGGGACTGGACACCCCACCAGCTATCCCTATAAATGTTATTGGCAAGATGGGTCTCAAAAACGTTCCTGGTCTTAGAGTCGCTCCCGGTTTTGACAAGAAAAAAGGGAATAGAAATTATCGTTCCAGGTAGATTTTTTCTTAAAGGAATGCTATGTTTAAAACTTCATTTATTTTTTCATGTATCAACTCTTGTTTTGTTCTTGCAACACTTTGATTTTCTAATTATAAAAAAAAAAAAATATTATAAAAGTTACACTCTTTGATTGTAGAGCCTTGTTTTCGAGCTAAAACAAGGATGATATGTAATCGAAATTCGTTTGGTCTCCTTATTCCTGCAACACATGAAATAACGTATAAAACTTACCTATATGGTCTTTTCTGAAAATGGCCAAGGTAACATAGGCGGAAGATGATGTGCCATATAACTGCATTTCTTTCTCATACAAATAAACCTTACACAAAGAGAAAAAAATGACAGAGCATACCGGGATAGTAATGAAACTTCTATTTAAGTGTATGTCATAGAAGATGATGAATGGCAACAGAAAAACAAAAACCCAACACCATCTTTCCCATACGATAAGAAGACTATCCTTGTTTTGTTGTAAATTATAATTGCTCCTACCAATCCTAAAGGAACCAGAAAGAAAAACGAGAGAAGGCAAGCCCGAATATGGCTAGTTTCGGTTATGATGGCTGCAACTGCAAAGCTTTTCTTCTAGTCCTCTTTCCACTTGTTAACATATCTCTGGAATGCACTAGCTGGATTTTCATGAAGTGGAGCTTTTACACGGCTCGATCTCCTCACCACTGTTTCTTCCATTTCTATGTTGTGAGCTATGTCCTTCGCCCTCTTTTGTAATGTAGAGCTGCAAATCACAAGTCATAACCGGGATTCAAAGCCATGACACACAAACAATAGGAGTTCGGTATACGAAGTGTTACTCTTCTACAAGTGCATCAATGTGAGCGTTGAACAAGTGACCAGATTAATAATGCAAAATAGAAGTGGGAAGCTCTAAACTGACCATATTCTGTCATAGAATTTCTCTAGCTGCGTATGTAATGACAGTTCCCTCTCTCCTCTACGGTTTAGTGATCCCATCAATGCATCGAGCTGGATTTCAAGAAACAACCACACAAATTTGAACTAGATCTATGCAATCCAACAAAGAATTGAACCATGTGGCTTGATGATACCTCTTCCTTGGATGTATAATAGCCCCACTCTTTGCAATCAGAATCCTCAACAAATATCCTCCCATTGTTTCGGAACCACCAGTACCTGTTGTAGTTCCGATCTTTACCCAAGGGGTTTGTACGTATGACTATTTTCTCCATCTCTCGTTCATAATGTTGCCTCTGCATATAAAGATAAAAAGTTCAGACTTGGTTGGTCAAAGCACAGGTGCATATGCAAACAAACGCTTATCAAACATGGTTATGAGAGGAAGGACTCAACCCTCTGTTCGGGGCCCCTCATTTCTAAAGTTCCTTTCTCATCCTCACTTGATGGTTTTCCTCCCTGCTTCTTCCCCCCAAGTCCTTTCTCCTCCTCCTCCTCCTCATCTTCTTCTCCGTCTTCTGATTCCGCCTCCTCTTCTTCCTCCTCCACCTTCTCCTTTGATGTGCTTTTTGTATCCGTCATCTGCTTTTTGTGCCTTCTCAGATAGACATTCCCCATAAGCCTATCACAACCACAAGAACAATTATGAGCTCCAAAATAATCTTGTAACAAAATGTTCTACTTATACGTAAATAGGATAAGCCAAACCTTTTTTCAGGTTTTTCTGAAGAAACAGACCCATTTTCCATCTTAATTTCCCCCTCAGTGCTATCTTCACTGCTTTCTACTACTTGTGGGCTATTTTTCTTTTTCCCTAACTTGCTATTGGCCAAAACTTCTGCTTCGTCGCCAGTTTTGGAGCGTTCTTTCTCCTTTCTTTTCTGTCGAGCTTCCGCCAATGCTTCTTCTCTTCTAGCAGCTCCAAGAGCATGCCGTTGTTCAAGAAGCTCGTCTATTTCTCCCTTAAACAACATTGTTTCAGCTATCTGGTTCACCAACTCCCTTAGGATTTTCAGTTTTACATTGGGGTCCAATAGACCATAATGTCCCCGTTTGATCGTTCCAATGTCACAGCACAGATCAGGGATGTCAACCGAGTCCAAGAAGTCACATAAATACTCAGTCCATGTGATCAATGTTATCTGAAATAAGATGAAATAAAGCAACAGGCAGGGCATCAACCACAAAAGAAAACTGAATAATAATCATAAGGCTGACACCTTCATGTTTAATGAGACTAGCATATTACTGTGTGACCTATTTTGTTAGTCAAGGATGATTTTCATGAAATGAAGATCTGACCTTTGACTTGCGACTCCTTCTCTTTAAAGCTTTGAAAGTATCATCGCCTTCACTAATGAGGAACCGGAAAAGACAGGCATGCACTTCCATGATAAGAACCAAATTACTCTCCTTGTGGCAGACAGCATTTTCAAAGTCCTCAAGAGAAAATCGCCATAGATGCAGCTGCCTAGCGAATGAAGAACAAAAGTCCCAGACCATAAGAAGATCCCCAACACAATCCATTGAAACACTAAAGTCCCGTGAGGGAGAAGGACGCTGAGTGACATTAGCATCATCAGGTTCCGGTGGCAACAGTAAATCTTCAATTGGATAACTGATAGGCTCTTCCACGGAGTCATTAGTCTCTGGAAAGAAAATAAGAAAGCACCAAATTATACATGAAAGACAGAAGCTCTTTGTTTCCACAAAAAAACATCAGTTGAAAATGAATTGCAGAGCTACCTTTATCAGTCTCCTCTGCAACATGGCTACCATCTTCTGCTCTCTTTCTTTTGCCTTTTTCCCTTCCGGCTTTATCTTCCTACAGTTTATGCGATGAGACAAAAAAACGATTAGTACATAGACCAATTATTAGGCAACCCTCCAAATTATTTTTATGATGGTGTACTTTATTTCTACCTGCTTTCTTTGCTGAACCAGTTCTCCATTCTGAAAGACATATTTGTTCTGAAGTTCCTTGGGAATATTTCTAGTGATTCCATGCGCTTTAGCCAGATATTCATTAACTACCCAAGGTATACTGTGGCATGTGGACTCCCGAATGAAAGACTTCAGAAAATTTCTACTAAATGGAAACTTCTTCCATGAAAGATCCTCCCCAGACAGCACTGCGTTCTCATTTATTTCCTTGTCTTTGTCAAGGAAGCCTACCTCATACTGAGGTTCACTATCCCCATCTGTTACTATATTCAAGATTCTGCATGGATGCAATTCTCCATCCCTGTTTCCATACAACTCTGCACCAGCGAAGAAGCAATTTTGCAACTCGGTTGCTACTGTGTCAGCAAGATCTTTCAAAGACTGAGTACCTTCACAAAATGGTAGAAAGAGAATCAGAAATAATGTTTGTAAGATTTCAGGCAGCTACGAACTATCTATGCTGCCACCCTCGAAATACATATGGTAATTTCTATAAAATCAAACAAAACAAGACTCTGACACAACTGTATCAGAATAATGGATGAAGGGGTAAAGAACTTACTAAATTGAATGATACGTAACGCAGGTGCAACTAGCTCTCTGGGAAGAGTTTGAACCTTCTTGCTTGCCAGTTTTTCTGAGTCTAAGGCCTCCTCGTAGGTCAAACTAGTTTTCCCAGTAGATTTACATGTCCAAACTCGCTGGCGATACAGATTTATTCTTTTCAAGTACATTCTATTCTATGTCAAGCAAACAAATGGTTCTGACGCGGCACGTGCATTGATAAACATAAACAACGAAGCAAGATTTTGAAAGATAATATGAATGAAGGTTGGTCCAGAATGAAAATATTTAAAACATAAGTTAGAAAAGACGTATCTTCTTTTTCAATTCATAAACCAAAAACAGCTATATAAGAAGAAGGAAGGATACTGATAATCTCGGAAAATCTCTTTTGTGAAACGAACTTGATAAACAAGTTCTTGTGGCTGCAAGTTCTTTGGTGGCTCCAGTAGTTTATGTGGCTTCTTTTTCAGTAGAGGCATCTTCCAAACAGCAAGACAGACCTGTCGTGTAAAAAAACAAAAACCCATAAACCTAAATGTCCGTCTAACAATCATAATCACTTTTTTGTGTAATCATGGTTAGAAACATCATGAACATGTAGGTAAAAATGGACGCAACAGGGTCATCAAAGCAAGTAAAGGCAAGACCTCAATCACATATGCTATAAATCTGTAAGTGTTTCAGTCACATTCCACAAATACTTAAAACAAAGAAGAACAGATACTTGACTGGATAATCGAAACGCATAGCAAATAATTAATAGAGCAGATTCCAATTTCAAACGTCTGATTCGACAGATAGATACGATAGAGAATCAAGTGGGACATGCGAGATCATGAGAATAAATGTATTTTCCAATGCACAAATCGAAATAGGGACTAAACCCTAGAACTAACGCAATCCCAATCGAATTAGTAAAAAAAGATCTACCGACTGTTACCAGTTCCGATCAATAATCGAAGGAACTGAACCGAAACGAAATCAAAACCCCATACTCAGGATCGAGAAAACAAAACACTAACATGCGCCGGTTTCAGACAACCCAGAAGGCGAAACCGACAGGAAAAGACAAATAAAACAATAACAAAAGCATATCAAACGGAACAAAGAAGAAACATACACAACAATCAATCACCCAAACGAAACTACGTAAAAGCCAATGCAAAATTGATAATGAAGAGAAGCAAAATCACACACGAGGAGAGTCAAAAGAGGATTCGATATTCCCGCCAGGAGAGAAACAATCGGTGAAGAAATATTAACATCGATAAATAGAGAGAGAGAGAGAGAGGACTCGGATCTTACAATGAATGTGTGAAATTCAGAATGCGCGTCGTCGAGACAGGGAGAGAAAGAGAGAGAGGTTGTCTCTCGGAGAAGCAAAACAGTTGTTTATAGATCTCTCTTGGTCACTTTCTCTCTCGCTCGCCTCGCAGTCGCTCTTGCTTCTCAGCTGTTTGGTCCCTCGTCCTTCCTTACGGGAATGAAGGAAACTTATTAATACTTACACACGTGGAGTCAATTAGTTATTTTCTTTCCTTTTAACTAATCAAGCCCATACTACATGGACTTGATGGGCCTCATGTATTGTTTATTGGGCCTTTATGGCTTTAATTATGAGTGTATTGTTTTTTCAACTACTATAGATGATATTTTATTTTGTTTGCATGGCAACCTGAAAAAATGCCAGAAGAAGAAAAACAAACAAAAAACGTATATTTCAATTATGGTATTTTCTGGGCTACAGTAACTCAATTTTGTTTTTTATTAATTAATTAATTAATTATGCTATCATTAATTATAAAAAAACATTACATATGTCTATGTTAGTATCTAAGATCATCAAAAAAACATAAATAATTTATATTACCCGATATACAGATAATATACATGAATTTGAAGTGTTTTTCGTGCGTATTCTTGATAAAATATATATGTTTTTTATTTGGATTTACCACTGATTAAATCGCTAGAAGCTGCTATATGAGATCTATATGTAATGATATCTCTTGAACCATATTTAAAGATGTTTGGTAAGATTTTTTTAAATATTTTATTAAAATTCAGATCTCAAGGTATAAGCATTAGTGAAACATTGGTTATACCACTGAAATAAGAAACTTCCACAAAATCAATTTTATTTATATGTAGAACTACCACCAGAAAACAACAAAACTATTTAATAAAATTCCTTAAATAACGTAAAATATTTTAAACATCGGTACCAAACTCGTGAGACATGAAAGCCTCTCGATCGACGACTTGCATAAACCAACACAACACGTACATTATATGTGGTAGTTACTTCTATCAAGCGGACAAGATCTCTCCACGTCATCACTTCCTCCCACCTTAAAAACCAAACCTCTCCTCCTCTAAATTTAGAACTACCATCCTCCATTGTTCCCGGCCAAACAAACAAAGCCATGGAGTTCGAGAGAGTCCAAGACATTTCATCATCCTCCCTCCACACCGAAGCCATACCTTTCGAGTTCATCAGATCGGAAAAAGAACAACCGGCGATCACCACTTTCCGAGGTCCGGTGCCGGCGATCCCCGTCGTCGATCTGAGCGATCCAGACCAAGAGAGCGTGGCGCGTGCGGTGGTGAAGGCGAGTGAGGAATGGGGGCTTTTCCAGGTGGTGAACCACGGGATACCGACGGAGCTGATAAAACGGTTGCAGGAAGTGGGGAGAACGTTCTTCGAGTTGCCGTCGTCGGAGAAAGAGTCCGTCGCGAAGCCCGTAGATGCGAAGGACATCGAAGGGTACGGGACGAAGCTGCAGAAAGAAGTAGAAGGTAAGAAAGCATGGGTGGATCATCTCTTCCACAGAATCTGGCCACCGTCGTGCGTTAACTACAGTTTCTGGCCTAAGAACCCACCTGAGTACAGGTACGTGCGAACATCCGTAGTGAAGTGAGAGTCTCTGAAAAATCAGTTTAGATTTCCGTATGTCATAACGGAAACAAAACTTTACAAAAGAAAATTTTAAGATAACTATTTTTAAGTTTTTATCAAAAAAATGATATTTAAAAAAAAATTAATCAAAATAGATGTTATTAAAATTTGCAAATAGATATTTTTATTTATTGAATGTTAATTAATATAGATTCAGAGTTTAGATTTACGAGAAAATGTTTCAAAAATGAAATTTAATTTTTTTAATAATATATATATTTAAAAAATTAAAATGAAAAAAAAAATATTTTGATTATTTTTTAAAATTTAATTTTGTGACAATTGTTTTGAAAAAAATTATTTGAGAGATTTGTCATTTTGAAAAATCTGATTTAATATGACAAGTTCAAGTCACCCAATACAAAAAAAAAGTTATAAAGATGTGGTACAAATTTTCCCCTAATTTTTTTTTTAAATTTTTTAGTATATCTGATTTTTAATATTTCATTAAAATATTTTTTAATATCAAATTAACCATTTGAATATTTGTTTGGTTTTTTTTGCTATGTATAGGGAGGTGAACGAAGAGTACGCGTTGCATGTGAAGAAACTGTCGGAGACATTACTAGGTATACTCTCGGAAGGGTTAGGATTAAGGCGTGAGGCGTTGAGAGAAGGTCTAGGCGGAGATTTAGCGGAGTATATGATGAAGATTAACTATTACCCGCCGTGTCCTCGGCCAGATTTAGCCTTGGGAGTACCGGCACACACCGATCTCAGTGGACTCACTCTGCTTGTACCTAATGAAGTTCCTGGACTTCAAGTTTTCAAAGACGATCACTGGTTCGACGCCGAGTATATTCCTTCCGCCGTCATTGTTCACATCGGTGATCAGCTTCTGGTCTGAAATTTTCTTTAAAAACGTGCAACTTTTATTATTTATAAGATAATATTACAAAAGAAGTTCAATTTTTGAAAAAAAATCAGAAAAACAGAATTTTGTTTAGCTTTTTATGGCCAAGACCATATGTTTTAGGGTTAGCATTAAAGTTTTTTTGGATTTATTAGAGTTTAGGCTTTCCCTGGAGTTTTTTTTGGGAATTTTATCATTAAAATTCTTGTTAGTTTTTTTTTTAAAATATACTACTGTACTGTTTTCCTAGTTTTGATATATGAAATGTAGATTATTGTCATAACTGTTTTTGTTTTTATTTTTTATGAATTGTTGTGAAATTTTGTAGAGGCTGAGTAATGGGAGGTATAAGAACGTGTTGCATAGGACGACGGTGGATAAGGATAGGACGAGGATGTCGTGGCCAGTTTTCTTGGAGCCTCACCGTGAAATGATCGTCGGGCCATTACCGGAGCTTATAAGCGATAGTAATCCTCCAAAGTACAAGCCTTTCGCTTTCAAGGACTACAGTTACCGTAAGCTCAATAAGCTTCCTCTTGACTGAGAAGAATAAAAAAATCAAAACCATGAAGAAAAAGTGTTGAATAATTTTTACTTTATTTTATTTAAAACTTGTTGTTTTTGAAATAAGATGTGGTTGTTATTGAGTTGTTGTGTTCCCGGGATAAGAACTTTGGATATGTCTCTTCTTGTGTGTCTGTTATTTATGATTAAATAAACACAAAAAAATACATGTAGTATTAGTATTACATTTAACGTTTGATGAAGACATGTTTTTGTTGTGTCTCCATACAATCACCAGTTATGTAGGACCATTTTTTTTTAGGAATAGAGAAGTTGTTGACAATTAATAGTGTTGCTGACATATGTGTATACATAAAGCTGGTGTGTTATTACTGTTGTACTAGTATCCCTTCTTTAGAGGGTTCCTTTTCAAACCATAAATATCAACCACTAATGAAAACTTCTTGTTAGGTGGAAGTAGTTATGCATTAGGGGAAAATGGTTTACATAATATCACAAAAGGGATCAAATGATTAACTACCTCCTTTCCACAGAGATAAAAAATTTGGAAAAATAATTCTGTTTCATAAAAGTAGAATTTTTGAGTTTATAAAAAATTACATATTTCAAAAATATTAATTGAGTTTGTTGAATTAATATTAGTTAAACTTTATTGAAATTTTATAATCACATAAAATAATATATTCGTGATATAAATTTAGTTTGTTTTCTTTATATGTAAACTTGAAAAAAAAATTGTAGAACGGAAGGAATATAATGTAATGGATCTTACTTGAGTGATTTAAAACTCAGTGTTACAAAACCACTCGTTAAAGTTTCAGAAAGGCCATGAAAGTTTATTGAGGTACACAACCTTTACACATGGTCAGGGGGGGGGTTTGTGATTTTAGGAGTTAAACACTATTTAAAAAAAATTATAAAAAGTTTTTTTTTTTGTAATTTAGAAGCTTATTCTTATATAAAAAAATTTCAAATAGTTTTACGTATCAAAACCAATGTTTCACTCGAATGTACCTAAATTCGACACTGGATATGACTTTTATTCTCTACTTACCTGCCGACTGTATACACATACAATATGAATATCACAATATAGTTTTTGGGAACAAGTTTGTTCCGAACAACACATTAAAGCGAAAGCTACTTTTTTCAATTATTGGTATTTGATTATTACTGTATCCTATAGACACCAGAAAGAGTGAAGACAAGTTTCTGGTTATACAAGTGGTACGAAGAGCTTATACTAAAGTAGTTAAGGAGTTTTGGTTTACAAGGGACAAGACTCTTTTTATAACTCCATGCTAAATACAGGGACATGCAAGTCTCAACTAGAGATGTTAAAATAGACTGGAAGCTTCATGCCTAAACAGATTTAGGATAGAACTGTTGACTTGTGGTACGTTTATTATCATGTTAAATAAAGATAATTATACAAGATCAATCCGTTTTTGCTTAATAACGTAGCTTGTTTCGTTAACGTGCATACATGTTAGATAACTGGTACTTGTTTAGTTCCGTTATAACTTTTTGTTACAGATAAAAACTATATTTAGAATATTTACACCTAATTTAATAGTAACTTAAAAATGTCATAATTTTTATAATTTGTATTTTTGAAACAAAAAGATTTTGTTATATTTAGTTTGTGTTTTTGTAAAAAAGTGCTTATATTATAATTGTATTTAAAGCATATTAGAGCTTGTTGAATTTTTTATGATATGATGAATTGATTAATAATTAATAAAAGTAAAAAAATACTTTTAGTTTATCAAATTTGATTTAATTTGACTTTCTATTTATTATAAATTTTTGAAACCAAATGAAATAATTCTTTGTTTATATTCTTTTTATTTCATTAAAATTCTTCTTATAACTTTGCTTCATTAATTTTATTATTTATTATATTTTATTGTATTGTTGTTTTAAAAAAAAAATCCTTTTAGGAGAGCACTAAAAGTTTTGTATTATAAATATAGAATGTCAAAATGATTATATTTTTTATTAAATTATATTTTAAAATTAACTAATATAGATTTAGTGTTTACATACTTTTAAAAGAATATTCGGATTTCAAAATAAATTCTTTTAAAAACAATTTGAAAATTAAAAAAAATAAAAATAAAAATATGAAAAATGTTTTCTAAAAAGCTCGAGTAGAATTTCTTTTTCAAAAAACTATTTTTTTTTAAAATTATTTATAGTTTTTATATATTTATAAAGTAATGAGTTTTTGTGATTGGTTAAGTCCTCTCTTCTTCTTTTTTTTCGGTTAAGTCCATTTTCGCGTTTCATTTTTTGTGAGATCAATAATGATTCTACACTCTGTTCCAACGATGCTATCGTCCTCCTCCGGAAGCTCCCTCTTGTGGCGGAACCGTACACACGCACCTCCTCCACCTTCCTTCAAAGCTCTCCGCTTTCCCTCCTCTCTCAGTTTAGCGATTGGTTACAGAACCACACTATCTCCTCTTTCTTGTTCACCTGAAACCTCCTCTGATATTGCCCTGGCGCACACCCCTGTTCTCAATGGTAAGAATCTTTTCATCTTTCTCAGCTTGCTAGTTGTTTTCTTTAAAGTATGTTTCTGCCTGTCTGTGTTCTTCTAGCTTGGTCGGAGTTCGCTCAAAACGTGTCTGGCGAATGGGACGGTTTCGGAGCAGACTTCTCGCCCGAAGGTCAACCACTGGAACTACCTGAGTCAGTGGTTCCAGAAGCCTATAGAGAATGGGAAGTGAAGGTGTTCGATTGGCAGACGCAGTGTCCCACTCTTGCCCAACCCCACGCACAGTTCTTTCTTTACAAGTCCATCAAACTCCTCCCCACCGTTGGATGCGAAGCTGATGCTGCCACTCGTTACAGCATCGACCAGAGGAGCATCGGCCCAACCACCAGTTCATTTTCTTATTCTGTCTCTGGCTCCTATGTCGCTGTCTGGTCTCTAGGGAACAATAACAACAACCATCTTGAGGTGGAACATTGCCTTGTGAATCCAAACGACAAGGAGTCTCGTGTCAGGATGATTTTCCACGTTGTCGGCTTAGCAGAAGAGAACAAGATGTTGTTGCAGAGTGTCAAAGTTTTCCGTGAGTTGTGGTATGGTCCGTTCAGGGATGGTGATCAGCTCGGAGGTTGTGCCACACGTAGCACCGGGTTTGCTTCTACACCTACCACACCAGCTTCATTGGTAGCCGGTTCTTGGAGAGCTCTACTTGCTACTACTAGTTTTCACTCCTCTGATTCCGTGAGTTTGGCTCTGACCCTCCTGTTCTCAGTTATGTGTTATCCATAATTTGAAGGTGGTTTCTTCTGTGAGCAGGGTTGCATTCAACAAGTTACTGGTGAAAAGGTGATTGAGATTGTGCGAGAAGAGAAGGATCTTTTATTGCTTCCACAAGGCCTGTGGTGCTCACTCCAAGAAAGCAAAGATGGCGAGAGATTATTGTCTGTAGGATGGTTATTTGAGCCAGGTCATGCTATCACATCTACATGTATCTTCTCCAGCGATAATAAGCTTGAGGTAACTATAATAATCTCTTTGTTAGCAGTTTGCAGCCTGTGTTTAACTGTTATTATCTATCTTTTTACTTTGTGCAGGAGGTAAGAATTGGAAAAGAGACTGGCCTCACAGATTTATAATCATCTTCTTATTATTTCCTCTATAGGATGTGTCAAAAATATATATGAGACAAATAACAATAAATCTCATATGACTCCCTGTATGATTTTGGTTCAATATATCTGTTAATACATATTAGTACACGCATAGCCCTTGTTGGTTCTATAGTTAGTGGGAAGGATCCAGACTATATAAACCATATTTCTATGGAGCTTCGTAGCTTTTGCATCTCATGGTTTAGTTCCGTAACACAAGAAAGGATTCACGCATACCTGTGTAGACTCGCAGGAAACTCTGAGAAAGCTCAACCTGTAAATAACCGTGAGATTGCTTATATTAGCCACTAGGAGATAGCATTGTCCCTGAGGCTCATGTTTATGCTTTTCATCATTGTTCGTCCTACAATGCCCTTCTGCATCAATCCTTCCATCATGAAACAAAGACAAAGAATAAAATGATCCCTTGGCCTTTGACCATATTATCTCCAAGACAGAGGATATGTTTGCCTAAGGGCATGAATCTCACATTGTCTTGCTCGACTTCCTTGATCACATCTTCTTGAAAGACATCGCTCATCCCCTGTTCAACACACGCTTGTTGTAGCTCATCAATTGTGATGTAGCCGCTCCCATCTTTGTCAAAGTAGCTGAAGGCTGAGAGGAGATGTTCCTCACGCTCTAATTTGTTCAGATAGATTGTTGCAGCAATGAATTCACCATAGTCTATGGTCCGACTCTTACAAAGGTATGAATAGTATATTGAAGGCTGAGAGCAGTATGCTACGCGGATTACATACTTTAAATTTCGTTAAATCAAAATTGTATTTATGTAATATAATATTTATAACTAAATTTGGAATAGTTATTTTTCTTACCAATTTAAATTGAATATTTTGTAATATTTTTCCAAATTTTAATTGTGTTTTTTTTTTCAATTGTCAGAGTTTATGTGATTGTAAAATAAATTTACATTATATCCAACCATAAAATAACACAGTTAACATAATAAATATGATTGAATTATACACTTCAGAAAAAGAGTACCATATTTGCCTAAGGTGGTTTCAAGAACAATGATGTTCATATTAAGACCATTCTCGGAAACAAAGACCAAGAGACTGAGATCAAGAAATTATAAACATGGCAGTTGGAATCTGCAAGACTTTTAAACATTTTATTTCAATAGTAAGGGAAGCAAAAAAGCCAAAAATTTGAGTAACCGTGAATGAATATGTTCAGCATCATCTTGCAGCTCTCACAATGCATTAGCATTGCTTTTGTTTTCTGTTTTCGTTATTGTCAACAAAAGAAGAAGAGACGTATTAAGCATCCTGACAGAGATGAATCAAGCCCTTAAGCTGCTGCCTCCTTGGAGATCTTCTCTGCTTTGGCAACCACCTCGTCGATGCCACCAACCATGTAAAACGATTGTTCAGGAAGATCATCGTACTTACCATCGAGCAAACCCTGCAACAGTTAACAAATTCATATAAGCTCATAATATAGCAGATTCATGGTGTAAGGAGAAGGTCATATGGACATATATTTACCTGGAAACTGCTGATGTTTTCCTTTAGGTCCACGTATTTTCCCGGGGCACCAGTGAAGATCTCAGCAACATGGAATGGCTGACTCAAGAATCTCTGGATCTTACGTGCACGGGCAACAGTCAGTTTGTCATCTTCACTAAGCTCATCCATTCCCAAAATGGCAATAATATCTTGCAAGTTCTTGTAGTTCTGTAGCACTTTCTGCACCCCACGAGCCGTGTTGTAGTGCTCCTCACCCAGAATGTGAGGCGAGAGCATACGGGATGTTGAATCCAGAGGATCCACAGCAGGATAGATACCAAGCTCGGAAATCTACACATGGGAAAAAGGAAAAGGATAGAGTTGTCAGCTTTCCACCAAACAATTTTGAGTTGAGTATCAACAAAAGGAGACCTGTCTGGAAAGCACGGTTGTGGCATCCAAGTGAGCAAAAGTTGTGGCAGGAGCAGGATCCGTCAAATCATCAGCAGGAACGTAGATGGCTTGGACTGAGGTGATGGAACCTTTCTTGGTGGTTGTGATTCGCTCTTGAAGAGCACCAAGATCGGAAGCAAGAGTTGGCTGGTAACCCACAGCAGATGGGATACGTCCAAGCAAAGCAGACACTTCAGAGTTAGCCTACAAAAGATAGTATAGTAGTACACCGGAGTTAAATTTACTGTCTCTTCTTCAATATATGCCACACAGATGCTGATAGATAGAGCAAACAACAGAGCTCACCTGAGTGAAACGGAAAATGTTGTCAATGAAAAGCAACACATCTTGGCCTTCAGCATCACGGAAATACTCAGCAACAGTCAAACCAGTAAGACCAACACGGGCACGAGCACCCGGGGGCTCGTTCATTTGTCCATACACAAGAGCACATTTGCTCTCAGACTGTTAAGATGGGAAAACAGATAGAATTTAAGTAACAAAGATCAGTTGCAGGACAAAGAGAGGTGAAGATGAATCCAAATTAATCGCAAACCTGTTTCTCGCCTAGCTTGATGACACCACTCTCAATCATTTCTCTGTACAAGTCATTGCCTTCACGAGTTCTTTCTCCCACACCAGCAAACACGGAGAAACCACCTATTCATCAGAAGAAACTAATTAATAAACTAAAATCGGAGCACCACTGTCTAAACTAATTTTAAACTCCCTGAGAATACATACCATGAGCTTTGGCGACATTGTTAATCAGCTCCATAATGAGCACAGTTTTCCCAACACCAGCACCACCAAAAAGTCCAATCTTTCCTCCTCTTTGGTAAGGAGCAAGTAGATCAACAACCTGGAATGAAAACAACAAATGTTAGCTTGGAACACAAACGACAACTAAACATGGAATGATGTAACCTATTGAAACAACGGAGCCCAAATCTACCTTAATACCAGTGGCAAGGATCTCTTGTCCGGTGGCTAGATCAACCAAAGCTGGAGCATCTCTGTGAATAGGTAAATAGTGCTCGGTCTCTAAGAAAAACAGCAAAAACACATTTGTCATGATAGGTTCATAGAAACTGACACACTGATTAAAGGTGTCACAGACTACTCACTAATTTCGCCTCTCTCGTCGATAGGTTCTCCAAGAACATTCATGATACGTCCAAGGGTTGCTCTTCCAACAGGGACCTTAACAAAAGTAAGAACAAGCCAAAAGTCAACATCCACAAAATATCTCGAAGAAGAATTCAAACCGAAATGAAAAGTCAACGTTGTGTCGGAACTAGACCTAACAATGGATGTCGGAACCCGGATCAACTACCAAGAAATCAGGATCTATACGAAGAGAATACTTACAGTGATTGGAGCTCCAGTGTTGAGAACGCGTCGTCCACGAACAAGACCCTCGGTACCATCCATAGCAATAGTCCTAACCACATTCTGACCCAAGTGATGTGACACTTCAAGCACCAATCTCGTGGGATGATCCTGAACCTCAAGAGAAGTCATGATCGGAGGCAATCCCTCCTGATCTTCGAATCTCACATCAACAATGGCACCGATGACTTGGCAGACCTTCCCGATCGCACCTTTACCACCGTAATCGTAGGTCTTCTTCGCCTCATCCTTGGCTGGGGGAGAAGATGGTGGAGCTGGTGATGTGGTCGAATATTCGGCGACGCGTCCGAGGAAATCACCGAAAGGAGATGCACAGCGTGCGGGTGAAGGAGAAGGGATTCTAGGGTTACGGCTTCCGAATCTGGCAGCGGATCTGGCGGAAGATGAACGGAGAAGTGATGATAAGACTCTCCGAGACGCCATGAGTGTGTTTGTTGATGGGAAATGCTAGGGTCACGACAGAACCTGAATCTAATATCGACAGGTTCTATCTGAAGAAAGTTTCTAAAGTTAATAGGGCTTTCGTAATGGGCTTATAGGGGCCAATATCATTCACGGCTCTTTAAAGATGTCTAAAAATAAACTGCTTCTTCT